>CM042150.1:30539189-30556689 GCA_023376005.1 Doryteuthis pealeii | reverse complement strand
ATTTGGTTGTTCCTCGGTGTCCCTTAGTGTTGGGTAGTAAAGACGCCGGGGCGGCCTAATGTCGGTAACAGCCGGACAACGCGAGAGTCTATCCCCCTTTTCACTAGCGCTAGACCAAGGAGATTATTTTAGCATCAGAGGTGGAGTGCCACACCTAACACCAGCTCCACGCTTCACTGCAGAGATCCCTGTGCTACTCATACGCTGAGTTGGCGATGACCGATATCGAACCAGGAACCTTGTGATTCCTAGTCGGAGTTAAACCTAATAATATGAGCTAGACCTAATAATATCCCGTTTAATTGTAAAAAGTATGGCGCTAAAAGTAATCGTTGCGTAGAAACCGAGCCTGAATTCTTCTTGAAACAATCAGAACACTTTAATGTTTATTGATCTACTTTCTTGTTTTAAGAACAAAGGTTATATTCTTTGTAACATTTTCTAATAGACAATCAAAATGAGCAAATATCGATCCCCAGCCAACAGGAAGCACGGAAATCCGCTTCCGATTGGATCTTTGGAATTGGTAAATAGTTTCCAAATCGTATCGATTAGGAATTGACCGGTGCTCAGATTAGCATTTCTGTGCAACGTGCATGAACGCAGTAAATGATTGTGATCTTTGATCGTATCCAGTGTTATTGGGAATTAAGATGTCCAGTTTTATTTGAGATTACTATGTCCAGTGTAATTTGGAATTATAACGTTAAATGTTATTTAGAATTAGAATGTTAAGTGTTATTTGGAATTATAATATTATGAGATATTTATGATTATAATGTTCAGCGTTATTTAGAATTATAATGCTCAGCGTTATTTGGAATTATAATGCTCAGTGTTATTTAGAATTATAATGCTCAACATTATTTAGAATTATAATGTTTAGTGTTGTTTAGAATTAGAATGTTAAGCGTTATTTATAATTAGAATGTAGAGCATTATTTAGAATTATAATGTTCAGTGTTATTTAGAATTAGATTGTTCAGCATTATTTAGAATTAGAATGTTCAGCGTTATTTAGAATTAGAATGTTCAGTGTTATTTAGAATTATAATGCTCGGCGTTATTTCGAATTATAATGCTCATCATTATATAGAATTATAGCGTTTAGCGTTATTTAGAATTATAATATTCAGCGTTATTTAGAAATAGAATGTTCAGCGTTGTTTATAATTAGAATGTTCAGCGTTATTTAGAATTAGAATGTTCAGTGTTATTTAGAATTATAATGCTCGGCGTTATTTTCGAATTATAATGCTCATCATTATATAGAATTATAGCGTTTAGCGTTATTTAGAATTATAATATTCAGCGTTATTTAGAAATAGAATGTTCAGCGTTGTTTATAATTAGAATGTTCAGCGTCATTTATAATTAGAATGTTCAGTGTTATTTAGAATTAGAATGTTCAGGTTGTTTATAATTAGAATGTTCAGTGTTATTTAGAATTAGAATGTTCAGTGTTATTTGGAATTATAATGTTAAGAGATATTTAAAGTTATAATGTTCAGAGTCATTTAGAATTATAATGTCCAATTCTTAGTGAGTTTGATTTCACGGCTTTCTTTTTCGGTTGCCTACTATGGATAGCCCGGCTAGTTGTCATCCATTTGCCTTCCTCAATGGAATTAGTAAGAATCAAACTGCCTCGGCTGATTTCCTTTACTTCACACGCTAACTATTACACTAACTGCACTTCTTTTATTAAAAGTATCTGTCCTAATTGTACTTCTTGGGGTTTAATTCCTTGTGCTCCACTTATCCATAGTCTTAATCCTTAATATTCCGCTTATGTTTAAAGTCTTAATACTTAGTGCTCCTCTTACATTAAAAAGCTTAATCCCTAATCTTACTCTTATATTAAGGCTTAATCCCTAGTGCTCATCTTATCTTAAAGACTTAATCCGTAGTGCTCTTCCTATCTTAAGTTTTAATCCCTAGTGCCCCTCTTTTCTTAAAAGTCTTATTCCTTACTGATCTTCTTATCCTAAAAGTCTTAATCCTTAGTACTCCTATTAAGTCTTAATCCCTAGTGCTTCTCTTACCCTGTCTTAATCCTCAGTGCTACTCTTATCTTAAGTCTGAATCTCTAGTGCCCTTCTCATCGAAAGTCTTAATACCTAGTGTTCCTCTCATCTTAAATTGTAATCCTTAATGCTCCTCTTATCTTAAGTCCTTTGATCTTTAGTGCTCGTCTTATTTTAAACGGCTTAACCCTTAGTGTTCCGATTATCTTAACAGTATTAATCTTTAGTACTCCTCTTATCTTAGAAGTATTAATACTTAGTGCTCTTCTTATCCTAAAACCCTTAATCTCCAGTGCTCTATTATATATTAAGTGTCTAAATCCTTAGTGCTCCTCTTATATCAAAAGACTTAATTCCTAATGCTTGTCTTATCTTTAGTCTTAATCCTTAGTGCTCATCTTATTTTAAACGGCTTAATCCTTAATGCCCCACTTAACAGTATTAATCTTTAGTGCTTTTCTTATCTTAAAAGTATTAATACCTAGTGCTCCTCTTATCCTAAAAATATTAATCCCTAGTGCCCCTCTTATATTAAAATCTTAATCCTTAGTGATCCCACTATATTAAAAGGCTTAATCTTTAGGGCTCCACATATCTTAAGTCTTAATCCCTAGTATTATTTTACGGCATGTCACCCCATTGGTTTATTTTATGTCGAAGACGTTTTGTTTTATTCATTCTTATTGGGTATTCAATTTGTTAAAACTCAATCTAATTACTTTAATCTATTTAGCCCATAAAGTACTACCACCCAGGGCCAGAGTGGACCTGGGAGTAATGGCAATGAAGAGCTACTCAACACTTCCCAGAGCTCCGAAATTGGAACTGTACCATTAGATGCAATTTAACGTCATACACAAGACACATAATTAATTGGGTGACCACTAAAGCAACAGTGGATACTATAAGGAGCCTGAGTACTTTTTTTTATCAAAATGACTTCATTTAGCATTCAATGGCCCGAAAAGGGTTGGCGCTAAAAGTAATCGTTGTGTAGAAACCGAGCCTGAATTCTCTTGAAACAATCAGAACACTTTAATGTTTATTGATCTACTTTCTTGTTTAAGAACAAAGGTTATATTCTTTGTAACATTTTCTAATAGACAATCAAAATGAGCAATATCGATCAATAAATTAGAAAAGTCCTGTGGATACTCAGTAACTGTCAATGCTAGCGATAGGACAAATAAAGCCCCTAAAAAATGGTGCTCGTCTATCGCACTTCATATGAATCATGACTGTATTTCTGGATATTGGACCGTGTCAAAATGATACTAAATGGATTCCTTACATGTTTCAATAGACTTCGTGCAATGTTACCCTTGGAATTAACACTATTTGATTATCCACAATCTCTTTTGGGAATGTATCACCTTCATGTCCCATTAACAGTGTAAATATTACCAGGAACAGATTTCGCCAACATTTAAAATCCGAGCCCATAGGACGACGATGATGATGATGATGATGATGATGATTAGGAGGTGGGTAGAAGTTAGAGGAGAATGAGGAGGGTCTTTACCATGGAAGCAATTAACCCTTCTCGGTAATTTATAGATGTAATTTTTCGCGACGCAAGCGAATATAATCTGCGCGGTACAGTATTAGCTACATAGCAACAGTGTCATTAAAGACAAAAGTATTTCGGCAGTTAAAAATGTGTGTCATCCGCTAGTCTCATTCAGGAGCCCATTCCTTTGTGTACATATTTACCAACCCCTCCGCAAGGGCAGGATGTAACACAAGGTCAATTTATTAAGCGGAGTTTAACAGGTTTGAATTAAGAGTTTTCCTTCTCCTAGACTGGTTGCCGTATCAAGGTTAAAGAGACCAGTCTACACAACTATTTACCCATAGATAGAGGGAGAATAGTTGGATCCATACCATAGGGATATAAGTACTATGTGAAATGCAAAAAGCCTCGTCCAGGATTTAAATACGAACACCCCAGAAGTGTATAAACTGAGCGGTATAATATTAGGCAGATAGCAACACTGTCATTAAAGGCAAAAATATTCAGCGGTTAAAATGTGTGTCATCCGTTACTCTCATTCAGGAATCCATTCCATTGTGTATATATTTACCAAACCCCTCCACAGAGGTAGGATGTGACACATGGTCAATTTCTTAAGTTGAGATTAACAGGTTTTACTTCAGAGCTTTCTTTCTCCTGTAACATAAGAGAGAGAGAGAGAGAGAGAGAGAGAGAGAGAGAGAGAGAGAGAGAGAGAGAGAGAGAGAGAGAGAGAGAGAGGAGGCGGATGTGTAAGCCATGAATGTTAGAGTTACGTGTAGTCTAGCATGGAAAGTTTTCAGGATGAGTCAGCACAACAAGACATGGTATTTTCTTATTGGTCAAGAGGTGTTGCGTGGCGAAGTTTGGAAGAGTAAGAGTGAGAGATAAATAAGAATATTTCATAAGAAAAAAAAAAAGTTTCGCCTTGTATTTTTACTAAAAACTATAAATGGCACAAGACAAGATATCCTCCAGCAAACCCGAGTTATTTCCAGACTCAAAACATCAAGGAATTGCCAACCAACTCATCATCAGCCCAGCAATCAGATTCGAGCCTCTCAAAGTAGAACAAAAATAGAGATAAATATACAACGGATTATTTTTAACAACACATCATCACTCCATTTAAAACGAGGGCCGCTACGCTATAATCCTAGACTGGTTGCTTACCAAGGGTGAATAGCGCAGTACACCAGAGTATTTACCCATAGCTGGAGGGAGAATAGTTAGATGCGTACCTTTTCCCAAGGTTCTTACCACTATGTGAAATACAAACAGCCTTTTCAAGGACTTGACCTCTTCTTGCGTGTCCATTTTTTTACGACGATAACCATTACTCACTGATCGCCTCCATTCCTCTGCTTAGTGTCAATTATGGACAATTAAGAATTAAGAAGAGCAAATATCCGTGAAAGGAGAATAAGGTTAAAGAGGAACAGTAAAAAGGGCAAAGTTAAAGAAAAAAGAAAGAAGAAAGAGGAGAAAGAAAGGACAAAATACTGAAGTTAAATTATAGGAAAAAATAACAAGCGGCTGAAACCCTGAGGCTGAAATACACATGGAGTCACTAAGAACAACACTCAAGAAAAGAGCAAATTGAATGACTTTGGATTCTGATTCAAAAGATTCACAGAGCCCTATCGTCTGGGGCTTTAGAATACACCAACTGCACCTCAATGTGGCCGTGGGTGGCAATCCATGATGCTTAAGGATGGAACACTGGTGGCTGAGCAGTCCAGGACATGTAACGGTATACTTTGTCCCTTAGGCTATACCGGTGCTGGGATGGCCCACCCCAATCAATTGGCTGGTCACGTCAAGCCCTAGTACCTCTATGGTTGTACAACCCTTTTGCCCTTGTGGCAAACTCCTAAACCTTTAATGATATATGTTCTAGATGGGTTGTTTGAGTCCCCTTCCGATGATCGGCTTGTCACGTCAAGCCCTAGCACCGTCTATGGTTGCCCCCAAACAACTTATGGCAAACCCCCAACCCTTCTTAATGATATATTTATGCTAGAAGACGGTGGGTGAGGGTCATAATGTCTTGGGTAGGACGTTAAACTCTATCTGATGATGAAGTTCCAATTCTGGAGCTATGGGGAATGTGGAGTACCCCTTCATTACTTCTAGGTCCACATTGACTCGAAGTGGTAGTAATTGATGAGTATTCTGCATAAAGTTTATTACTTCGGAATTTGTGAAAAAATGAGAGTTTCAAAACACATAAAGAATTGAAGACTAACATTAAAAGGGAGTTTTTTTTTTATTCGTCTGAAGAGATGAAGGCTAACATTGAAAGAGAGAATTAGCATCATGAATAATTGAAGGCTAATACTGTAAGGGAGAATTCATTATCTGCAATGAAGAATTGAAAGCTAATATTGAAAGGGGGAATTCTTTATTCAAGTAGAGTTGAGGGCTAACATCAAAAGGAAGAATTCCTTATACACATGAAGAATAATAAATTCTCCCTTTTAATGTTAGTCTTTAACATTAAAAGGGGGAATTTATTATTCAACATAAAGAAAAGAAAGCTAACATCAAAAGGGGGAATTCTTCTTCCGCGTAAAGAATTAAAGGCTAACATTAAAAGGGAGAATTCCTTATACACATAAAGAATTGAAGGCTAACATTAAAAGGGAGAATTTATTATTCAGCATGAAGAAAAGAAAGCTAACATTGAAAGGGGGAATTCTTCAACCGCGTAAAGAATTAAAGGCTAACATTAAAAGGGAGAATTCCTTATACACATAAAGAAAAAGGCTAACATTAAAAGGGAGAATTTATTATTCAACATGAAGAAAAGAAAGCTAACATTGAAAGGTGTAATTCTTCAACCACGTAAAAAATTAAAGGCTAACATTAAAAGGGAGAATTCATTATTCAACATAAAGAAAAGGATGATTTGAAAAAAAGGGGGTATAATCTACAAAAAGAACAACTGAAACTGACTATTCTATCACTGCCGTCTTTCATTGCTAAATTTATCGAATTTAGCTATTTAGTTAAAATAGAAAGTAAAGAATAAAATTACAGTTATTTATTCTTGTTAATGGATTTCTTTTAAGATTTATTGAAGAGATTTTTATGTTTTCATGTTTATTAGAATAAAACCAAACAATTAGAAATCAATAGTACTAACGACATATTTATTAAAATCAAATTCTTAATATTAATACGCAAATTAGCCTTCACGTTCACACTGTAGACCGCTATTGTTTTGTATATAAAATACAATTGCATGTTATTAGTATGTTGATCCGGCCCCTCGAGCAGGGTTTGCTGTAAATAACAGCGTTGATCCCAGGGGGCTATCCCCCAGGCGATAACAGCCCCCTCGGTTAAAAAGGGCAGAGCTAGATTTATTGCCCGGTGCCTGAAGCGCCCCATTGAGGGGGAATGGCGACGGGACCAACACATGTTTTGTACCCACCACGCATGAGTCTCGGCTTGTGGGTGGTCCCACATTATTAGGGCCTTGTGCCTAACCCGTACACGTGGGGTACGTGGTAAATATAGTATGTACATTTGGCCAACAGTATTAATAATGTAAAACAATTTTATTAATAATTGAGGTTTAAATAAAAATAAAATCATGGAGAATGTGATGTAAATAATTAAGCTAATTGGGAGTTGAGTAGTGCTTTAGTTTCGTTTACAGACAGGAAAACACACAATCTCCATTATAATAAGATATATATCTTAACACATTAAGTATAACAGTGAAAATTGAATGTATGTATATATATCAACAAACATTTTTCGACACACAGCAGTAAAAAAAAAAAAAAAAGAAAAAAAAGGATAAAAAATAAAATATCTTTAAAAAAGCAAGAAAACCTCACGGATTTATTTTTATGCATGCAATGCATCTTTAAAACGTTTGCGCAATAAATCAGCTAGAAGCAAAAGGTATGCAACAATGACACCTCACTTTCCGGTCAAATAATGCCGTATGAGATTTTCATAAAATCCGAAGATTCTTTCCATTGATCTACATAGCCTCATATGTCAAGCCGGCAACATTCTGAAAGTGAGGACACGCCCTCTTTTTCATGGCAATATAGGGGGGATTGTAGCCGGAATGTCCAGATCTCAGGAAGTGAAGTCCAGTTATATATTAATGATCTCATGAATATCAATCGCTTTTAAGATCTGTTCGATATGCCTCGCTATCAATCTTGATCCCCTACGCATATTGAAATATCGCCATTTTCTAAGGATTTATTCATTTGTTCTTATTGATTTCTCTTGTAAATCCGTTGCGTTTTCATAGAATTCCGATCATAGAATTTTGAACAGAGACGGATTTGAGCTTTGACCGCTTAATGCTGTCAATGATTTCTATTCTTTATGGCGAAAAAAATCTGAATCAAGATTTGCTTTCTAAGGACAATTTTTTGTCCAGAATATCCGGTGTTGGGATTTTTTTATTATACAAGTTACGGTCATAGATTGAGTAGTAATAACGATCTGTGAACACATTGGGTATCCGTAAAATGTCATCCCGACTATTATTTCATGATTTTTTTAAGTAGAATTCGTTATTCTAAGACTTTTTCTAATAATATCCAGTTTGCCTACGACTGATTTAAGATTTGCTCACAATATTCTACTAATATTAGAATCATATAATCGAGCATGTTCCGGAGCAAAGGAATCTATGAGAAAAGATAATAATCAACAACTTAAATTTTCACGAAAATAGGTAGACTTATAATGGCTGAAAAAGGGCATTTGGGGGCATCTTTGAAGCGCCCATATCTCCGTCATTTTCAACAGAATTCAATCATCCTTTACTATGTTATTCTACGCATCGAAACCCATCAGAAAATCTGAGATTTAGCTAAAATTTGAGGCCTGATAAACCCCCTGAAAGTGCCTGAAAATGACTAATTTCGTGCAAAATTGATTGCACAAAATTGGTCATTTTCAGGCACTTTCAGGGGGGTTATCAGGCCTCAAATCTTAGCTAAATCTCCGAATTGAGCGCTTTTTTCTGGCATCAATGAATTCGAAAGAGTCGATAGCATCCAGAAGCAACAGGAACCAGTGGGGTTTGACCGAGAAGACGCGTGGCAATTTTTTTTTCTTTTTAAAGTAGTAACTCTCATAGAATGCTACCTGCAACAATATCTTCCTACAAGTGTACTGATTAAAATCCAGCGACAGACCCAGTCATTGTCGACAGGAAGGCTGGAAATTATAAACTGGCTAGGTACCGATCGCTGGTGGGTAGTTTGCTTTCATATGTTGTGATAACAACACTGCCTACCCTGCTGGCCCAAGAAGTTGAATACTTCAACAAGTTTCCATTTTTCATTCTTCGAGGAAATGGAGTTTCAGGATTGTGGATATACGAGGTGTGTCTGAAAAGTAATGAGACTGTTGTCACAAACAATTCATTTAAAATCCAAACAATAAATTAAATGTTTTCTCCTCCAAAGTAGTCCCCCTCTTGAATCTAATGCATTTTCCTATCCTTCTCTGTCACGCTTCTCTGTCCTGCTGGAAGGATTCTTCTGGTATGTCTCTCAGCTCCGTCGTTACGAACCTCATGATGGGGCCTCAACGTATTCAAAACGGATCCCCCTGATGAGACCCTTCAGCTTGGGAAAAAAGTCACGATTTTTCCTGCCACAGCTACCGTCCCTTCCCGCAAACTTCCCAAGCTGAAGACATACTACGTATTATGATATTAAAGGAGGCGTGTGATGTAATGGTTATACTCGAAGGAAAAGTGTTGCATAGGGCTCTACTCAGGCCACAAAATCGTACATGTTACATACTGTTGCTGGGTCGTATGTGTTAGTAATGGAGTATAAGGATTCACACGTAGACATATGTAGTAGTAAGACTTTTAACGTTTATTTCTTTCACCTCGTGGCGAGTGTGCGTGGTGGACGAGCTGGGACAACGGCGCTACGAATGTTTGCAGGCTGGCGATCGGGGGGGTGAACGGGGTGGGCGAGCATCACTGCCCGCACGACCGTGTCGACGGTCAGACACCTTGTGCTCTCTTCGCCGTCTCCTGGGGTGTCCTGGGGTCTATCTGATGACCGCTTAAGTACTGACGACCGCCTACACATTCTTTTGTTCCTTGACCGGAAGTCCTTTCTCTTTGTTCAAATTCGCGTTTGTCCAGATGAGTCCTTTGTCACACCAGACCCTCTGTCTACCCTAGACATTGTCTTCTCAGTTCAATTTTCCTTTGTCTTTTCGACTTCCCGCGCAAAACAAACAGTCAATCTGCAACAAAAGGATTCTGGACGATGGTTTGATTTGGTTTGGTTGGTTGGTTGGATTTTACGGCATGTCATCCATTGGGTTATTCTATACCGGAGACATTTTGAACCATAGATGGTTAGAAAACTAGATTCTCAGAACATTGTAAGTGAGTTCGAACCTCATTGGTTGCCCCATAATTCTGTCGTTGTGCCATATCTAAGTTAACTTAATAGATAACTATACCTAAATAATGCAACAAACGTGTTAAAATATTGCAAAAATTTTGACTGGCCCTCATGTTATTATTTTCATTTTAATAACGCTCTGCTTTGATTTTCATTTTAATTAGAGTAAATACTGATTATAAATATTGAAATTCATGTAACAAATCTAATTAAAAAATATGAGTAATTAGATTATGTTGATCATAAATAGATGTAAATTACACTTTGTGCACTCTGTATATATATATATATATTATATATATATATATATATATATATATTATTGTGGATCAATATTAATTTCATAAGATAATTTTTCCAAAATACAATGGCAAACACCTTTCCGGCTAGCTTCCATTTTGGTTCAAGGCTACAAGTATCGAACCCGCTAATTGCGTAAGATAATGACAGTGTGTGACGTCAGCAGTATGTTAAACGTGTAACGCATGCGTGGCGAGAGTGTGTGAAAATTCAAATGGTGTTTATAAGGCAGAAAGTACATAATTAGTTCAATTGATTTTGACTTCTGTTGGCCGAGCCGGTACAAAAGTGCGAAGGGTGAAAAGATAGGGAAAAAACTTTTGGATCCTTGCCAAAGTTTGGAGAAGATGGACGGAGAGTTTGTTGTAGGGGACAGACACCAATTACAGTCTGTCCCCGAGGCCATTTCTAGATGGGTTAATTGAGAGTGTAAAATAAAGAGCTCGGAAAAAACAACAACATCAAGTATTGCGTTCGTTAATTAAAAACTAAACAATGACACAAAACAAGGCATCCCAAGAAGCAGAAGTTCCAGACCAGAAGAATGCCAGCCCAACACCGATCCAGCCAGCAGATAAGTAAAGCAACAAGAAGTAGATAAGTACAGAAATTAATATATATATATATATATATATATATATATATATATATATATATATATATATCATCCTTATATACATCTATATGTGTGCGCCACTTTTGAGGAAGTGCGTGGTGTAAATGGGAAATGGACTCGTCGCCCCGAGTTCAAATCCTTGATGTGGTAATTGCATTTCACTTAGCGCTAATACCCTTGGGAAAGGTATGAATCCTACTCTCCCTCCAGCTATGGATAAATAGTAGGGCAGACTGCGCTCTTTAACCTTGGTTAAGCAACCGGTCTAGGAGAAGGAAAACTCTGAATTCAAACCTGCTGAACTTTGAACAACATGAGCATGCATTGTGGATGTACAGGATGTTTTGATGATCCCAAATAGAATTATCCCCAACATCCTAGTCATTAGGATACTTTTATCTTTATATATACATATATGAAGTAAATGGAAGTTAAACCGACAGTATGAATTTAACATTTTTTTTTGAAAAAACAAATGATGTTAATAGTTTGCTGACAGAATCTGTTTCGACCGTTTTAATAGAGCGGTCTTCATCAAGAGCAACCTATGAAGGAAAGACGGAATCAATAACCGTTAGAAGGAGGTACAAACGAACGCTGGTTTTCGATGTTGGAATTTTTAAAAAAAATGCGTATTCTGTATTAATAAAATAAATTTTATTTTTAAAAATCAGAAGCATTTTAATCCATAATAAAACTCAAAAGAGTTTGATGTAAAAGTATATTAAAAAAAAGTGTATAATAAGTATCAAAAATGTTCATGATATATTCCAGCTACAAAAAGTAAATTAAAAGTCCACAGCACAATTGAAGAAAGGTGTAAAATCAGCAAACTATTAACATCATTTTTTTTTTAAATGTTACATTCATATACAGATATATATAAAATATCATAGAAAGGAAGGAAGAACTCAACACCGTAATTCCATAATAAATTTATTTCGACCAAAATTGGGTTATTTATTATGGAATTACGGTGTTGAGTTCTTCCTTCCTTTCTATGATGAATATTGCTCTGTATATAATCTAAAAAGTTTATTATACATTAAGCTCTCTTTAGTGATTTAATGATTCGCTGTATTTATACATACTGGATCATACAATAATAATACAGTGTATCTTAGGAATCACATATAGAATCATCCCTTACTACCAAGTTTTGGATAAATCTTATATATATAAAATATATATATTATTATTATCATATATACATATATATATTACATAATGATAATATATACATAAACCTACAATGCCTAAAATTACAATAGCTTATCTCTAAAATTAGATAATTAACCATTACGCTTTGATGAGCTATTCATTTGCTACGTTCAACAAATCTTAGCCCTATGTAGACAGGTTCTTCTGCTAGTATTATAATAATTTCCAGCAAGTTAGCTCAGTCGGTAGAGCGTTCGGCTAGAAACCACAAGGTTCCTAGTTCGATACGGGTCCCCGCCAACTCAGCGTTATGAGTAGCACAGGGATCTGTGCGGTAAAGTAAGGAGCTGATTGTAGGTGTGGCGCTCCACCTCAGATTCTAAAAACAATCTCCTTGGTCTAGCGCTATTGAAAAGGGGATAGACTCCCTCGCTGACTGGCTGATACCGACTTTAGGCCGCCCCGTCGACTTTACTTTACTTTACGGTCGGAATTGAGTTTGAGGTGTTAACAGTATCTTACCTTTCTTCGTCTACAGACGCAATTTACTAGTTTCTTTTTTTTTTTTTTTTTTTTTTATTCAAGACGATAAAAACACCGATCCCTGTTAAATCACCGGAGTTAAGCAAAGATAAACCTGTTCATTTCTGATATGAGTGACCACTAAAGATTAGAACTCGTTTTAATTAACTAGAAATGAACGTGTCAACTAGATGGATTCGTTACTTTGTTTAATGCACTTTTTCTTGGATGCTATAAATAAGGATTGTATTCTTTTTCCATTTAGGTATCCTCTGCGCAACCTGGTCTGTGTGATTCCGTTTTTTTTTTAAATCTCTATGCAGTTGTTTATTTCTTCCATTTTGGAATCTGGTTTTAAGACTTTACTGCTTCAACGTCCGTTATCTATGTTGTATCTTTTTTGCTTCTGGCTGACTTAGTTTCTCATTAGCTTTCCTTGCGAAATCTTTTGATGCGAGTTTTCAACGTCTACGCAGCTGACGGATCTTTTTCTTTCTTCTTTCCTTTTCACATCAAGTCTGTCAACATTATTTCGTCGTCGTAGGAGTAGTAGTAGTAGTTGTAGAAGTAGTAGTAAGAAGAGAAATAGGAGTATATATATATATATATATATATATGTGTGTGTGTGTGTGTGTGTGTGTGTGTGTGTGTATTTTGGCAGCATTCTTTCATTTATACATGTAGAATTAAACAAAAGGCACATCTCCTGTTTAATAATTTTATTTTTGATCTTTTCTAATTGTCTGGCCAACTTTTTATGTTTGGGTGGAATTGGTGATAAGTCCACCAGAGTTCAGTTCCCGAGTACTTTCGGCACTTCGAAGTGCCATCATCAGGGGTGATGTATTCCAGTTTTTTTTTTATTTTAAAATTTATTAATATAAATTATATTAATATAAATTCTTCTCCTTCCAGCCTCCACATTAATATAATTAAAAAAAAAAAAAAAAAACTGGAATACATCACCCCTGATGATGGCACTTCGAAGTGCCGAAAGTACTCGGGAACTGAACTTTGGTGGACTTATCCACCAATTCCACCCAAACATTAAAAGTTGGCCAGACAATTAGAAAAGATCAAAATAAAATTATTAAACAGGAGATGTGCCTTTTGTTTAATTCTGCACACACACACACACACACACACACACACATATATATATATATATATACCAACCTCTCCGCACGAGCAGGATGCGACACAAGTTCAACTTCTTTAGCGGACTTTAACAGTTTTCCCTCTCCTAGACTGCTTATCACGTCAAGGTTAAAGAGCTCAGTCTGCCCTACTATTTACCCATATCTGTTTTAAGAGTAGTTAGATGCACACCTTTCCCAAGAGTATTAGCGCTATGTGAAATGCAAACTGCTTCGTCCAGGATTAGAATTTAGGTCGATGAGTCCATTTCCTACGACTCTAACCTTTACACTACGCACCCCCAGAAGAAATAAATATAAGTTCACAATTTTGTTCTGTTTAATGGAGAAGAATCATTTATTCTACCAACAAGAATGACATAATATGACATAAAATAACCCAAAAAGGGTTGATGTACTGTAAAATCCGACAAGATTGTTCCTTAATCTTCAGGTAAAAAATGAAACCCTCTAAATCGTCCAAGATGAAAAGCAAACAAACATAAATTCTGATTATCTGGTGTCGCTTACGCGCCGAATTCTTATTTTTATGAGTGTCGTAACCTCAGCTAAAAATTGGGACATTCTGTTTTTATTGTAAAGAAAGAAAGGGAAGAAAAAGAACATGCTATACAGAAAGAATATAATAAAAAGAAAGAGAGAAAGGGAATAGGGGAAAGATAGTGAGAGAGAGGGTGAGAACGGGGAAGTGATAATGCTAATCTATTTTAATCGAATATAATGGAAAGATGAAAAGAAGGAAGGAAAGAAAAAAGTGAGAGAGAGAGAGAGAGAGAGAGAGAGAGAGAGAGAGAGAGAGAGAGAGTTAAATCAAGGTTATCATACATTTTTACATATTGAACTATTTTAGCAACAGCTCTTAAGTAAACATATCAAACGTTGTAATAATTAAATTATCATACCGTGATATATTCAGAGATCCCGCTAATCTATTCATTAATACTAGTGTTCCTAAATCTTCCGTCCGTTATCATCCTGCAACAACAAAAAATGAGACCGTACAAATCTTCAAGCATTCAGTCTAAGAAAAAAATCCAAAGCAACTGTTAAAAAAATGACCTTTTTAGGTACCACCAATATTCCCTGTAAAATTTACCCCTCCCCCTATATTTAACACAATGAAACTTTCATAAAGGTTAAAATTACCTTGGAAAGGTTTTGCCCATTCGAAAGAAGACACTAAAAACTCCTGATGATTTTTTTAAATAAATTTTCAACTTACAGAAATAATGAAGATTATAAACGAAAAACAATGTTTACATTTTTTAAAAAAATCAATTGAAATTTAACGTAGCCAAAAACAAAATACGGCTAGAGGCTTTTTTTTCTTTTTTTTTTTTTTTTTTTTTTTTTTTTTACAAATTCTATGTAAAAACAATTAATGGTCCGATTTTTAAGAAAATTTCCATAATTACTTACCTTTTGATGAAAATATGTCTGAAATTTTTTTTTCCTAAAATATATAAGGGGAATATTTTTTTTACGAGACCTACCCCCCTCATTTATTTTATGAAATATGAAAAAATGAGCCGACAAAAAATGACTTTTACTTTTTGCACGTATCGGAGGTGTTGGGTAGATACATATATATTTATTTGATTCACAGTCATGTGAAACTATTATATCTTAGATTTGCGGAGAATGATGACGATGGCTACTGATCTCTCTTTAACTCAAAGACGCAGCATAGGAAATAAAAGACAAATGACAAGAAGATGCAGGTGTTCAGTGGATATAGGATTAAACTTCGAAAAAAAAAAAAAAGAAGATGCAATTTCGGAAGACACGTTTGTGGTTAGTGAAATAGCGTCGACGATATAAAAACGCATATAGGGACACTCGGAAGACAATGTAGTGTAGTGTGTTGCCGGCTTGTCTAGCATCACTTTCAGCTGTCAATGACATAACACCGACCCAGGCAACACCTTTAGAGATATTCAATTTCCTTTTTTATTTTCTCCATCCACCATTTTTCAATATTCTTTGCCTAGGATATCTAACTAAGATATGCAATTTGCCTTCTCCCCACGCTCCATTCGCTATTTTTCATTATTCATTACCTCAGACATCCACCTAAGATATCTCAGATGTTGCATACAACAAAGACGTATCCTGGCTTGTACAGCAAGTAAAGTTCCAACGTAAAGATACTACGATTTGTTGGTTAGATGCTTGGTTGGTTGGATTTTACGGCATGTCAACCCTTGTGGGGTTATTTTATGTCGAAGATGTTTTTGTTTTGTTCATTCTTGTTAGTTGGTTGGATTTAACGGCATGTCAACCCTTGTTGGGTTATTTTATGTCAAAGATGTTTTTGTTTTATTCATTCTTGTTAGTTGGTTGGATTTTACGGCATTTCAGCCCTTGTTGGGATATTTTATGTCGAAGATGTTTTTGTTTTATTCATTCTTGTTAGTTGGTTGGATTTTACGGCATTTCGACCCTTGTTGGGTTATTTTATGTCAAAGATGTTTTTTTTAATTCATTCTTGTTGGTTGGTTGGATTTTACGGCATGTCAACCCTTGTTGGGTTATTTAATGTCGAAGATGTTTTGTTTTATTCATTCTTGTAAGTTGGTTGGATTTTACGGCATTTTGACCCTTGTTGGGTTATTTTATGTCAAAGATGTTTTTTTTAATTCATTCTTGTTGGTTGGTTGGATTTTACGGCATTTCAACCCTAGTTGGGTTATTTCATGTCTAAGATGTTTTTGTTTCATTCCTTCTTGTTAGTTGGTTGGATTTTACGGCATGTCAACCCTTGTTGGGCTATAATAGATTCCTTTGACTCGGACCTTGTATGAAAAATGATAAAATGATTCTCAAACTACACAAAATATAATTTCCTAACTTCTTGGCATAAAATAACCCTTCATGGGTTGACATGGCGTTAAGATCAATAATTTGTAGTTCTCATATAGTTCGAAAGAAAAGAGAGCTAGAAAGATAGAGAAAAGCCAGCAGCCCCAGAAAGCATCACAGTTTGTGTGAATTCAGTGCACCAAAGACTGTCACTCAATAATTGGCCTGCAGAGTCACTTGCGCAGTTGCAGATAAAAAAAAAATTATTTTTTATTTTGGACTACGCGGAAAGGATCCAATAAATATAGTTCTCATATTATTATCTCATCGATAATACACTTGACTAACTTTTTTTTTATTGATGACTTATATGAACAAAGAATTGTAGGAAGCGCGTGGTGTAATGGTTAAAGTCATGGGAAATGGACACGTCGCCCCGAGTTCAAATCCTGGATGTGGTAATCGCATTTCACTTAGCGCTAATACCCTTGGGAAAGGTATGAATCCTACTCTCCCTCCAGCTATGGATAAATAGTAGGGCAGACTGGGCTCTTTAACCTTGGTTAGGCAACCGGTCTAGGAGAAAGAAAACTCTGAATTCAAACCTGTTGAACTCCGCTTACGAAACTGACCTTGTGACACATCCTGCTCGTGTGGAGGAGTTAATGTATATATATATATATATGAGAGATGTCATGAAAAGGAATTTTCATGTTTTATATTAAGAGAGGAGATGGAAGTTTGGGTGTGTGGGGGGGATTGGGGATTTAAAATGAAAAGATATTATTTTATTTTATTTATTTTTTGTTAGAAAGAGTATTGTATTGTTGTTTTATAGTTAGTACTGATTATTTGACGATTAATATATATTAATACGTAATTGTAATATTAATATATATTAATCGTAATTGTAATATTAATATATATTAATCGTCAAATAATCAGTACTAACTATAAAACAACAATACAATACTCTTTCTAAC
>CM042150.1:30529189-30534189 GCA_023376005.1 Doryteuthis pealeii | reverse complement strand
AAAAATTGTGTTCCCCAGTGTAATTGGTATCCATCATCTTTCTCAGCGTGACACAAACATATATATTGAAGAAATCCCGACAAAGAGTTATAACAAATAGACTTTATTGTTTAAGCAAAGTCCAACAGAAAAAAAAAATACAACACAGAATAGATGAAAGTCCTAAAGAAAAGAGTCTTTCTGTGCACAGCAAAAAGGACACCACGGATTCCTGGCCTCTATTGAAGGCGCGTGCACTATACACGGAAATGCCTGTAGCTTGGGGTCGGGGGACTAAACCTCTATGAGAGCATAGAGTATAAAATGACCCATGTACAGGTGCACGCATAAGTCTGTGTCCTAGAAGGTTACCCCCCCAGTCCAAATACACGAAGACATAACGTGTGTCTAGTTCTGACGGCTGGTGAGTCCAGGAGAAAAAGATTTTGATTTTGGTGGCACTCTTTTATATTGCATAATAGTAATAGAATTGGCTGAAAACCACAAATTAAAACAGATTAAACTATAAATTGGCTATTTTTAAAGCTTGAAAAGTAACTTACTGGAGAAATATTCTAAGGACAGCCAAAGTGTAACTGTCTTATTTTTCTGCTACAGGCTTATGGCCTGTTTGGGAGGGTTCCTATGATAATGGTGTTAGGAGGAGGAGGGGAGAGGAAACACATGGTCAATGTTAAAAAAACAGAAATAAAAGAAAATAGAAAAGCATTTAAATTACATAGTAGTAACTAGAATTTGCTGAAAAGCACAGATTAAACTATAATTTGGCCATTTTTAAAGCTTGAAAAGTAACTTACTGGAGTGATATTCTAAGGACAGGCAAAGTCCAACTGTCTTATTTTTCTGCGACAGGCTTAGGGCATGTTTTTTGCTCACAACTCCAATTAACGGCAAACTGTAGCAAGTAAGGGAAGATAATCCAAACACTTTCTTTTCAACAAAAGTTAAAAGTAACTGAAGAAGGTTAAAGATATACAAACTAAAGCATCATGAATAAAAACAACATAGAAATGAACATATAAAGGAATGCGATTCCGTAACCATGTAATGGTTAAACTATGGTCCACTAGCCCCAGGCCATCCGTAGTGCTTTCTGAATGGGCGTCCTAAGACTTCATTTTTTTATGGAAAAAAATCTTTTCCTATTTCTAAGGCAAATGCTTACATACATCGTCTTCTGTTGTCAAAAATTCTGAGGTACTTTCTGACAATAGATTTAGATAACAGGTATATTTATATATATATATATATATATATAATATTATATATATATATATATGCTCCGGAACCTGGAACAAGCTGATGTTACAATTTCCCTGGGAAGGGTCTCAAAAAACTGACTTAATTCTGTCGATTAACTGGGCTTTTGTAGTACTGGCACGGCCACATACATAATAATCCATGGGTTTAAGATCTGGGGACTTCGGAGGCCAAACATTGGGACTGGTGTAGTCGTAAAAATTAGTCGACAACCATTTTTGACTTTTCCCAGAGGTGTGACAGGGGGCCGAATCCCGCTGCCATACATATGGCCTATCATTGGCTACTCTTGTTATCCAGGGCTTGACTACAGTGTTTAGCAACTCCACGTGGGTATCTGAGGGCCCCCAACATTTTTTTCTGTAGATTTTCGAGGAATTCAGCTGTACGAACTCAATCAGATCGTCTGTTATGTTGCTTTCTTCTAGTCTCCATTGCAATTCTCCAGTTCATGCCTGATTGTTTTTACAGTGTTCAGGGGGCATTTGGCAGCAACCATAATCTTCTTATTTTGATGGCAGGCGCAGATCATCATGATACAAGTTATTCTCTTCCATGATTCAGATGGGTTTCAGTCATCCATTCTATCTGTCCTCACGTATATAAATGAAGAAGGGTCCAAGCTTTTAAATGATGCGTAGTGTGCGTCAATACCTCCAACCTACGGAGAAGAATAACTTAATATAGATATTTCAAATTTATCCTGAACACTCTGTATATGGGAGTGAGTTTGTGTGTGTGTGTATAAGTGTAAGTGTGCGCGTGTGTTTGTATGGGAAAATTTGGGGAAATATTTGTATTGTTAAGAAACGAAAGGAATTCTTGTGGGAGGGCTATTCCTTTTAATGTATTATTATTGAGCAATTCTGCATGATTGTATATACATGCTTTTGTATCTGAAGGTTTTCAGCATATCTATGACTTTAAGGAGATAACATTATATGTTTTTACTCCTAAAAACCAATAATGCGCGCCTGTGTGAACACTACACACTTCAACACGCCCCTGTAATTAAGATAATTGCTGTCCATTTTGGCTATTTGTTCTGGTCGCATATGACATTATATTACTTCCATTCGTTCCAGATTCATTGTCTCGTGTTCTTCCCTTGTGATTCCAGAGTTTCTATCTGTTCAAATATTTCCCTTCTTCTGTTCAATACGTTATATCACCAAAAAGCGACTCGCTTGTTTTAATAAGATTTCTCAGCCCAAACTAAATATGAAGGAACTGGAGTCTGAATAATTATTTGTATAACGTGTTTGTATATGGCTTTTGCGTCAAAGCTCATAAAGACCTTTTGCTTTAGCTAATCATATTGAAATTGGTAATTTATTTAGACTAGCTGAAGTAGTCGTTTACGCTGGGTGAGATATCTGGCTTTGTCAATTTAGAATTTACCCCAATTTACAAACGATAAAAATTACCATTATTACTAGCAAATGTATGCACCCCCCGCCGGCTGCAGCTATATAAGTTTTAATGTAATAAAATATTATATTAAATCAGAAAGGCTAATGAAACTAAATAAGAATGCAGATAAAAAGATTTGTAACAGAGGGATGTATAATCGAAAAACAGAACAACTGAAACTTACTCTTCCATCACTCCCATTTTTCATTGTTAAATTTTCCTAATTTAACTATTTAGTTAAAATAAGAAGTAAAGAATAAAATTACAGTTATTTCTTCTTGTTAATTGATTTCTCATAAGATTTATCCCCGTAATTTTTGCTCATATTCATCAAGATAAAACCAAACAATTAGAAATCAATAATACCAAGCAAATATTTATTAAAATTTCTGATATCTATATGCAAATTAACCTTCCCGTTCACAATATAAACCGCAATTTTGTTGTATATATAAATACAATTGCATGTTATTAATATGTAGACCTGGTCAACACCGGGGGTCCAGTGGCTTCGGCCCTGGATCTTTACGAGTTAATAGCGTCGATCCCAGGGGGCCATCCCCCCAGGCAACACCTGCCCCCTTGATTTAAAGGGGCAGGGCTGGGTTTATTGCCCAGTGCCTGAGGCGCCCCCCTTGAGGGGGAATGCCGACGGGATCGACGCAATTTTTTCACCTGCCACTCTATGAGCTTCGGTTTGTGGGTGGTCCCACGTTAATAGGGACTTTGTGCCTGACCCGTACAAGTGGGGTACGCGGTAAATATCATGTAGACTTGGTCAACAAAATTAATAATGCAAAACAATTTTATTAACAATTTAGGTTTAAATAGAAATTATACCATGGATAATGTTACGTAAATAACTAAGAGAATTGTAACTTGAGTAGAAATATAGTTTCGGTTACAGACAGAAAAACACACAATCTCCATTATAATACGATTTTACTTCTTGTGAGTTTTGCCACATCAGCTCTGATGGGTTTTCAAAGGGGATTAAGGGAAAGCAAGGCTTCCTAGTTATCCAGGACCTTTCTGGGTATTCTAGCTGATTTTAAGAGTGCTGTGGTCTGGGTTGTTTCAATTCTTCCTCTAATCACATGGACATTGCAAGAGAAGACATCTCAAAGAAGCAGTGCATATGTGGAGCTGTTGTAACCTCTTGAGTAGACCAAGTATAGAGTTTGGTTTGGATTTTTTTACGGCACATCAACCTCAGTGGGTTATTTAATGCCGATAAAGTTTTGAAATATATCAATTCTTAATGGATATAGTATAGAGATAAACACAATATGGGAATCAATCATTGAAAAGGCTAAATCAAAATAGTTTTTTAAAGTAAAAAAGTAAAGTCGTCGAGGTGGCCTAAAGTCGGTATCAGCCAATCAGCGAGGGAGTCTATCTCCTTTTCACTAGTGCTAGACTAAGGAGATTGTTTCAGCGTCTGGGGTGGAGCGTCACACCTGACATCAGCTCCCTACTTTACCGCACAGATCCCTGTGCTACTCATAAGCTGAGTTGGCGAGGGCCGGTAGCGAACTAGGAACCTATCAACAAATGATATGACCTATGAACAAATATCAAACTATCTTTTTTTGTACAAATAATGTTCAATACATGTGAAATAATAATAGAAATTTTTTTTCTCATAGATGCAGTACCACATCGGGATATTGATCTTGCTAGGAAAAAAAATCAGAAATGATCAATAACTTAAAATCGGTTGACTTTAAGAATTTTTAGATAGCATTTTTAGATTTCATGGGCAAAGATCACGTGAAAAACACGTGTACGAGGGAAAGTTTGTGGTTTCACGTATATTTTATGTGACAGGACGTGTAAAACCAAAGCTGGACTTCTGAGCCACTTGGTTGAAATGGTTGAGATTTTAAAATCTCAACCATTTCACGACTGGTTTTTAAGATCTCAACCATTGAACTCATCTGATGATTGGATTACCATGAAACTTCAAGTTATGAGTGTAAAACCATAATATTACCATTGATTATATATATATATATATATATATATATATATATATACTTTGGTGCGGTACCAAGTTTCTTGGTACAAGGTGATTCTAGGTGGGTCCTAATTCTCTACCAGTAGTTTGTTGTAGAGTTCAGGTTCCGTATGAGAGCTTTAATTATTGTAAACAGAACAAAGTTATTTGGGAATAAAAGGCCTTAAATACCATGGATATCGTGGTTATGGACCATTTCCACTCGCGAGTATGCTCACGAGCTTCTTCAGACCACTGATATATTTTATTTAGACAGGCACATGGTCAAAATATAAAATGAGTTTGGCCATGTGCCTGTCTAAATAAA
>CM042150.1:30511689-30524189 GCA_023376005.1 Doryteuthis pealeii | reverse complement strand
ATCACATTTTTATTCAGAACCAGACTGTCTCAACCACAGCGAATTCGAAGTCGGTACGTTCTTAAGATGCTGGTTCGCCATTAGTTCACAAAAAGACAACCAAGGCTTGTATTTTGTGATCACATTCTTATTCAGAACCAGACTTTCTCAATCTAGGATCCTTCAACCGCATGCGTTTATGAAGACCGGTGCGTGCATGCATCACGACGTTTCTGGCTAACTAACTAAGCTAACTAAACTTTGAGCCTTCTTTCCTACAGTGTGTGTAACCGGAAAAAGTAACCCAAAGGTTATTTCATGTCTATCATCTAAACCTCCTCCTATTTTGAATTTCAACCCTTGAATTCAAAATATATACTAACTGTATCTACACTAACCGCCCCTAAAACCATCAATATACAACAATAGACTAATCGATTTTTGTGTCATAACGCTTTTTGTTGCTACGGAGAGGAGTTATGTTAAATATTAACTCGAATCGTAATTTACAATGAAAAGGGTTTATTTGGTAACGTACAACAATGAGTGTACTGTCGAATAGTTAGTCTCTCCATAAAAGACAGACCTCCGAGGATAAATCGTCAATCGTCTTTATTGAGAATAGAACAGTCCATTCTATTCTAGAGGGGTATCAACTCTTCTCTACAACACAAAGATTTATTTCAGATTAATATTAGTTAATTTCATTCCTAATTACTCAGACAGTGATTCTACAAGTATTATAATGCTACGGAGAGTGGTTATGTTAAACAATAAATCGAATCGTAACTTACAATGAAAAGGGTTTATTTGGTAACGTACAACAAATAGTGAACAGTCGAATAGCTGGTCTCGCTAGGAAAGACAGGCCCCCCGAGGATAAATCATCTATCCTTTTTGTTGAGAATAGAACAGTACATTCTATTCTAGAAGGGTGTAATAGGTAACTGAGTTATCTCCCCTACCCTTCTAATAACTATATAAACTGGTCAAAAATCTACCACTGTATTCTATGTAGAATAAAGCTTTGCAAGTCCGATCGTGTTTGTTTGCTTACTACCACAAAGAGTATCAATTCTTCTCTACAACAGTGCAAATTATATAATAGATTTCCGAAGAATATTTTATTCTCAAACGTCAAAAAGAAAAATGATAAAATAAGCACAACAATGCAGGCCTCATTAAATACGAATCGCTGTCTAAATCATCTCCGTGTAAAAGAGAAACTCAGACACAAATTCTAAAGCATTATTAAGTTCTCTTTCTTTCTACGTAGTAAATCAGAAACGACTTTTCTGCTTAAATAGATATATACACATAGATAAATACATTGATTTCTTTTTTCATAATCTGAATAGATTAACTGCTAGTTCACTTATTGTGTGTTCTCGTAAAGAAATCAAATTGAGCGCGTAATAATTATTCTTTTTAATAGGCTACCCATTGAATATTCAGTAGACTATTTGATTACAGCTTCTATTTTTCTATTTATTTATCTATTTTTAGCGATCCATATGCATCTATATAAGATATCTCTTGTTGGTATCTAATATCATTACAATTTAAATAAACGAATAAAAAACAAGATTCGTGGTATTTAAATGATAAAGGTATTGCAGATCGGAAGTCTCACAGGACTTGTTAATTCAACCGAGCAATTGCTAATTACTATGCTTACCTTGTAACTTTGCTTAGTAAACCTTTTTCCCTGTCCTTACTACTCGTTGTGTTTCCACCTGTTATTTCTCTGTTAACTCTAAAACTTTAGTTACAAAATTAGTGCAATAGATACTCACTAGTTTATTATTATTTATTGTCGTATGTCAAATCTAAGTTATGTTAAATAAATAAATTCATGTTTTTCTCTCTCTTTTTTTTTTAGCAATCCATAAGCATTTATATAAGATATCTCTTGTTGATATCTAATATCATTACAGTTTAGATAAACGAATAAATAAATAAAAAACAAGATTGATCATATTTAAATGGTAAAAGTATTGCAGGTCAGAAATAAATTACTTGCGAGTCTACTGCAGGAATTGTTACTTTTTGAACGCAGGCTAAAACAGGATATCGCTTTCCCCCACAAAATTATTGGTTTCCTGTAGATCCCCAAAACTAAGCAAATATGAGCATGTTCAAGAATTGGGTGATTACCGAGAAACAGCTGTAAGCAATATGTGAGTCAGACTAGACACAGTCTTGTTAATTCAAATATTGTTTTCACTTTTTAAAAACTACCAAACGTATAAATAAATACAATTAACTATCCATAACTTTAAAGATTTGAGAAAAACTCAATAACGCATAAATGAAATGAAGAACAGTTTATATATTTTTATATATGTAATACTATCAAACTTATTAAATCATAAGTAACATTATCTACACATAACTTTAAGACTCAAAAGCTCAATTAGATATAAGTTAAATGAATAGGTGTTTATGTATTTCATATATTTCATACTATGAAACGTATAAAATCATAAGTAATATCCCTATCCATTACTATAAGGTTTGAAAACCTCAATATAACATTAATCAAATCAAAAGATTATATATTTTATATTATCAAATGTATAAAACATTAATAACAATGTATCCATAAATTTAAGCTTTAAAAACCTCAATAATACATTAGTTAAAACAATAAAGGTTTGTATATTTTATACAATCAAACGGATTAATCATAAGTAATATGGCCTATCCATTACTATAAGATTTTAAAAACTCAATATCACATTAATTAAATCCATAAAAGTTTATATATTTTATATTATCTAACGTATAAAATCATAAGTAAAATGTATCTATTAATATATGGTTTAAAAACGTCAATAATACATTATTTAAATCAATAAAAGTTTACATATAATTATATTATCAAACGTATAAAGTCATAAGTAATATAATCAATCATTACTATATGATTTGAAAAACTCAATATAACATTAGTCAAAGAATAAAAGATTACATATATATCATCGTATAACATTGTTAGTTACAATATATCCATTAATTTAACGTTTAAAAATATCGATAATACATAAGTTAAAACAATAAATGTGTGTATATTTTATATTATCAAACGTATAAAATCATAAGTAATAAATCTATCCATTATAAGATTTTAAAAACTCAATATCACATTATTTAAATCAATAAAAGTTTATATATTTTATACTATTAAACGTATAAAATCATAAGTAAAATGTATCTATTAATATATGGTTTAGAAACGTCAATAACATATTAGTTAAATCAATAAAAGTTTATATATTTTATATTATCAAACGTATAAAATCATAAGTAATATAATCTATCAATTACTATAAGGTTTGAAAAACTCATTATCACATTAATTAAACCAATAAAAGTTTATATATTTTATACTATCAAACATATCGAATCATTATATAACCTATTATAAGATTTGAAAAACTAACATTTGAAAAAACCGAATAACACATAAGTTAAATCAACAACGGTTTATACATCTTATATATTTTCTAGCTATTCTGAATAAAGCTACGATCCGAATTATGATGGTGCTGTAATGCTTAGAAGCTAATATTTCAGTTAGATTGATAGTGAGTTCAATCCACGCTAGATGTACCATACTTTTGACCTTATTACAAATCAAATCTCCTCTTAGTATTTTGAACACCTCGTGTGACTTAAGGACTTGAATTTAGGCTGGCAGATAAATTTTAATGAGTTCGGTTCTCACTGTTTGCCCGTATGGCTAGCTTTGTGGCAAACTCAACTAATCTTAATAAATGACAATAAGCTCACTTAATAAGAAAACTTTTACTTATATTTCTACACATTTTTTTGTGATATATTTCTAAAGAAGATCCGATTTTCTCACTCTTGGCGTATATAATTAAATTTTACCATGATACCTTTTTGATGTACCTGAAGCTGATATCTTGACAGACATAAAATCGATATTCCCATAAACAATTCTTTTATCATTTTCTGTACTGTCATATTTCGCCAGTGAAATCCCCCAGTGGATATCACTTTATTATTATTATCGTTATATATTACATAGCCGTTTTAGCAACTGATCAACTAGAGGAAGTATAAATAAAGATTTTATTAACCATTAGCTGCAAATAACCTCTCCTCATCATCTCCGTTCAATATCCAGACTCCTCCTTTTTTTTTATTAAAGTATTCCGGATTTTTAGAGGATAAGATTATATAATCTACTTAACAGGTTTTGAGTTCACTACTCATAGTTCTATTTTCTATAGCTCCGATTCATTCTTTTTTTAGTACTTTTAATAAAAGCAAAATCACAATCTCCCTGGTCTAGCACTAGCGAAAAGGGGATTGACTCCGTCGCTGTCCGGCTGATACCTACAATAGGTCATTCCGCCGCAAATTTTATATAAAAATTGCTTTTTAAGTATAATAATCTTTTCATATAAAAATAAATATTTAAAAAAAACTAAGACTACATTTAGAAATCTGTTTTTTTTTCTAATCGCAACTGATTGAGGTCTGATTATGAAACGAGAGAATATACTTATTAATTAAAGACGCCATCTTGCACAAAAAGGTGCCATCTTGCATTAAAAGACGTTATGTTGAATAAAAAGACGCCATTTTGAAAAAAAAGACCATCTTGCATAAAAATACGCCATCTTGAATAGAACGACGCCATCTTGCATAAAAAGACACAATCTCGAATAAAAAGGCGCTCTCTTTTATAGAAAGACATCATCTTTAATAAAAAGGTGCCATCTTAAATACAAAAAGACGCCATCTTGCATAAAACCACGCCATTTTAAATAAAAAGACGCCATCTTGAATAAAAAAGACGCCATCTTGCATAAAATACGCCATCTTGAATAAAATGACACGATCTTGCATAAAAAGACACCATCTTGCATGAAAATACGCCATCTTGTATAAAAAGGCGCCATCTTGAATAAAAAGGCGCCATTTTTTCATTTCCCCGGAGAACAGCAATTCTCTAATAAACGTTTTCCAAACGATCTTGATTTCTCAGAAGCAAATAACTTTTTCATCATGACACCAGTTGGTAATATCTACTACTTAAGCAGTCCAGCGTTCAGCAATGTACCAGAAGACGCCGCTGCTTCAACTTTGGCCAGTATCAACATCACGATCCCATCACAGAACCAAAACAGAACATTTCTATCATACGACGAAGAACTCGCCAAAGTTGAAGTTATCATCCAAGCGGCCATCATCGTAACGACGGTGCTGGGTAACAGCGTTGTCTTATGGACATTATTCAAACAAAGGAAGAAACTAACTCGCATGCACCTTTTCATATTGCATCTGGCGCTAGCCGATCTTTTTGTCGCATTCTTCAATACCCTACCGATGATGGTGTGGGACATCACGCACGTTTTCCTAGGCGGGGATGCCCTCTGCGCGTTGTCACCTACCTACAAAGCGTGGCTATTTATGCATCAAGCTATGTGCTTTTGGCCACGGCCGTGGACCGCTATTTCGCCATATGCCACCCGCTGTCCAGTCACAAATGGAGCAACAAAAGAGTTCACATCATGGTGGTTATTGCCTGGTTCTTTTCGTTCCTTTTCAGCTTACCCCAAGTGGTCATCTGGGGCCGGCGCAAGGATAAGACCACTTACAACTGTGTGGCCAGATTCGAACCGGAGTGGACCTTACAATTCTACATCACATGGCTGACCGCTGTCATTTACATCCTACCAACCCTAGCCCTCACCCACTTCTACGGCATGATTTGCTATGTTGTCTGGAAACGGGGTCGTGCCAGTTCAAATGGATTCACATCAAATAGCCGGTTTCGAAACCGGGCCTTTCTCAGCAATAGAGTATCATCAAGGGCGGGTCAGAGCCAGTTGACCCGGGGATTCTCTGAAGATGATGTGCAAGGGCAAGGAGTTAATTATAACAGAGGTTTATCCCGGGCTAAGATTCGATCGGTGGCCCTCACCTTGACGGTCGTTGCCTGTTATTTCGTTTGCTGGTCACCATTCTTCATTTGTCAGATGTGGGCCGCCTGGGACGAGTCAGCTCCTTTTACAGGTAAATAATATTTAATCTTATACATATTTGTAATATCGTATATATTCGTGTACGTGAATGGAGGCGTCCATGCTGTAATAAATACGCTTAGATATATGCCATGTAAATAAGAGTGCATTCATCGTGTATCTGTAAGATACTGTAAAAAGAAAACTCCAGGTTTATCTCGAAAACTGTGCATAGTAGGTGTCAATATTTTAAAAGGTTTTTGTATATTAAATGGTTAAACTATTTCTTCAAAAAGAACCAATAATATGTGTTAGTAGTGTGTTGCTTAGATAAGTTGAAAGAAATTGAACAATTTATGCAGAAAAGGAAAGGAAAGAAAGAAAAAGAAACAATTATTTAATTAAGAGACAACCTAGAGAAGCGATTCTTATCTTTGCGCAGGAAGATAAAAAAAATCTGTTTCTTTTAAAATATTATTGCAGTAACAATCTATACTAGATTTGTGGCGTCTCTGTCTGTCTGTCCGAGGATGCAACTGAAAAAAAATCCCTATACGAAGATCAAACAAAAATGTTTTAGGGTAGAATTTTACAAACAATACAGTGACGGTATTCCTATTTACCTCTTAATTAATTTTGAGTCTCTAGAGAACAAATTACCAGCTGTCGTATGACAAAATAGAGAAATAATAAATAGGCTGAGAGGGTTTAAGTGGATATAGGAAGAGGGGAGCCATCTGACTTTTGTAACGATTACCAAGGGAGTGTGTAAGTGGTGTGAGACGAGTACCCATTTACAGAGAGGTAGACTAGCAGAGAGAGAGAGAGAGAGAGAGAGAGAGAGAGAGAGAGAGAGAGAGAGAGAGAGAGAGATCACATGATGGTGGAGATGGGAGGCATCCCTTATCTTAGTCTATCTTCACCCTTGGTGATGTACATTTACAGAGAGGTGGACTAGCAAGAGAGAGAGAGAGAGAGAGAGAGAGAGAGAGAGAGAGAGAGAGAGAGAGAGAGAGAGAGAGAGAGCAATGATTACCAAAGAGTTGTAAGCGGTGTGAGACGGACACCCATTTATAGTGATCAAGCTACCTCTAGCTGGGAGCTAGAGGTAGCTGTTAAAAACGTCGAGCCGCACTGATGAGACGTAAACGTCGAAACACGTGTCTGTGGATGACTGATATATATATATATATATATATATATATATATATATATATGTATATACTTGTGAATAAAAAGGCATAAATACCAGGGGTCTCATGATTATGGACCATTTACACTCGTGGGTATCTGAGGCCCACTGAGTTTCGTCAGATCACGTTTTTATTTTATTAAGAGTCTGAATAAAGTAAAAACGTGGTCTGACGAAAGTCGGTAGGCCTCAGATACCCACGAGTGGAAATGGTCCATAATCACGATACCCCTGTATTTAAGGCCTTTTTATTCACAAATAAATTTGCTCTGTTTATTAAAATTAAGCATTGAGCTCTCATACGGAATCTGAACTCTACAACAAACTACTGGTAGAGAATAGGACCAGCGTAGAATCAGCCTTGTACCAAGAAACTTGCTACCCCAACAAAGATATATATATATATATATATATATATATATATATATATATATATATATATATATATTCTTTGTGCAGTATATATAAGTGTATTTTCAGTTAAAATTTTCCGGTAATTAGAGTTTGTGTGTAGGTTCTTAATAGGTTTACTTTGAATACGATTTTATGATATAAAAGTTCAACCAACCAACCAACCAACCAATCAATGAATACAGAAGAGAAAGGGGGAAAAATACAAAACCCCAAATCGCTTGATTAGAAGAAGTAAATTCTGCCTAGCGAAGCAATTCTACATTTTGCGAAACTTGACGCAAATTACAAATCAGTTTTGTTTTTTTTTTGTTTTCTTTTCAGTTATTTTAATTTCTTATCAGAAAGACTAATCTAATGAACGTCGGCTAATCTTTTCCTATTCTCGTCGTTCAACACACTTTCTCGTTGTCCTAGAAATTACGATCTGTTTAAGTTGTCAGAAAACAAAACAAAAAAAAAAACAACACTAACTAAAAATTAAATGATTAAGGTTGATAGAAACGAAAACTAATATTTAATAATTACGTAAATTGCGCCATTTAAAGAGTTTTACAATAACACCATAACCTCTGGCCTACCTTTACGCTTAAAGTCACACTGAAAACACCAGTTCTAACTAAATCATCGAAGTTTAGAAACAATAAGTAAAGTAAGTAAAGTCGTCGGGGTGGCCTAATCAGCGAGGGAGTCTATCCCCTTTTCCCTAGCGCAAACCAAGGAGATTGTTTTTGCATCTCTAGTCACACTTACCATCAACTCCTTTCTTTACCGCACAAATCCTTGTGCTACTCATACGCTGAGTTGGCGAGGGCTGGTATCGAACTAGGAACCTTGTGGTTTCTAGCCGAACGCTCTATCGACTGAGCTAACCCGGCCTATCAAACGATAAGCTTGTTAAATACTTAGATCAGGGGTCACCAAACTACGGCTCGTGAAGGCATTTTATCACCCCCCCCCGATGGTACTTGAATTTGTTTGTTAAAACGTACGGAACGTGAGACATTCTGATACCATTTAAATTTAAATATAATGTTAAGCTTACTAAATCTTCGAGGAATTTCGTGCGTGTGAGAATTTCAGTTGTTACTTACGCGATCCCGAATTTTCAATTGTTACGACTTGTTACAATACTAATGTGGCCCGCACGTTATTTTTCAATTAACCGGACCACCGTGAAAAAACTTGGTTATTCCTTACTTGGATAGATTATAGAAAGTATTGTAATCAACCTGAGATCTGTTTGCTACATCTAAGTCAAGCTTAGTCTCTCTCTCTCTCTCTCTCTCTCTCTCTCTCTCTCTCTCTCTCTCTCTCTCTTTCACACAATATATATATATATATTATATAATATATATACGTACACACACACACACACACACACACACACACATATATATATACATATATATGTATGTGTGTGTTTCTGTGTGTGTGTGTGTGTGTGTGGTGTGTTAGTAAATATATAAAAAATATGAAAAAAAAAGGGATTCAGTGGATGTTTTTATTATAGTAGGAGCCAACATTATAACGTTTCGGTTTGTTAATTAAATCATAATCCTCGTTGATATGTTACGTAACTTCTGAATGATATTCAAATATGAAAAATATGAATGGGGATAGAAAAAAGAGGCAGAACTCACCGATGTGTAGCCGCTAGCGTTCAATTTCAAAACTGAGACGTAATTTGTGTTCGAAATTATCTTAAAATTTTGCTCATATATATATATATATATATATATATATATATATATATATATATATATATATAATTTTCTACTTCTAAACTCTACCGGTGTAATTCGTAAAAATCCACGTAATTCAGTTTTTCAGAATAAAAAAAATGTTTCAAACTGACATCTGGGGAAAAACTTTAAAAAAAAAGAAAAGATCGGCACATCCGTACTTTCTGAAAATAATCATCAGTACCGTATGTAGTGGCCAAAAGAAAAAAACACCGGGGGAGTTTTCTAAGTTGTATATGAAAAAGTGCTTAATACATTAAGTAGAGCATGATTATAAGGACCTACGTGAGTCATACACTATCTACCTAGGTTTCTGAGTCAGAATTATCATGAAGAACCATTCGGGTGAAATCTAGGTAGATAGTGTCTGACTCATGTAGGTCCTTATATATATATATATACATATATATATATATATATATATATATATATATATAGCGAGTGGGAGAGTTGAGGCAAGTACATGTAATACACGCTTTTTGGGAAAAATAATACTTCCAGTTTGAATTTAAATTATTTTCTGTTTCTCTCTCGATGAGTCCAGATTAAAAATATTTACATCTAAAAACGGACCTAATTATCATTACGCTCTGATGATGATTTTTAATAAATCGGAATATTGTCAATATCAGCAATGAAAAAGGATATAAAAATATATTCATTTTAATAACAAAGTGTGTTTTCCATCCCATTTTATCTATCTATATATCTATCTATCTCTATATATAATAATATAATAATACACACACACACACACACACACACACACACACACATCTGTTTTTATTTTTGATCTTTTTCGAGTTTTCTGGCCAACTTTTAATATTTGGCTGGAATTCGTGGATAAGTCCACCAAAGTTCATGTCTCGAGTACTTTCGGCACTTCGAAGTACCATTATCAGGGGTCTTTACTTCCAGTTTTTAAAAAATTATAATAATGTGGAGGCTGGAAGGAGAAGAATTGATGAGAAAGGTGTTATAGGTATTTTAAAATGTGTGTACTGCATTGAAAATTAATTTTATTTGAGGATGGTTTGTATTGTTTTATGTATAGAGCTTCTAGTATTTGATGGCACTTCGAAGTGCCGAAAGTACTCGGGACATGAACTTTGGTGGACTTATCCACGAATTCCAGCCAAATATTAAAAAGTTGCCCAGAAAACTCGAAAAGATCAAAAATAAAATTGTTAAACAGGAGAAGTGTCTTTTGTTTAATTCTACATATATAAATGAAAGAATGCTGCCCAAATACACACACACACACACACACACACACACACCACACACATATATATATATATATATATATATATATATTATATATATATATATATATATATACAAAATAATAAAGATAAAGTCAAACGAGTCACAATTTTGACTGTCGGGAAAAGAAAAAGAAACTCAATGAGTTGGGATATTAATAATGAAATAGTAATTATATATATAATATATATATATATATATATATATATATATATTAATAGGTTTGCTATCATCTTGCAAAAACCTCTGGTTAAAAAGTTGACCGTCCAAATCGTCCAAGATGAAATGCAACAATATAAATCCTGAGTATCTGTTGTTGCTTATTCACAGAATTATTAAAGAAAGAAAGGGAAGAAAAGACCTGCTACATAGAAGAATTATAAGAAAGAAAGAATGAAAGAAGGAAAATTATATAGAGAGGGAGTGATAGTGCTAATCTTTTTCAATCGAACATAATGAAAAGATGGAAATAAAGGAAAAAGTGTGAGAGAGAGTTAAATCAAGATTATTATACTTTTTACTTATTGAAGTGTTTGGCAATAGCTCTTAAGTCAATATACCAATCTTTGTAATAATTAGATTGTCATACTGTGGTATATCCACAGTTCCTGCTAGTATGTATATTACTACATACAAGTTTGAAATGAGCTATTCCCTCATTTTTAGTCACTCCCGTCTTTCATTGCTAAATTTTCCTTATTTAACTATTTAGTTAAATTAGGAAGTCAAGTATAAAATTACAGTTATTTATTCTTGTTAATGAATTTCTCTTAAGAGTTATCTATGAGATTTTGGCTCATATTTATTAAAAACAAACAATTAAAAATCAATAATACTAAGCACATATTTATCAAAATCAAATTTGTATTATCAATATGCAAATCAGCCTTACCGTTCACACTGTAAATCGCTATTTTGTTGTATATATAAATACAATTGTATGTTATTAGTATGTAGATAACGCCGACAGTATTAATAAAGTAAAACAATTTTATTAATAATTGAGGTTTAAAGAAAAATTAAATCATGGACAATGTGATATATATATTTACCAACTCCTCCGCACGAGCAGGATACTACACAAGGTCAATTTCTTAAGCGGAGTTTAACAGGTTTGAATTCAGAGTGTTCCTTCTCCTAGACTGGTTACCTAGTCATGGTTAAAAAACATTCTGCCCTGCTATTTACCCATAGCTGGATGGAGTGTATGATTTATACCCTCCCCAAGGGTATTAGCACTAAGTGAAATGCAATTATCATTTATCAATAACAAAGGGAATTGTGACTTGGGTAGTGATATAATTTTGGTTACAAACAGAAACGCTCGCAATCTCCTTTATAATAAGAAAATATCTAAGGATATATTATTGCATAAATTGTGTTAATATATATCGGGAATTTTTCCATCGAGCATAGTCCACATCTTTTGGATTCATTTATATATGCTTTGGTTTGTTCTAAAATCTTACACTATATTTTATATGGGGTCCCATTAATTGTAGCTGCTCTCTCTCTCGCTCTCTTCCTCTCTCTCTCTCTCTCTCTCTCTCTCTATATATATATATATATATATATATATATATATATATATATATATAGAGAGAGAGAGAGAGAGAGAGAGAGAGAGAGTGAGGAAGAGAAAATTTCTTGTTTGAAGAAATTGTTTTTAGAGAGTTATTTTCTTTTAAAGAGATCATTATTTAAAAAGATATTAAAATCAAAAGATTTTTTGAGGGTTTGACAGGCCACTATAATCCGGATAGGGAGGTGTGTTAAAAGTAGCGAGTCCATCTGTTCCGTGAAATAAAGTTATTTGAGTTGAGGTCTTTTCTAATGTTCTTATATGTTGATATATATATATATATATATATATATATATATATATATATATATATGGTTTGAGTT
>CM042150.1:30469189-30506689 GCA_023376005.1 Doryteuthis pealeii | reverse complement strand
TATTCAGTGTTCCCTATTTTTTATCTGTACGTAAAAACAGAACAGAATTACAATTTTAAATATGTATAACATGATGCAAAATAGAAATTGTTTTATTTCATGCAAGACGTTCTAGAATAGTTTCACCTGTTTCATAATTAATTGTATTAACTGTGGGGTGTCTAAATTTGACGTATAAAACTTTTAGAAGTTTTAATCTCTCTCCTGGGTTGAATTTATTTTTTTGTGTTTAATACTGTCGCGTTATGCTCTCTAATCTCAAATGGTGTGATGTTGTGTTGATAGCTGTTATAAACAGCGTTAGTAGCAAGCGTATGGTGGCAAAGAAAAACAAACACAGATTTTGAGTTTATCAGGTGTATTAAAAAAGGAACATGAAAGTGTTGTAGAGTTGGAAATGATTTTAAAAGAGAAAGTCTGATATTGGTGATAGTCAGTTGTGACGTGAATAGCAAAGTCAGTGAAAGGTCTGATGGCCGAGTCAGTTGTAGTGGAGGTGGAGATGTAGGTAGATTTGCCAGTGATAGTAGTCAGATGTTAGTTATGTGGGCAGAAGATCTGATGTCTTAGTAGTCGCGTACGATAGCGGTTATGTATCGAGTGTGCAGAGAGCCTTACGGTGGTTGGTAAAGGTTGATGGATAATAGTTGGCGTGAATTTGGTAAATTTATGAAATAGAATTGGGTAGTTGTTCGCCCCTTTAAGACTGCTGGTCGGTCAGGTTTTGAGGTAGGGGGTAGGTGATAGATTTAGGTCGGCCGTCTTGTGATGTATGTTTCGTTTTGCGGTGCGTCTTTTGTGATGTGAACTGTTCTCTCGCAACGATATATCTGTTCTTCAAAGCTGAGCTTATATAGCCTGTCGTTTGTCGAATTCGGATCAACTCAAACATTTTTTATTTCTGCAGGAATGATTTAGTTTGGAGTAAAAATGCGAATTCTGATTTTATTTATAATTTTATTTTTAATTTTAGGATTGCCTTATGCGCAAAGACGAGATTTCGTCATTTGATTTAACGCCTCGGCCCGTTTACATGCGGTCGGCATTCTCTTTAATGCGGTGTGTGGGCGAATTGAATTTGGTGAATTAGTGAATCGGGAGATAGCTATATTTGTGTATATAACATAGCGAAATATTGGAGAGGTTCGAATCTTGATTGCTGGTCCGATGCTCAGTTGGCTGACAATTCCTGGATATTTGGAGTCTGTAAACCAAGGGTTGCTGGGGGACATCTTGCTTTGTGCAATTTATAGTCTTTAGCAATAACACAAGGCCACTTCTTTTTCTCATTAGATTTTTATTTTCCCAAAAGCCACAATAGCCGAGGACAGGAGTCCATGTATCGCTCTTTCAACGCATCGTACCAGATTCATTTCACACTCTCACCTCTCACTCCTCTTTCATTCCACTTCGCCATGTCTCACTTCTCGTCCAATAGAAATAATACTATGTGAAATTATGATTATTAGTCCTTAAATTTTTCCATTCTAATCTAACACGTAATTCTTATTTTCCTTATCAAACTTTTCCGGGCTTATTTACATATCAGATTACATTCCTGGTTCTCTTCCTGTTATGTTACAAATACCCCCAAATCAATCGGTCATGATAAAAGACGACATGTATTTTTATTTTTATGTTTTGCCTGTAATACACCAAATCAAATCATTAATAAAAACACTTCAAGACCTTTAACGTAACACTGAAGCATAGACCGAGAAGAAAATATAATAATAATAATAATAATAATAATAATAATAATAATAATAATAATAATAATAATATCCTTTCAGCTAGTATATTAGGTCTGAGACCTGTCAGCTGTTCCTTATAAATATTCATTTTAATTCCACAGAATATTTATAATCATTCCACAGATTATCCAACTTTGCCTTGAAGGAGTTTAGAGATGGGGCATTCACAAACTGATGAAGGTAGTTTATTCCATGTATTCACCACACTGTAGCTAAAATAATTTTGTCTTGCGTTTGCTTTACAAGATTTTTTAAGGAGTTTTAATTCATGTCCCCTTGTATAGATATTTTGAGCAATGTTTAGTAGGTCAGAGTTCGCTGAATAAAAACCATGCGTGTATTTGTAGGCTTCAATCATGTCCCATCTTATACGTCGGAAAACCAAACTTGGTAGGTCAATGTTCCTAAGTCTTTCTTCATACGAAAGGGATTTTAAATTATTCACTAATTTAGTAGCTCTCCTCTGAAAAAATAAAGAAGTAATCATATAAGATTAAGTTTAATAAAAAAAATAATATATATATATATTGGGAGTATTTTTAGTTTAAGATATTGGCAACTTAGCAAAAAAATATTTAATTTTAATTCAATTTGATTTTATAATATTTTAAACATCAAACTTATTTATGTAATTTCATAGAAATATATACATATATATTCATCTATCTATCTATCGTTTTGTTAAGTATAGCAGACCCCAAGCTAACACACACACACACACACACACACACACACACGGGCACAGCAGACACACACATAACCCACATACATACCCAACACACACCCAAAACACTCAGACACATCAAAATATACATAGCACACTGGTAATAATGAATCACACTAACAGCTGAGTGAAGATCACACACACACACACACACACACACACACACACACACACACACACACACACACACAAAATAAACGAACCACGTAGAGCTGGGTGAGCTGCCTTACAAAAAAAAGAAACGAAGGAAAAAACGAAAAAAAGAAGAAAAAGTATAGGCCAAATCTGGAATGATACTAAAACATTGTTGGATAGACACACACACATAATCAGACACACACATAAACACACACACACACACACACACACACATACATAGTTTCAGTGTTTATACTTTTTACACACCTCGTGTTTTAAAGGCAATTAACGTTTCATTCATTATTCATTTGGGTAATACAGCTTGAGTCTCGATACTTTTTGAACACATCTTGTAGACAGAGGTCTCAACGTTTAGACATCAATACTTTATTTTCACAGCTTTGAACAAATCTTCATTTCAATTAAAGACTAAAAATTAATCTCGATACTTCTTATCACACTTCTTAATTTGTTTTCATTTATCATTTAAAGGCGCTAAAATATTGTTTCATTACTTTACACCTTATTTTGTACTTGATAATCTAACGATTTTCTCTTCTACATTCAACTGAAATGCGATGTTATATATATAATGGAGGTGCGTGGTGCAATGGTTAGAGTCGTAGGAAAGGGACTCGTCGACCCGAGTTCAAATCCTCGACGGGGCTGTTTGCATTTCACATAGCGCTAATACCATTGGGAAATGAATCCATATATTCCCCCTCCAGATATGGGTAAATAATAGGGCAGGCTGGACTCTTTAATCTTGGATAGGTGACCAGTCTAGGAGAAGGAAAACTCTGAATTCAAACCTGATAAACTCCACCTAAGAAATTAACCTTTTGTCGCATCCCGCTCGTGCGGGGGGTTGGTATATATATATATATATAGCAGGACATGTGGATATACCACAGTATGATAATTTAATCATTACAACGTTTGATATGTTTACTTATGAGCTATTACTACATAGTTCAATATGTAAAAAGAATAATAATTTTGATTTAAATCTGTCTGTCTGTCTGTCTGTCTGTCTGTCTCTGTCTCTCACTCTGTATGTCTATGTGTGTGTGTGTGTGCGTCTCTCTCTCTCCTCTCTCTCCTCTCTCTCTCTCTCTCTCTCTCTCTCTCTCTCTCTCTTTCCGCCATCGATTGAAACACATTTCTGTAGCATGTCCTTTCTTTCCATATAATAAAAACGGAATGGTCCATTATTTATCGAAGGTGATGACACTCATAAGAAATAAGAATATGTCGAATAAGTGACACCCTTGATTTACATTTTGCATAGCGTCTTGGACGATTTGGATGGTCTCATTTTTAACCAGAGGGTGAGTCCGGATGATAACGGACGGAAGATTTAGGAACACGCCTATTGATATATAGATATAATGTATATTCTATCAGGACCTGTTTATATACCACAGCCTGACAATTTAATTATCATAACGTTTGATAACGTGCTGACTGCTGAATGCCCAGCGCTCGACTCACTTGTTATTTTATGGGCATATTAGCCAAACATCCGGGCACATCAGTCGAACCTCGCGTCCGTCCAGTGCCCAAAACGCATTTATTTTTGCATGCGGGAGGACGCGAGTTCGATCCCGGCAGGCAAGACAATGTCTTGCTCTTTTTCCTTTCTCGTTCTCCGTCACAATTTCACTTCCTCGTCACTGGAATAATGTTTGCCTCTCAAACACTCTTTCATGGGGTTGAAGAGATGATAGTATGAGAGAAACATTTCAGTGACAAGGAAGTGAAATCTGTCGTGAAGAGGTGGCTCAAAGAACATTCAACAGAATTTTACGGGGCAAGAATACATGCTCTCATTCGAAGGTGGAACATTGCTAATGAAAGAAAGGGTGACTATGTCGAGAAGTAGGGATATGATCCATAGACGACCAGGTTCATTTTGATGTATGATACATGTTCCTGTGCTGATAATTATACCTGTCCAAAGCAAAATGGCATTATTTTTTTTACTCACCCTCGTATATATATATATATATATATATATATATATATATATTAAAATTTGAGTTACATTTATTGTTTTATTTTGTATATTATATCTTTATTTGCATTGGCTAAGAAGCCATGTATCTTTTTATACTTGCATGCGTTTAGAAATTATGATGTTTGGTTTAATAGTTCGCTTGTTCTTTTTTATTTGATATATATATATATAATATATATATATATATATATATATATATATATATATATATATATATATATATTATGGTAACAAATCTGCTACCATTGGTTTCTTGATTTGTAAGCTTAATTTCTTAAGCGGAGCAATCATCGGCCAGTGAAAAAATTATATATATATATATATATATATAGAGAGAGAGAGAGAGAGAGAGAGAGAAAGAGAGAGAGAGAGAGATAAATAAATAAATAAATGTTTTCATATTTATTTGAACTGGAACAACAAATATAAACTAAAACATTTATTTATCTATTTATCTATTAACGCTCTATCACAGATATTGAGCACTCTTCTAACAACAGTGTACGTTGGATTACTACCGCTTATGCTATTCAAGTATAATAGTGCCAACCATACACATTGATATATATATATATATATATATATATATATATATAGAGAGAGAGAGAGAGAGAGAGAGAGAGATAGAGAGAGAGAGGGAGAGACAGAGACAGAGACTAAAATCAAGATTGTATCCTTGAAATATGAATTTCTAAAGTAAACAATAAAGCCTCATTTTGAAGAAGGCAACTTATGTACAACTAAAATCTTTCATTGACGTCAATTCAGATTTAGAAAATGGCTTAAACTGCCATTTCCTATGGACAAGTGTATTATAATATTCGACGAAATACACATTTAAATATTTCAAGTTGACAGCATCAGCAGCAGCAGTCACCTTTCAAGCTTTAAACACGCATTTGCTCGAATTCCGTTTAAATTAGAAAAGTCAATATAGATTTTTTGCGTATACTATAACAACATTAAATTTGTATTTCTATTATATAGATTTTTAGAACTGCTGTCCTTATATCTATTTTTACTGGCAGGATGTGTGAATATACGATGTATGATAATTTTAGTATTTCATCGTTTGATAAGTTTGTGGGCCGGGTTAGCTCAGTCGGTAGAGCGTTCGGCTAGAAACCACAAGGTTCCTATTTCGATAGCGGTCCTCGTCAACTCAGTGTATGAGTAGCACAGGGATCTGTGCGGTAAAGTAGGAGCTGATGGTAGGTGTGGCGCTCCACCTCAGATGCCAAAAAACAATCTCCTTGGTCTAGCGCTATTGAAAAGGGGATAGACTCCCTCGCTGACTGGTTGATACCGACTTTAGGCCGCCCCGACGACTTTACTTACTTATATATATATATATATATATATATATATATATATAAATATATATATATATATTGTTCCCATGTAAATAAATATAAACTATATATATATATATATATATATATATATATATATATATATATAAGAGAGAGAGAGAGAGATAAAGATTTGGCATTACATAAGCCACAACTGTTGATAGGTCATTAAAGGCCAACCAACCAACCAACACTTTTTTATTTGCCATTTTCCCTCTGATCATTGTAAATAATCTATCTCTATATATTTACCAACCCCTCCGCACGAGCAGGGTTACGACACAAAGTCAATTTCTTAGGCAGAGTTTAACAGGTTTGAATTCAGAGTTTTCCTTCTCCTAGACTGGTCACCTAGCCATGGTTAAAGAATCCAGTTTGCCCTGCTATTTACCCATAGCTGGAGAGAGAATATATGGATACATACCTTTCTCAAGGGTATCAGCACTATGTGAAATGCAAACAGCTTCGTCCGGTGATTGAACTCGAGTCGACGAATCCATTTCCCACGACTCTAACTATTAGACCATGCGCCTCCATCTAAATAATTCACCTATATGTTTTCTATTGTATCTCTCTTGATCCTTACACTGTAATAAATAAACTTACACGGCGTGACTATAGAATTTTCTTATTACAGCTGGGATTTCAATTCGGCGTAGTATGTGTTGAATTTTTTCTTTTATAGTTATTTACTAAGCATAGCTTAGATGTGGCACAAGGCCAGAAGTATGAGGCACCCAATGAGAATCGAACTCACTAACAATGGTTTGCGAATCTAGCTTGCTAACCATTACACCGTATGAGGAGCCCGATTTTTTCTTTTATTGTTTACTAAGCTTAGCTTAGATGTGGCACAAGGCCAGAAGTATGGGGCACCCAGTGAGAATTGAACTCACTAACAATGGTTTGCGAGTCTAGATTGCTACCCATTACATCACATGAGGTGCCCAATTTTTTCTTTTATACTTATTTACTAAGCTTAGCTTAGATATGGCACAAGGCCAGAAGTATGGGAGCCCAATGAGAATCGAACTCACTAACAATGGTTTGCGAATCTAGCTTACTAACCATTACACCACATGAGGTGCCTGATTTTTTCTTTATAGTTATTTACTACACGTGAGGTACCCGATCTTTTCTTTTATAAGGTGTGTGCTGGTTCCCCTTTTTATCGTATGGGTACTAGAAGGCGGTGGCTGTGGGTCTACATGTCCTGGGAATGACGTTAAACTCTATCTGATGGTGAGGTTCCAGTTTTGGAGGTTTGGGGAATGTGGAGCACCTCTTCATCACCATTACTCCCTGGGCCACTCTGACCCGGAGTGGTAGTACCTGTTAGGGTCCCATCTAAGGGTTAAATAGAAAAACATGAGTTGATAAACACAATTGTATTATCCATTAAGAATTGATTTATTTCAAAACTTTATCGGCATTAAATGACCCACTGATGTTGATATGCCGTAAAACAAAACAAAACCAAATCTTATGTCATCCCAGCCTTAATTTACGCCATGTTTTGTCGAGCCAGCATCAGGCGAATTTCCAGCCCAACTATTTTCCGAGTCGTGTTTTTGTCAGTTTTATTTTTGTATTATTTATTGCTCAGACAACAATAGAATTTATATGTAATGAAATTGCAAATCATCGATTTTGGCTTAAATAGCTCCTCTTGATTTTGTTTCGTTTCGTGGAAATTCTACGGGTCCCGCTAGTATAATAATACTGGTGTTCCAACAAAATACGACCGTTATCATCTTGCAACACCATCTGATCAAAAATGAGAACGTCCAAATGCGAGTCGCCACCTCAGCTAAATAATGGACCATTCCGTTTTTATTATATCGAAAGAAAAGGATATACTACATAGAAAATATAATAAGAGAAATACTAAAAGAAACATACTCAAAGAAAGAAAGAGCGTATAGGAAAGATAAAGAGAGGGGGTGAGCGTATGGAAGCGATAACGATAATCTTTTTCGATCGAACATAATGAAAAGAAGGAAAGAAAGAAAAAAGAGTGAGTGAGAACGAGTTAGATCAAGATTATAATACTTGTTATATACTGGACTATTTTGCAACAGCTCTTAAGAAAACATATCAAACGTTGTAATAATTAAATTATCATATTGTGGTATATCCACAGGTCCTGCTAGTCTATATATTAAAAGAGAGGGGGTAAGAACGCGAAAACAATAACACTAATTTGTTTCAATCGAACATAATGGAAAGATGAAAAAAGGAAAGAAAAGAGTGTGAGAAAGATTTAAATAAAGATTATTATACAATTTAAATATTTAGCAATAGCTCTTAATTACACATATCAAACGTTATAATGATTAAATCATCATACTGTTGTATATCAATAGGTCCTGCTAGTGAGTAATTATACACATAAAATATGAAGTATGAATTTACCCAAACTCACCACCACAGGCAGAGTGTGAAAGATGGTCAATTTTTAAGAGTCTCCGGTGGCTTCCGAGCGATAAACACTCTAAATATTAAAAAAATATTTTTTAGAAACTAATGATAAGACATTTTAAACTTAAAATTTTGCGGCTCGTATTTTAAATGATTTTATATATTATTTTATCATAGCAGAAATACTTTGAAATAAAATAACTGATTCCCTGATTTTTGGTAATTTTTTTGCAGTCACAGATGTTGCAATTTATTTTGTAAACACGGATTTTAAACAATTCTTAAAAAAATGATCGAAATTTCCCAAAAAATAGTTTTAAATTTATCAAATAAATAAATGTGTAATATATATATATATATATATATATATATATATATATATATTACTGATGTTACTACTTTTCGATTTAGACAAAAACTTCACCTTAAATAATCGATTTAACTAATTTTAATTCGTTTTTAAAATTTGTAGCAGCCGAATCTTTGAGCATATCTATTTTATATTTATTTTACCGGTCCTGTAAATATTTTTATTATGAATGCAAGTAAAGTTAAAATAACAACACAGATTTAACACAAAGGTTTATTTATATTCATTTATATTTTGTGAAGGATAACGATACAAAAATTATTCTAAATGAAAAATATTAGGCACTGGCAAAGTTGACGGCCATGTTTACAATAAATTTGAGGAAAATTGACTGAAAAAATAGTCTAAAAATGTATTAAAAATCAATTACATCATTGTGATATTTTCAACAATTTAACCCGAGCTAAATTGGTGACCCAACGGGTTACGTCTTTTCTAGTATATATATATATATATATATATATATATATATATATATATATATATATTGTGAGGGAATAAGATATGGAAAATAATTTGACAATAATTAGAAAATAGAATCTTTGTGTGCACAAATCACGTCTTGAATTTCGTCTTTGCGTGTACCAATTACGTCTTGACTTTCAAAATGAACGCTGGACAAAAATACGGTTATGAACCTTTTTTCTATATACATTTTCCAACTCCCATCATTTAAGAAAAAACATCAATCACTGTTCAGACAACAACGTCCTGTTGTCTTGTCCAAATGAAGGAATAATATAAACCGAAACGTTTAAATGTCAACTTCCCCAACAAGAATATATTCAGCTTTTTTGGAATACATTATTTTTCTATTTTCTACACACACACACACACACACACACACACACACACACACACACATATATATATATATATATATATATATATATATATATATATATGAACAAGTGGAGGGTACCCGACCGGCAGATGTCTGCAAGAGAGACATGAAGACATGCCACATCGACATAAACACGTGGGAGGCTTGTGCAGAAAACCGTGTGACCTGGCGCCTCCTTGTCAAACAAGGAACAAAAAGAAGTGAAAAAGAGAGGAAAGAAGCCGCCACAGAAAAGAGAGCTAAAAGGAAGGAGAGGCATCAACACCCCCAACACCTACAGAAAGCATCACCTTTTGTTTGCAATCACTGTTCCAGAGACTGCCATTCAAGGATCGGTCTGTTCAGCCAAAAATGGACACCTCACCATCGTCTTAAATAGACGGAAGGTTGCCAACCATATATATATATATATATATATATATATATATATATATATATGTGTGTGTGTGTGTGTGTGTGTGTGTGTGTGTGTGACAGAGGATGCATGGCAAAGCTTAGCAAATGCCAAGAGAATAAACACCTAATCGGCACGTTAAGTTTAGCGATCTAGACATTTCTATTATATTAGTATTCATTTGATTAACTTGAAAATAATTTGAAAACAATGAAATTGTGGTTTATTACACCCACTAAGATTTTTATCCTTCCTTACACGATTATACATATTTTCCCAATTTAAAGTCTTTATTAATAACTGGAAATGATTTAATAAAAATAAAAAAAAGTTATAATAAAAAAAAACTTGTCGTTAATAGACAAAGTACAGACATCCAGTTTGGTATATTCAGAATAAAGTTTTAACGCATTCATTATAACCTCCCTCTTTGCGAGTTTTCACGCACACACACACACACACACACACACACACAACACACACACACACACACACCACACATATATATATATATATTATATATATATTCCTTTTTTTATTCTCCTCCAAATCACAACTGCCGTGTCAGAGTCACGTCTCACTCTATCAACGTATACTTCCGAACTCCTCTCACAGTCTCACCTCTCACTCTTCCTCCCTCTCTCACTTGCCGACCAATGGACATAATTCCGTGTGGCCTTATGATGATTCATCCTTAAACTTTTCCATCCTAATCTACACGGAATTCTTGCTAAAAACTTTTACGTGCTAATTTACACATCACTAGCTCTCCCCCTCTATTATGTTACAAAGTGTTTCGACCTTCCTTACAAAGGACAAGACTTTCCAAAAAATCCGGATCTTTAAGTAGTTTTGTCTGCGACATATTTAACCTATTGATGTCTGAAGACACAATTTCTGTAACTTTCTACGTATCCTGTCCTTTTCAAATAGTAAATGCCTTTATAGAGATTCAGCAAATGTCCAATGTTTATTAACATATCCCCCAGCGTTCATAACAAAGCCCATGTTTTGAAACTTCCCGTCAGTCTACGTTTCAGCTAAAAAAAAATGTTCTATTAATGTAGAGTTAAAATGTAAACGTTCCCATGTGATTAATATTATGTTATTCCCAAGCCAAAGACGGGGGTAATTGCTTACTTGCTAGACTACGACATTGTATATAACGACATTGTATATAAGGATAGATTGTTGCCAATATATATATATATATAGTGTACAAAACATTTAAGGTGCAATTACTACTATTGGTTTCTGAGCAGCATAAGCATGCTGCTGCCCGTCAGCACGGCAACGCACTTATGAAAAAATACATGGAATGTTCATTCTTTTGCGTACGTGACCCTCCGTCTTTTAGCCGTTATTCTCTTAGTCACTAGTGTTTTTATTGGTGGCGGTTCGTTCTTGTGTTTCCTTTGATCTTCTTATCTAGATGTATGCCTCGGCTCTTAATGCATATATATTATATATATATATATATATATATATATATATATATATAAGACAAAAATAACATCTTTTTGTTTTTATTTCATACGCATTGTATTGGCTTCAAATTATTGATATATCATAACATACTTAACAATGCTTCAAGCAAATTACCAATTGCTTATATATATATATATTATATATATATATATATATATATATATATATATATATATATATATAACAGCTTTCTCATTGACAAACGTTCATGCAAAATGGTGAATACACTGCCTTCTGATATCTTCAACTTCTCTGCTATCTCAACTCAATTTATGATCGGCCAAAACGAGTTTATGGAGTTTTTTGGTATTGTCCGGGACAACTGCCGAATTTGAGCAACCTGAGCGTTCAGCATTATTTGTGTCTGTACGACCACGTTTAAAGTCAGTATACCACCTCTTAACCGTTGTTTCCGACGGAGCAGAGTCCGAATAATACTTATCAAGCCATTGCTTTGCTTGAACAGTATTTTTCCATCAGAAAGCAATGCTCCGGAAAATACGCAACGATAACACCACCATTATAGAAACACAAACATGTAAACAATGACTAAAAATCTTAGAAGCACTGCATATTAGACACAAAAATCCAAAACTAAACAAAATAAACTTTGATAATAACTAGAAGTGGCTACCCGGCGTGGCCTGGGTAGACGGGGGATTTTTTAAAATTTACTCTGAACACCTACTTCTTCCTGTCATTTATCTTATATCCCCTATTCTGCGGCTTAAGGGGTTAGCATAAGCGATTAGTATCTATCATGATGATGATGATGATGATATATACGAGCTGGCGTATCCGACGTTATACGGGCAAAAATAATCGAGTCTTAAATGTTATTTAATTATTTTTAACATATATTCATTTTTTTAAAAAGCCAAAGGATAACGTTGCAGACAGTTTTCTGGTGAAATACAAAGAAAGGGAGGGGTGGAGAGGGGCGGAGAGGGAGAGGAGATAGAAGACAAAAGTACAACGGATAAAGAGGAAGAGAGACAGACAGAAAAAACACAAAGAAAATTACAGTGAGAAGGAGAAAGAGAGAGAAACAGAAAGACAGAGAAAAGTGAGATTGAGAAAGAGAAATTCACAAAGAAAGAGAAAAAGAAAGGAGAAAAATAAAGGTTTAAATAATATATATATTTACTAACTCCTCCGCACGAGCAGGATGTGACACAATGTCAATTTCTTAAGCGAGTTCAACAGGTTTGAATTCAGAGTTTTCCTTCTCCTAGACCGGTTGTATAACTTATGCTAAAGAGCCCTGTCTGCCCTACTATTTACCAATAGCTGGAGGAAGAGTAGGATTCATACCTTTCCAAGGGTATTAGCGCTAAGTGAAATTCAATTACCACGTCCAGGATTTAAACTCGGGGCGACGAGTCCATTTTGAATGATTTTAACCATTACATCACGTGCTTCCTTAGGTTACATAATATATGGTGCGGTTAATTTACATACTGGTTTTAATAAAACCGAGTTTAATAAATAATTACTCGATGTTATTAACCACCCTGTCGGCTGGGCGTTAGAATGCACCGACTGCACCTCTGCATGGGGGTAAGACTCCCCCAATGGGGCCACCTGTTGGCCGTGAGTGGCGACCCGTGATGCTTAAGGATAGAACCCAAATGGTTGAGCAGTCCATGACTTGTAATACTCTATTTTGGCCCTTTCTTGGGCTAGACGGGCGGTCAGAGAGGCCCCTTCCGATCAATCAGCTGGTCAGGTCATATGATTGCCCCAACTCTATTGCCTTTATGGCAAGCCCCAACCCTTTTTATCATATGGGTGCTAGAAGGTGGTGGCTGAGGGTCTACATGTCCTGGGAATGGTGGTGAGGTTCCAGTTCTAGAGGTTGGGAATGTGGAGCACCCCTTTATCACCATTGCTCTACGGTTCACTATGACCCAAAATTGTAGTACCTGTTAGGGTCCCATCTAAATAGAAAAATGCATTTATAAAAAAATTAAGTATCCATTTAAGAATGACTTTATTTCAAAACTTTATAGGCATTAAATCACCCACTGAGATTGATATGCCGTAAAAAAAAGCAAAACAAAAAAACAAAAAACAAAAAAACAAATCATGTTATTGATATCTAAAATTATAGTCTAATTCCCAACATATTAAAATCAATCCTCTGATTTTATATATATATATTGGCATTTCAGTCTCGGAAGACTATGATGAAGTTTTTATGTGCCCCTGAAGTTGCAGCGCCTCCTGTGACTGAAGTCCGATGTTTGAAAAACATTCTCGACCACTGATTTTGCATTTGAAGGCTGTCCCTGAAGATGTTGATGTTCCGGTGCTTTGTAGCCGCTGTTTTCTTCTGGACCTCTTAGCTTCATGGTGTTGTGTCAGGGTGACTTCTGACATGAACAGTCTTCTACGGGGATTCTGCCGCCACCGAGGGTGGTCCTGGGCCAAATTTTCCCAGCTGGAAGGGACAATGCCAAAGCACCTGAGATCATTCTTTCAGACATCCTTGAATCGCAGCTGGGGGTGACCAATCTGTCTTTTACCAGACGTAAGCTCTCCATAGAGGATGTCTTTCGGGATTCGTCCATCATCCATCCGACGTACATGACCCAACCATCGGAGACGACGTTGTCTCAGTAGAGAGTATAAGCTGGGGAGTTGAGCTCTCTCTAGGACTGCTGTGTTAGTGATCCTGTTCCTCCAGGTGTTGTCCAGTATACGTCTAAGGCAGCGAAGGTAGAAGTTATTTAACCGCCGCTCTTGGTTGGAGTATAAGGTCCATGTTTCACTTCCATAATGATTTTATATAGAAACCAATTAAAATATAATCAAAATAAGTGTATATTTTTTTCATATCTAATTTCGTTAGTTTTTCTAATTTAATATATTTCATTACATTAAATCTGGAAGGCGCATATTCTTGCTAGTACCTCTAAGATTATATTAATTTTTTGGCGGCACTCCGTACTCCCAAATAGACAGCAGCATTCATTCAAGACATTGTAATATCTTATTGTTAAAGAAACCATTCTATAGGCGACTCCCCATCTCATTCATTTTGCTCGAAAATAGCCGTCTTGGCCCTGAATTGACGTGGACTGACCTTTAGGGACCTCAGCCTTCAACAACTTTTATACCATTATTCATCGTCAAGTTATCACCATAAAATATTCATGGCGCATACAATCGAATACTTTGTATTAGTATATATATATATATATATATATATATATATATATATATATATATGTATGTATGTATATATATATAAAAGTGTGTTGGAGAAAATTTAGAAACAAACACGGGATGTTATGCTGGATGGGAATTTATAGTCGATGTTCAAACATTTCGGTTTACAATGGAAACCTTCTTCAGGACTGTGAAAATGAGAAGAAACAAGAATTTATGTGGATAAAAGATGATGGTGTTTTGTGTATGCGTTGAATTTGAAAAAATGTGTAGAAAAAAGATTCGTTGATTGGCGTTTATATATATATATATATATATATATATATATATATATATATATATATATATATATATATTAATAATTTGAAGGCCAATACAATGCGTATGAAAAATAAAAACAAAAGGATGTTATTTTTGTCTTATCGATTTCGAAGCATAAACTTCATCATCAGAGTTTCGTTTCGTAACAGATACGAAACTCTGATGATGAAGTTTATGCTTCGAAATCGATAAGACAAAAATAACATCTCATACGCCTTGTATTGGCCTTCAAATTATTAATATATTATAACGTATTTAACAATGCTTCAAGCAAATTACCAATTGCTTTTATATATATATATATATATATATATATATATATATATATATATACTATATATATATATATATATATATATATATAGGTGGATGATATCAAGTGTTTCCTTGATAGAATTCAATCAATATTGAGAACCTAAACCTACATATAAAGATTTGCGTAATATTTTTTTATTTTACATATACGGAGTATTATAAATAAATAAATAAATAAAAGTATATATACCTCATTGAGAATATAAATTTATTTCAACATGTTGTCTCTTCAGTTCTATTTTTGTTGTTTTTGGGTTTTTAATACTTCACCCAGTAAGAATGAGGGTGAAGTATTAAAGACAAAAAATAACAAAAATAGAACTGAAGAGACAACATTCGAAATAAATTTATATTTTTCAATAAGGTATATATATATATATATATATATATATATATATATATATATATATATTTGTGAATAAAAAGGCCTTGAATACCATGGGTATCGTGGTTATGGACCATTTCCACTCGTGGGTCCATAACCACGATACCCATGGCATTTAAGGCCTTTTTATTCACAAATAACTTTGCTCTGTTTACAATAATTAAACATTGAGCTCTCAACGGAACCTGAACTCTACAACAAACTACTGGTAGAGAATAGGACCAGCCTAGAATCACCTTGTACCAAGAAACTTGATACCGCACCAAAGTATATATATATATATATATATATATATATATTATATATATATATATATAACACACACACACACACACACACATATATATATATATATATATATATATATATATATATATATATATACGAGGGTAAAGCGCAAGGGATGCTGGGAAACTGATCATGCGGCTATTGGCAACTCTGTTGTGTTTATGTACTTCCGCCTGCGCCTGCCCCTAAGTCTACCTCGCTGCCACAATCAGTGTTGGCTTGGCAGTCGTTTTTGGTGGAGTTCCTGGTTGTGTAAAGTTCGCGCAAATATTCAGTTTTGAACACAAAAATGCCTTAGACCGATTTAAATTATTCGCCAATTAACGGAAGTATATGTTGATTCGTGCATGGATGTCAAAAACGTCCGTAAGTGTTGTAGAGAGTTTGAAACAACTATGAGGTTCAACACTTCCTCAGCGACACCAACAACTATATCTTATACTAAAACTTTGAGATGAACTCAAAGTCACCTCCATAAATATGCTAACTGCAGAGGCGCCGCCGGCGTATTCTACAGCTCCAGCTGACAGAGAGCGACAAAGGAAATAGCGACGTCATCGTTTATCGATGGTCTGTCTTGAGTTGAATTGATTGAATCTGCTTCGCGGATTCCGAAATATGTGTGGTTATTCTTTCCACCCTGATGACGTCTCCGTTCGGTAATTGAATTCTTTGTATTAATTTCGATTTTACAAGTTGCACAATTTTTGATTCCGTATTCCATTTCAAAATCTTAGATAAAAAAATAAAAATAAACCCCCCAAAAAACAAAAAAAACAATTCCGTCTCACCGAGTGTTTCCAGCTTAGTTTTATTTTTGGAAAACGATTTAAATTATGCATCTACATCAGATGGTCGAAGAATAAGTATTATAATCTGTAGACATAATCTCCAACTCGATACCAAGTTTCATTACAGCTATTAGGAAATATATTCTAAAGAGCCAGTTTCCTTCCAAATAAAGAAAATTTTGCATTTTGCAAAGTGATGGTATTTGATATCTACTAATGTTTTGGTCGCCCTGTCGCTGGGGCGTTAGAATGGACCGACTGTACCTCGGCAGAGGGGTAAGACTCCCCCAATGGGCCACCTGTTGGCTATGGTAACAACCCGTGATGCTTAAGGATAGAACTAGGTGGCTGAGCAGTAATGACTTGCAATATCCACTTTAGGCTTTTCTTGGGCTAGACGAGCGGTCGGAGAGGCCTCCTCCGATCAATCGGCTGGCCATGTCAAGCATCTATATGACTGCCCCAACCTATTGCCCTTATGGCAACCCCCAATCCTTCTTATCATATGGGTCTAGAAGGCGGTGACTGAGGGTCTACATGTCCTGGGAATGACGTTAAATTCTATCTGATGGTGAGATTCCAGTTCTGGAGGTTTGGGGAATGTGGAGCACCCCTTCATCACCATTGCTCCACTTTGACCCGGAGTGGTAGTACCTGTTAGGGTCCCATCTATGGACTGAATAGAAAAACATGAGTTTATAAACAAAATGTATTATGCATTAGGAATGAATTTATTTCACAACTTTGTCGGCATTAAATGACCCACCGAGGCTGATATGCCGTAAAACAAAACAAACAAAACCAAACCTAAGGTTTGGTAAAAAGAAAAATAGATAAATAAACAATGGAGTTAATTCAGTATTGCTAAATTATTTAACTCCGCGTCATAGTAAAGTAATGAATGATTTAGAAAACCTTTCGTATGAAGAAAGACTTAGGAATATTGACTACCAATTTAGTTTATCGACGTACAAGAGAGGATATGATTGAAGTCTACAAATATACACATGGATTTTATTCAATGAACTTTGATTACTAAACATTGCTCAAAATATCAATACCAGGGGTCATAAATTAAAACTCTTTAAAAAAATTGTAAAGCAAATGCAAGACAAAATTATTTTAGTAACAGAATGGTGAATACATGGAATAAACTACCATCATCAATAGTGAATGCCCCATCTCTAAACTCCTTTAAGGCAATGTTAGATAATCTGGGAAAGAGTATAAATATTCTGTAAAATTAAGATGAATGTTTATAAGGAACAGCTCACAGGTCTCAGACCTAATATACTAGCTGAAAAGATATTATTATTATTATTCACTCCTTTTGCGTTAGCTGATGGTCTTTAACTGGAGTCTTAGTGACAACAAGTCTCCTCGAAAAATTGCGTCGATCCCGTCGGCATTCCCCCTCAAGGGGGCGCCTCAGGCGCTGGGCAATAAACCCAGCCCGCCCCCAAGGGGGCTGGTATTGCCTGAGGGGACAGCCCCCTGGGATCGACGCTATTAACTTGTAAAGATCCAGGGCCAAAGCCACTGGACGCCTGGCGTTGGCCAGATCTACATACTAATAAATGCAAGTGTATTTAGATATTCAACAAAATAGCGGTTTACAGTGTGTATAAGAAGGCTAATTTGCATATTGATATTAAAAATTTGATTTTAATAAATATGTGCTGGTTTTATTGATCTCAAATTGTTTGGTTTTATTTTAATAAATATGAGCAAAAATCTCGGAGATAAATCCATTAACAAGAAGAAATAACTCATTTTTATTCATTACTTCCTAATTTAACTAAATCTTCAAATTAGGAAAAATTAGCAATGAAAGACGGGAGTGATGGAAAATGATGGAAGAGTTAGTTTCGAAGTTGTTATATTTTTCGATTATATCCCACTCTGTTTCAAATAATCTTATCTGCATTCTTATTTAGTTTCATTAGTGTTTCTAATTTAATATAATATTTTAAACTTACATACTTGCAACCGAAGAGTGCATACATTTGCTAGTAATAACAATAACAGAAAAGCAATCTAATATATTGAAAAAATCATACAGTAAAAAAATAACGAATCACACAGGAAATTTACGTTAAGAAACAATGTATCGATACATTTCTGAACGCAAACTACACTCCCACATGTCAGTTTGAATAAATCAATATATAAGAAGATTCTCCATTTAATATCTGTTTATTTAAAATCCATTCTCTATTTGATTTAAATATAAATATTTATTCTTAAGGACTGTCATATATATATATATATATATATATATATATATATATATATATATATATATATATATATATGAAGAAACAACAGTTTGTAAAAATTCCGATGAAATGGGGTAAAATAAAAATGTAAATGTAGATAATCCAACTTGTTTATATTGGTTTATCTGACTCTCAATTTATATTTTCACATACACACACATGCGTAGACACACACACACACACACACGCACACACACACACACACACACACACACATATATATATATATGTATGTGTGTGGAGAAGAGTAGACAAACACGGATGTTATGGAAATTTGATGTTTCCCGTGTTTGTCTACTCTTCTCCACATACTGTCGGATTGGCCTCCTCACATTTCTACCATATATAATATATATATATATATATATATATATATATATTTGTATATGTATAAGTATTAACTTACCGGTGGGTATAATAACGAGAAGCGCACAATATCCAGAGGTTAAGGTTGAGAAAAAACAAATACAAAGTGCTCAATACAATGTAGAGCATAAATTTATTTAAGAATGGAAATGAGTAACCTACTCGAGTTTCATCGATAGATTTTCAGGGTTACTTTTAAATTAATCGAGTTACTATTAATCTTTGGTGTTATAAACATGCCCGTTGGAATGGGACTTAAATTCAGTAGAGAACGCTTGTTTACATTTTCGTAGATAAGGACCGGTTTTTGAATTAAAAAATTTGAATTAATTTATGGGAATTTTTTTCAATTATTATTTAATAAAAGATATGTTATGGGTCGTATTAATAGTTAAAAGTTGAAAGTTTAAAATTATTAATAACTAGTTTAATTTGGTTTGAGAGTTTAAAAAATACAGGTTGTGTATGCTACGATAATAAAAATAAAAATAAAAATAAAAATAAAAGTGGAAAATAAAAAAAAAATAAAAAAAAAAAAAAAATAAATAAATAAAAATAAAAATAATAAATAATAATAAATAATATAATAATAAAGTGAAAATAAAGGTGAAAAATATGTTAAATTTAAATATATATATATATATATATATATATATATATATATATTATATATATTGATGACATAATATATATATATATATTGATGACATAATGTGCTATATTTATAAGTAAATACTGCCCAATATCGTGGGTAGCGAGGACATGAAGTCAACGGTGCTTAGTAACTGACAGTTTCTTGCCTTAGCGATTTTCAAACCAAGTTTGGTTTGATAAATCGCATAGGTTAAAAACAATATATATATATATATATATATATATATAGATAGATAGATAGATAGATAGATAGATGGATATGAAAACACACAATATGCTGTTAAAGGGAAAATATTTTATTTCATATTCATAGCTAATATTGAACAATATTTCGATTTATAAAAATCATCTTCAGAGCTTGTTTTTACTCCGGACTCATCAAGAGAGGAGCTGAAAATAATTACTTTCAGCTACTCTCCTGATGAGTCCGGAGTAAAAACAAGCTCTGGAGATGATTTTTATAAATCGAAATATTGTTCAATATTAACTATGAATATGAAATAAAATATGTTCACTTTAACAGCATATTGTGTTTTCATATCCTTTTATCTATACTTATACCGTCGGATTCATTTCCTTTCTCTTAACTTTATATATATATATATATATATACACACAACACACACACACCACACACACACACACACACACATATATATATATATATATATATATATATATATATATATATATGCCTGCGTTTGACATGTGAGGGGTGTTTGTGCGTTTAGTGAAATTGGTGAGATTTCTAATAGTTTGTGATGTAGTTGTATGATTTTTAAAATCTCTACCTTGTTTGATTTGCCGTAGAGTGGTTTGTTATGTATGTTGGTAGGGCTGGAGGTCTGTGAGTAGTGGAGAAAGTGATTGTGGCAGCGGTATTTTTCGCTTTTGTAGTTGAGTGTATTTTGAGGGCTTTTTTCCTTGACGTTTTGAAATGTTTAAAAAATGTTGATTTTTTATGCTGTATTTTCCTTACATCTTATTATAATGGAGATTGTATGTTTGTCTGTCTGAAGCCGAAACTAAATCACTACTCAAGTCACAATTCCCTTAGTTATTGACGTCACATTTACCATGAATTTATTTTTATTTAAACCTCAGTTATTGATAAAATTGTTATACCTTATTAATACTGTTAGATTAATCTACGTACTAATAACATGCAAGTATATTTATATATTCAATAAAATAGCGGTTTACAGTGTGAATGAGAAGGCTAATTTGCATATTGATATTTAAAATTTGATTTTAATAAATATATGCTTAGTATTATTGATTTCTAATTGTTTGGTTTTCTCTCAACGAATCTGAGCAAAAATCTCGGGGATAAATATAAAAAGAAATCCATAAACAAGACGAAAGAACTGTAATTTTATTAAATACTTCATAATCTAACTAAATAGATAAATTAGGAAAAATGAAAGATGGGAGTGATGGAAAATGATGGAAGAGTTAAATTTAAAGCTGTTCTATTTTTCGATTATACCCTCTCAGTTTATCATTTTCTAAATAGTTTATAATTTGATACAATATTTTATTATATCAAAACCTAAATACTTGCACCCGATATAATATATATATATATATATATATATATATATATATATACACACACACACACACACACACACACATATATATATATATATATATATATATATATATAATGAGTGCACTTCTTGCTTTTTCATTCCCTGTGGGTGCTTGCTATTTTCATCTGACGCCACCCGTGGTAAGCAAAGAAGTCTGGTGCAATTTTCTGAAGGCGTTCGGGCCAACTACTTAAATATAAAAGAAACTAGGATGGAAACTTACCATCTTTGTAGATGAGCCAAATTCACAGTTCTTGAAAAGGGGGACGGTTGTCTTCTCCCCTAGCTGGAAGGGGGCCTAGAATGATGCCAGTGAGGACAAGTAATAAACACCGAAACAGTGAATAAGTAAATACTCAACTTCCATTTCTCACTATTTGTGCAAAGCAGGATTTTGATTTTGATTTTCTTTCAGTAACCATCAAGAATGAATAAAACAATGTTTAAATTAGCGTTAATATAAAAAAGATGGCAGTTTGGCTGCTTGATCGGTTGGTTGGTTGAATTTTATGGCATGTCAACTCTTAGTGGGTTATTTTATGCCGAATACATTGTTTTATTTCTTCTTGGTGGTTACTGACAAAAATCAAACTCAATTTTTTAAACACATTTTTTGTTAACTCATTTTTTCTATTTAACCTATAGATTGGACCCTAATAGGTACTACCACTCCGGGTCGGCTTCGATGATCTAGCGGGAACCAGTGCTTTCAATGTTGTTGGTTATTGGTTGGTTGGGCTTTACGGCATGTCAACCCTTGTTGGGTTATTTTTGCCACAGACATTTTGTTTGATTCATTCATTCTCAAACGGATTAAAAGCAATCCTATATATAATTCTATATAAAAACAATTAAAATAACATTAAAATAAGTATAATATTTTTATATCCGTTCTTATTTACTTTCATTAGTCTTTCTAATTTAATATGATATTTTGTTACATTAGAAATTAAATACTTGCGCTCGGGGAGGCGCCTACTTTTGCTAGTTATATTAATGTTTTTTTCTGTGGTCGTATTTATGGACCATATTACCTTTAGGCACCCCTTTTTGATCTCGATTAAGAAAAGGCATGTTTTTCATTTACACCGTCAATATCCGGTTGTTTGTGAGGGGTTAGGGTTAGGGGTTAGGGTTAAGGTTTAGAGTTAGAGATTAGTTTTATGATTTTTTTAAATCTAAAATTCGTCCGTTAATTGACGGTGTAAATGAAAAACATGTCCTTTCTTAATCGAGATCAAAAAGGGGTGCCTAAATCTAATTCGTTTTGCAAACTAACTTACTTCATGATCTCAGTTATCTACTCAGAGCTCAAGAGGTGACCCAACGGGTCACGTTCTTTCTAATATATATATATATATATATATATATATATATATATATATATATATAATAGAATACCGTAATTGTTAATTGGCATGAAATAATCTAACAAAGATTGACAAATCATAAAATCAGCTAGAAAATTATTATTATTACAATTGAACACTTAATAATGAATGTAATGTCCACATTAAATAACCCATAACAAGTTGCCGATAAGCAAATAAACCAACCATGACACTGGCACAATTTTTGGAACCACAATATAATTTGTAATAAAATAAAATAGAATTTAAAAAAATCTCAACACAAGCAAGCAAGCAATATTTGAGTTTGTGCAAATAAATGTCTTGTTGAAATATGGTTTCTGAATGGCCGGGTTAAAGGTCTGTTCCTAGTTTTGTTTAAAAGTCAAGAACGAGGCGATCCAGCTCCCCTTCAACTCCTGCCAACATACACAAAAAAACAGCCTGAGAGCCAAAGAATAAATGATTGGGCTAAATATACAAATAAAATAAAAAATGAAGTTTCTCTCCCGATATTTTTGTAATAAAATAAATCCTAATGAATCACTACAAAAGAATATTCAATTAATTTACTGCCATTAACTGTGTTTCAATCATTTTCAATGCATTTATATATAGAGTCATTTGCAATGTTTTTTCTATAGTAAATTATTTTCTGTGCAGTTCTCTACAGAGTCATATGCATTACGTTCTTATTGTAAATCATTTGAAATGTTTTCTATAGTAAATCATTTTCTGTGCAGTTCTCTAAAGAGTCATATGCATTACGTTCTTATTGTAAATCATTTGCAATGTTTTTCTATAGTAAATCTTTTCTGTGCAGTTCCCTAAAGAGTCATATGCATTACGTTCTTATTGTAAATATTTGAAATGTTTTTTCTATAGTAAATCATTTTCTGTGCAGTTCTCTAAAGAGTCATATGCATTACGTTCTTATTGTAAATTATTTGCAATGTTTTTTCTATAGTAAATCATTTTCTATGCATTTATCTAGAGAGTCATGTGTATTACGTACTTAGTGTAAATCATTTGCAATGTTTTTCTATAGTAAATCATTTTCAATGCATTTCTCTAAAGAGTCATACGCAGTACCGGTCCAGAGATAAGTACACAACTATCATTTTTATATAACACATCAGCACTGCCATACAATGAGAGCCGGAATGTTACAGAATTATGTCCAAGACACATTCGATAAAAAAAGAAGCTTGCCAAATATATTTTTAAAAACTTTTTAGAAAATCAATACAAATTCACTATATTTTATTCTCTGTCTGGGGAGGTTATTTAAAATCGATCGAGTTGACATCCGACTAAATTGCTATAATTAACTAGTAATTGCAATCGGACCTGATATTTATTTTGACCTTAATTACATCTAGCATTTAATTGAATAAAGTTCACTTGTTAATTTGCATATAACGTTTTAGCAATGATGAATTAATGTATAAAACGCGGTAAAGCAAAATACCAACAAAATGTCCGTGCTACAACAAAGATGAACTGAAGGCTAGCATAATGGGAACACTTATCAATTTAAAGGGTTTGAAGGGTTACAATCAGAAAAGTGATTGTAAATATATCTGATAATATGAGATATCATTGGTTTTTTTTATCGTAATATAGAAGGCATTTTAACCGAACCTGTGCTACTCATACGCGGAGTTGCCGAGGGCCGGTATTGAACCTGGAACGTTGTGGTTATGAGGCCTTTATATATAAGCGGTTTAGCTCAGACGGTAGAGCGTCCTGGAACGTTCCACAACGTTCTAAATTCAACTCCGCGTATGAGCAGCACAGCTTCTGTGCAGTAAAGTAGGGAGCTGACGCTAGATGTGTATAGCGAAAAGAGGAAAGATCGGTGTTCAACTGATACCGTATATTATTTGTAATTTAGTAAAGCGAATAGAATCTATTTTATGATTCTCTGATTAACATCCCGAAATATTACAAAATGAAGAGAAAAAAACTGAGTTTCTTATATTTCATACCTAATGTATATCAACTAAGAATCATACATAGACCCCACAACAACACATATATATATATATATATATATATCGAGTTCAATTTTCGGACGAGACTGTTTGTAGCGTTACTACCCATGCAACCAATTACTATCCCTCCAACTATGGATGAATAGTAGGCAGATTGGGCTCTTTAACCTTGTTTAGATAACTGCAGCTTAAGAAATTGATCTTGTGTAGCTCGTGTGGAGGAATTGGATATATGTGTGTGTGTGTCTGTGTCTGTCTGTGTGTGTGTCTGTGTGTGTGTGTGTATGTTAGGGTACCGTAGACATATAGTCAACGGCACTCGAGAACTGTCAATATCTCGCTTATGTGATTTTCAAACAAAATGATTTAAGTGTTTTTTGGGGTTTAGTACCCTGCAGTGTCATTAACAGTAACATCTTCAGTGATAAACTGTGCAGCATGGCGGGTGTGAAACGCTGCGGAAGAACCCAAAATGGGCCAAAGGCGTAGCTCACAAGATGCTGGGCGCAGGAACCCAAAATGGGTCAACGGCTAGGATAAAACAGTTCAGTAAGATGGATAGATAGATAGATAGATGGATAGAAAGATGGAAACTAGATATGAACGAAGCGACCATGGATTAATAGATATATATGAACTATGAACAGACTGAGATGTATATATATATAGCTGCTCATCTCTAAGACTAGCGCCTATTGATGAGATAAATAAACAGCCACCGATAGATGTCTCTGACACCGACCCAACCCAAACCATTCATGACAGGACACAAAGTCAAAGAATCATGCAGCATTGTGCCTCCTGCTACCATAAAAGGTGCGTGTTTCGCTGAGGTTCGATCTCTGGCCCAATGTTCGAATAATAACCTACAGAACCCACGAACAACATCAGACACCAAAAACCCACTACTCGCAGCACAGAGAAACATGATACACACACCAACGAAGTCATAGCTCTAACTACAATATAAGAAAATACAGCCATAGAACCCAAACCCAATACAAACCTACTCAGATGTAAAAAAAAAAAAAAAAAACCTCTTAATTTAGCTTTAACGTTAGAACACTAAAAACAATAAGCCAACTGCCCGAATTAACGGCGTTTGCAGACTAAAAAAATATACACATCATATGCATGCAAGAATATAGATTTGACCATAGTGATTTAGAATTAAAATACCATCAATCTGGAAATGGCTGTATGCTTGTGTCACATCCGCATGGAAAAACTTCGTCGATGCCACCATAGGGGGTGTAGGAATGCTCCTCAGATCACGGGCCCCCAAATCGCTTAACAGCATAGAAAAAATCCAACCGAAAATAATGATGACTACGTTTAATGGCAACCCGTGCATTACTGTAGTCTCGTGTTACAGCCCCACAAATGTCAGCGATGAAACAGACATCATAACATTCTATAACGAGCTATCCTCCCTATGCAGACCCCCCTCCCAAATGTAATTATCATAGGGGGAAACATGAATGCGCAGATAGGCAGAAACGAAAAAGATAGATTCAGCTTTCACAACACCCCAAACAGGAACGGTCAACTTCTAACCGAGTTCTCCCTGAGACAGGCTTGTATGCCTAAACACCAAAATTCCAAAAATGATGGGTCAAACTCTGTACCTACACATACCCAAATAGCACAAAGGCGCAACTAGACTATATCCAAATAAATAAAAAATGGATAAACAGCGCCATGAACTGTGAAGCATACTCCTCCTTCGAGGAGTATCCTCCGATCACAGAATAGTCATTACCAAACTGCGCCTAAGTCTACGTAGAAACAAACCAGTAAATTTGTACGATACGACTGGTCCTCACTTACCAACAGTAATATATGCGATCACTATTCTCTAACAGTAAGGAATCAGTTCGACATCCTCCAGGAGATATCTACAATGTACATTTCAAATGAGGAATAGGAAAATTTCATCAGTGCCCACCTTGAAACTGCTGCAGAATACATACCGACAAAACAAAGAGCGGTAATTTATGAGAAGTGCGTCCCGGTGTCCTGCCTCAGAAATTGCTACCCGGTGACTATTAAAATAACGTCCTCAGCTATGTCGTCTCGGCGATGTTAATTGAAAGAAAACAACCAACTTAGGGCGTTAAATGTATTTTAGAGGGAGGGGGCTTCTCTTTTTTGTCGTAATTATTATTTATTTATCGTAATTTGTCGTAATTCTTGTTTATTTATTGTAATTTGTCGTAATTCTTGTTTAGATATGAAGATGGATATATAGTTTTGAATTGACTGCGATAGATAGATAAACAAACAAAATAATATAGATAGATATGAACAAATGGAGACGACATAGCTGGGGACGTTATTTTAATAGTCACCGGTAGCAATTTCTGAGGCAGGAAACCGGGACGCGCTTCCTCATAAATTACCCAAAGAGCAAAACACACTGTCCCCTATGGACAAGCAATTAGAGTAAAGAGAAATCATATTAAAAAACACCCAAACGCAATGAAACATACCCAATTAGCATCAACATGGAAAACCTTAAAAATCCCAGGTAGAACAGAAACATACAAAAGAGAACGGATACAATACATCCAAGAACAAATAAATAAAATCAGACATGCAAGTAGAAGACAGACAGTCGCAATTAGCATGGCAAACTGTAAACAAAATTAATGGCAGGAAATGTACCTCTAGATCAAAGCTAAAGGCAAACAGCCAAAAAGATAGTTAGGAATTTCCCATAATGGGGTTAAAATATGGATATGAATACGACAATATATAAACATAGGAAAAACAACATGTTCCAAAAAAGATGAATTTACTATGATTATATCGACGTTTAAACGTTTCGGTTTATACAAATATTATATATATATATATATTATGGACTCTCTCGTCGATTTTCGACGCATGAGGGTCACACACACAATGAACACCACACAGTGATTTGTTTATAGTGGTGAAGGCTTGTGTTGGACCATCCACACTTTTTGGCACAGTCGATAGGAAAGAATTGGTGCATCAAGGGTTGCCACAAACCCAATCAACGACCGACCTCAGGAATTTTGAATTCAGAGTTATCCCTCTCCTAGACTGGTTACCTATCCAAGGCTGAAGGGCCCAGTCTGCCCTACTATTTAACCCACAGCTGGAGAGAATTTTGAATTCAGAGTTATCCCTCTCCTAGACTGGTTACCTATCCAAGGCTGAAGGGCCCAGTCTGCCCTACTATTTAACCCACAGCTGGAGGAATTTTAAATTCAGAGTTATCCCTCTCCTAGACTGGTTACCTATCCAAGGCTGAAGGGCCCAGTCTGCCCTACTATTAACCCATAGATGGAGGGAGAATATATGGATTCATACCTTTCCCATATATAATATGTGACAGCAAGTATTTCCTGGTCCCTTTACCCCCTAATGATAAATACCAACACACTTTACTTTATTATGTCACAGATTTTCAACATTGATCACCAAGATTATATCAATAACAAATAAACAATTAAATTACCAATACTAATACACGTATTCACTTATTGGACCATATTAACTTTAGGCACCCCTTTTTATCTCGTTAAGAAAGGACATGTTTTTCGTTTACACCATCAATATCCGGTTGTTTGTTAGGGTTATGGTTAGGGGTTAGGGTTAGTTAGGGGTTAGGGGTTAGTCATTTAAAAATTTTTTAAATCTAAAAATCGTCTGTTAAAACAACCGGATATTGACGGTGTAAATGAAAGACATGTCCTTTCTTAACCGAGATCAAAAAGGGGTGCCTAAAGGTCATATTGGCCCATTTATTTGATAAACAAATTTAAGCATATATAAACAACATATTAATTATCAAATTTAAACTTAAATTAGATTTATAATCGAATTACATATTTTAATAACACTTTATTTTATTTTATTAAAACACAATTTTTTTAATAATAATCACTATGATGATATTAATAAAAAATAAATAAATAAACCACCAACACAATACACATACTCATAAATTAGATAACAAATTTTATTTAATTTTTTAAATTCCCCTAAACATTAAAAATTAAAATTCCACCTGACATTACTCCATTTCCCCACCGTAAGCGTATTATATTTTTTTTTATAATATGCCTAAACTACCGGCCCACTAAAAACCATGTGACAACAAGTCTATTTATATTTTCCAGCTTTCTTTTCATTTTACTCCCTAAAGCAAAATATTAATACACTTTATCTGATTTTATTATGACACAAAATTTAACAATGATCCCTAAGATCATATTTTAAAAAAATTAATTCATCAATATAAACACACGTATTTCACTAAATTAAAAAAAGATTAATTTTAAATCATATATTAACAGAACCTTAACTTTTCTTTGTACAAATCAATAATATTACTTATGAAATTAAAAATTCCCTTTTTTTAAAAATATCACCCCCCAAAAATTATCTAATATCTCACAAACATCACTATTTTCTCTTGCTGTTGAGCGTTTCTCAAATAATTTCAAAAGAAAAATTATTTTTTCGAACACTTCAAAATTCTCTGTACTTTGACCGTCTTAACTTCAAATATCAAACCTTTTATTCTCATGAAGGCCATTATTCTTTGTATGTTTAAAGATTTTATCATTTTCTATCATTATCAGTTTATTTCATATTTAAAATAATAATAAATAGAATACATGTATACATGAACAAACTCCTGGCCGAAACACGTGTTAGTAACTCATATTAAATTCATTTTATCCATTCAACATTTTCTTTCCTTTATTTATTTTTCCTTTTAACATATCGTCGGATTCATTTCCATTTTCAATCTGTTTAGTAGATCTTCTTCAGGGCTTTGGTTGATTTAAGGAAAAGGAAAATGTATCGCAGAATAATAAGGAGACTGTGATTGTTTTTGTTGATCAGTTTGTTTAAAAATGTTTTGAATGGAAAATTAGCACTCTTAGAATTGTTCGAAATTATGAACACTGGGATAAACGGTTTTGAAAGATGACATCGAATTTGGTTTATTGTGTGTGTGTGTGTGTGTGTTTGTGTATGTGTGTGTGTGTGTGTGTGTGTGTGTGTGTGTGAGAGAGAGAGAGAGAGAGAGAGAGCGTGTATGGAAATGTGAGTAGATTAATGGTTTTCATTTGGGTGTCTGTGTGACCGTGTGTGTACGTGAGCGCGCGTGCGTGTGTATGTTTATTTATTTGTTTATTGATTTATTTTATTTTATTTTAAGTACGTGAACGAGAAAGTGTGTGTGTGTGTGTGTGTGTGTGTGTGTGTGTGTGTGTGTGTGTGTGTGTGTGTGTAAAATTTATTAATTAAACTTGTAATTATTATTTTGTTTTTATTATTGTAATTGTTGTATATTTTTCTCTTCACACACACACACACACACACACACACACACACATATATATATATATATATATATATATATATATATAAATGGTTGGAGGAAAACCTAGAAACAAACTGTAAAAGGATGCTGCGTGTCGTCTTGAATAAATCCTCGAAGCAGTACCTAACTTAGCATCTGTATGGCTATTTACCTCCTATCACACCAAACCATCCAGATAAGACGAACGAGACATGTTGCACACTGCTGGGAAGCAAGGATGACCTCATAAGCGACGTTCGCCTGCGGTCACCTGCATTTCTATATTATTTCCCAAGCTAATTGGGAAAGGCAAAGGTGCTAAATTGCGATTTAATGGTTAGAAAGCTTGTCTCGCAGATCCATTACGACCGAATAGCGAGTTCGATCTTCTCTAGATACCCCATGCAACCTTGTGTTACATACCCCCCATCGCCAATGGATGGGTAAATACGTACTATCTCAAGGGTATTAGCGTTACGTGAAATGCAACAAGCCTCGTCCAGGATTTATGCCCAGATCACCGTGTCCATTTTTTACGAAGATAACAATCGAACAACGAGTATAAGTATTTATATTGCTTTTATTGTGCGTAAAATCTCACCTAGAGTGAAAATAATAATAATATCTACAAACATATAAAAACAATATATCACGCCTCCTAGTCTAACAACAAAGTACTTTTTGCTCAAACCCCTCACCACGGACCGGATACGACACAAGGTCAATTTTAAGCGGAGTAAAACTGGTTTAAGTTTTGTCCTTCTCCTAAACTGGTTGCCGCAGCAATCGCTAAATAGCCAAGTCTGCCCTAGCAGATGGGAGAATAGATGGATCCATACATTTTGCTTAAGGTATTAGTGTTATGTGAAATACAACCAGGATTTTAACTCCTGTCACCGGTTCCATTTGCTACGACGATGACCATTACACCACGTAAGCTATAAGTATTTCTATTGTTTCTTATTTCAGATTTTTAGTGAGTAATCATACCTACCTTTTTTTTGGCTACACTGTTTTGAATTAACTTTTAAAATGTTTATGGCTTTGCTTTTTTAATTTTTAACTTTTTTTTGTTTTGTTTACCAATTTATTTTATCTTCTGTTTTCGTCTTTCTAATTCAAATTATTTTTTTTCTCTCTTTCGCTTGGTAGATTCTATTATTTTCTTAGTTGATTAAATTCCACCCACTTCTTGCTTATTTACCAAACCAATCCTTTAGCATATCAATCATTGCTTATAACGTACTAAATAATTGGTCTTATTTATCATTTCCAAGTCCGTCTAACTTTACTATTATATATATATATATATATATATATATATATATATATATATATATATACTTGAACTCGAATCGAGGAGTCCATTTTCCACGACTCTAACCACTAGCCCCGCGCCTCCTAGACGAAGCTGTCGGCATTTCACATAGCGCTAATACCCTTGGGAAAGGTATGAATCCATATATTCTCCTTCCAGCTATGGGTTAAATAGTAGGGCAGACTGGGGCCTTCAGCCTTGGGTAGGTTACCAGTCTAGGAGAGGGATAACTCTGAATTCAAAATTCCTGATGTCGGTCGTTGATTGGGTTTGTGGCAACCCTTGATGCACCAATTCTTTCCTATCGACTGTGATTTCTAAGACACACTGTATTATTATTGTATGATCCAGTATGTATAAATACAGTGAATATTTAAATCACTACAAAGAGCTCAATGTACAATACATTTTTAGATTATATACAGAGCAATATTTAGCTTTGAAAGGAAGGAAAACTCAACACCGTTATCCCATAATAAATTTATTTCGAGCAAAATTGGGGCCTTTATAAATCTAAGTTGATTTAATAAAGCTCCCCAGAATTCAGTCTCATCAGATGGGAAATTCTGGGGAGCTTTATTAAATCAACTTAGATTTATAAAGGCTCGAAATAAATTTATTATGGAATAACGGTGTTGAGTTTTTCCTTCCTTCCTTTCAAAGATATATATATATATATATATATATATATATATAAATCATCCAGAAATACTGTGTTTCGACGTTTCGCATCTTTTCAGTGTGGCTAGACACAACAAGTACCTCTGATCAGGAGCGAAACCCGACTGACTTTTCGCCGCCCGATTCCTTAACCACTCGGCCATTTGACAGCTGCCTTGAAGAGGTGTTGTTTAAACTGTTAAATAATACATTTGTTGATATATTTTACGATCACCCAGAGAGATCCAGTCTGTAAACAGACGATCATTGCTTTATACTGACAATGAAAGTTAATTTAAGTCACCTCTAGACAGCCAACTACATAATGACAAAGAAAAATAAGTAAAATAGAGAAAATATTTGCTTCTTTTCTTGGTCGTTATTTAGTTGGCTGTCTGATGAAACTAAGCCCATTTATTGAGTTGTGGTCGAAATACATTTATAATAGCCAAATGACGGTTCGTTAAGTTTTTCTTTCTTACTGAAAGTGTAAATATCGCTCTGTATATAAAGTTATTTATTTATTATCATACATTAAGCTCTCTTATGGATTTGTAAAAAACCTTGTATACATCTATAAGTAAACATCAACACACACACACACACACACACACACACACACACATATATATATATATATATATATATATACCACACAAGTAGAATATGACATGGTCAATTTCTTAAGCGGAGTTTAACGGTTTGAATTCAGTGTATTTCTTCTCCTGGTCTGGTCGTCAAATCAAGGTTAAAGACCCTAGTATGCCCTACTATTTACGCATAGCTTGGGAAGAATGCTTGGATTCATTTCAGAGTTTCCTTCTCCTAGACTGGTTGCCTAACCAAGGTTTATGAGCCCATTCTGTCCTGATATTTACCCATAGCTGGAGGCTGAATAGGATTCATATCTTTCCCAAGCGTATTAGCGCTATGTGAAAATGCAAACAGCTTCATCCAGGATTTGAACTCGTCTCATCGTGTTCATTACCTCCGACAGTAAACATTACACAACAGAGTAGAAAGGGTGATCCATTGAGAATTGTGCAAGAAATTCAAGTTTGACAATAGTGACAAATGTTATATAGCCGTCTGTGTATATAAATGACGAAAGTTCGTTTTATCAAGGTTATGAAAGCATCCGTGGTTATACCCTCATGAATCTTTCTCACTTACTTGAGTAACTGGCTTCATGGCTGGACTTATGTTTCTTGTCATCATCATCATCATCATCATGTCGCGCATGTAGCACGGGTATCGACAACAATCTTACGCCAACCCTCCCTATCATTCATTACACCTGGAAGCTCCTCTGCGGAACAGCCAGCATCTTCACATAGCTGGTCAATGTAGGTCCTTGCTGGGCGCCCCACACTTGCATTACCATGTGTTGGCTTCCACAGGAGAACGTCGCTTATGAGTTCACCCTTACTTCTCCAGCAGTGTCCTGCATGCCTTGTCCGTCTCACTCGGATAGTTTGTGAGATGGGGGGGGGGCAGGTGACCGTATAGCTGTTTCCTTGTGGGATGCTGTTTCCATGACTTGTTCACACTGCTCGCAGCATCCTTGTGCAGCTCCCATCTAGCTTATTCTCAAGACGTTTAGTTAGGGTCCAGGTGGTGCAGCCATATAACAGCATCGACACAACCACAGCCTGGAAGAACTGTCGCTTCAGCCTAGCTGGGCATTTCCTCTAACTTCTATTTCTTGTGGTCTGTAGTCTGTAGCTAGGCATTTCTACAAAATTCTATTGACTGATCTGGTCTGTCTTTAAGATGCTGGATTCCCCAAGGCTGTCATTCGTTCACACAGAGACAACCAAGGTATTTCTTCTGGCATTTCAGCTGGGTCATTTCTTCTTCCTGTATTTTGGACTGTCTAGTTCTGCTTTCGCCAAGCTGCCATTACTTCATATAGAGACAACCATTTCACTTAGCGCTAATAACCTTGGGAAAGGTATGAATCCATATATTCTCCCTCTAGCTATGGGTAAATAGTAGGGCAGACTGGGCTCTTTAACCTTGGTTAGGAAACTGTCTAGGAGAAGGAAAACTCTGAATTCAAACCTGTTGAACTCCGCTTAAGAAATTGACCTTGTGTCACATCCTGCTCGTGCGGAGGGGTTGGTAAATATATATAGAGATAACCAAGGCATGTATTTTAGTGATTACATTTGTATTTAGTTAGAACTAGAACTCTTTAAACCTATGATCTTTGACCACGTGTGGAGTAAAACAGATATGTGCTTACATCCTGACGTCTCCAGCCTAACTAAGTTAACTAAACCTGTTCCCACCGTTTCCTAGCAACAGGTAGTTGGGATCAACTTGATGTTATCGAGTGTCAATCAACCAACTGTCACCGATTTTTAATTTCAACAACCTTGAATTCAAAATCTAACTCTTCACTAACCGCCTAAAAAAACGATGGCGATTATCAATATACATCAACAAATAGTATATGTACAAATTAGAATCTGTGAAACGATGATAACCGTTACACCATTGCACGCAACAAAATCTTTAATTTTTTGTCATTTCATCATTAATTTATTCTTTTTTTTCTTTCTCTTTTCTTTATTGGGATCAGGAAGAAAGTTAGTTTGCAAAACGAATTAAATTAAAAAAATAAATACGACCGGCGAATAAAATAAAAACACATTAAAATCATTTTGCTAAAATTTGCAATTAAGTAAAAAACCGACCCGTATATAAGCCAGCCGTTAATTGGTAAAAATTAATATACGAATAAATTGGGAAATCAAATCTACCGTTCACACACTCCAATCTCTCTATATAAGTTCACAGAGAAAACTATCATATATAAGGAGTTGTCAATCAAGATATATACAGAGAGGAGAAAAGTGATTGGCAAAATGTGGAGTAAGAGACGGGTGAGTTTTTGACTTAATTGCAATTACAGTTAATTAGAGCCAAATAAAATGAAATTGTTTTGAAACATAACTTAATACCAAAACTAAGGAATATTTTTGGATGTATTTTGTGTCATTAAACTAAAAACGACAAAAGCCATTAGATATAGGAACGTAAGTCTTGTCCGATAAAAAAAAATAGTATCTATTTAACCAATAAAGAGGACCATATTACATTTAGGCACCCCTTTTTGATCTCGATTAAGAAAGGACATGTTTTTCATTTACACCGTCAATATCCAGTTGTTTGTTAGGGGTTAGGGTTAGGGATTAGGGGTTAGTTTTATAATTTTTTTAAAATCTAAAAATCGTATGTTAAAACAACCGGATATTGACAGTGTAAATGAAAAACATGTCCCTTCTTAATCGAGATAAAAAGGGGATGCCTAACAGTCATATGGTCCACCGACAGTACTTCTACCATATTACGAGATGCAGCATTTTTTGTAACAGACAAGACTTTCGTTCCAATCCTATATTTTACCATTTCATATGCAAAAATTACGTAATTTATTTATTTTTTCTTTCTTTCTTTCTTTCTTTCTCTTTTCTTCTTCGATCTTCAGGCGTTCCGTACACCATAATCATGCTGCTCGTGAGTCTAAACAGTTGCACGAATCCATGGATCTACATGATCTTCAGCGTTTTCCAGAGACGAAAGAAGAAGAAAACGTGGACGGCCCAAGATGAAGAAACAACCACCATGATGGTCATCTCGTCCAAGTCTGAAAGTCGACTGCAATCAATGAGAAAGAAATTGGAACAGACGTCGTCCTAATCTCGTACAATCTCGCAGGGGAAGAAAGAAAACAAAAAAATACGCCGTTATCGTACGAGAAAAAAAAATCAGTGCAAAAAATATGGCCACAGTTGTACAAAATACCAGATATCCGAGGGAAAAAAAATTACCAAAACTGTTTTTGAAAAAAAAATGTTTATCTAAATGTAATAATCGGATACTGGCGGGAAAACTTTCCGTTAAGCAATCAACCTCATCAGTTTTACAAAGTCTGATGAGGTGATGTAATCAGTGACGTCATAGAAAGATGTTTGTAAATATAAATAGAGTTGTTATACATTACGACTTATCTAATGTCTTTATATATTACAAACTCTTACAGCAAATCGATATATTGAATCTAATTTTTAGATAAAATTTAAGGCTTTGGAATTCGACCCGTACACGAGTACATACGGCATGGGCAGCATTACAAGAAAATTATGATTTTTTCTGAACTTTTGAAATCGAGGACAACTGAGATCGGTCAAACAATTCAATTTTTTTAAAAATCGATATAATTACAAAAAAATTATGAATTTGTTCTGAACTTTTGCCGATGAGACATTTCATTACATTTTAATCTTGACTACGTTATTTACTCGTGTATAAGTCGACCCGATCGGCCCTAGATGTATTTCTAACAAGCTAATTTGTATATAAAGACTAGGGCTTTAAAATTCGACTCTTACACGAGTATACACGGTATGAACACCATTAAAAAAAAAATATGAATTTGTTCTGAACTTTCGCCGATGAGACATTTAATTTCATGTTTAATTTTGACTACGTTATTTACTCGTGTATAAGTCGACCCGATCGCCCCAGAAGTATTTCTAACAAGCTAATTTGTATATAAAGACCAGGGCTTTAAAATTCGACTCTTACACGAATATATACGGTATGGACACTATTACAAAAGAATTATGAATATTGTCTGAAATTTTGCCGTGAAACATTTCATTACATGTTTAATCTTGACTACGTTATTTACTCGTATATAAGTCGACCCGATTTGCCCCAGAAGTATTTCTAACAAGCTAATTTGTATATAAAGATAAGGGCTTTAAAATTCGACCCTTACACGAGTATACACGGTATGGACACTATTACAAAAGAATTATGAATATTGTCTGAAATTTTGCCGTGAGACATTTCATTACATGTTTAATCTTGACTAAGTTATGTACTCGTGTATAAGTCGACCCGAGATGTATTTATAAACGTATTTATAGACTCAATTTTTGAAACCAAGTGTTGATCCTAAGTAATCATTACAAGAACATTATGAAATTCGTCTGAACTTTTGCCGGATGACATTTCATTACATTTTTAATCATGTCTACCATATGTACTCGTGTATAAGTCGATCCGATCAGCCCCTGGTTTATCTATAGACTTCCACTTTCACAGATGCTTGAATTCCGACTTTAAATAAACATTAC
>CM042150.1:30461689-30464189 GCA_023376005.1 Doryteuthis pealeii | reverse complement strand
AGAAATTATTTTATTTTTGTTTAATTATTAAATTATATAACTTAATTAGTAAAAATAAAAAATAAAAATTTTGTGTGTTTCTTAGTCAGAAACATAGTAATGTGTCTGCGAGATTTCAAATCAGAAGGACATCTCTTTTCGGAGTTAAAAGTCGCTACGTAAATACCAAAAACATATATATATATATATATATATATATATATATATATATATATATATATATATATATGCGGGTTTGTGTATTAATTACATGCACAATCACGCGTACTGAAAATTTGTAAAATTTAGATTTTTCGGACTGCTGTCATCATCTTCATTCTTATATAGACAGTATTTCGGTCTTCTTCAAGTGTTTCCTGTCGAGAACATTCATATTACTTCGAACCGAAACCTTTTTTAATTCATTGGGGTAGATTTTTTTTTCATTCCATTTACCATGACCGGGTACATATATTAAGTTATGTTAAGTATTCTATCGCCATCCATTTTCGCGGCCGGTCAATTCGGCAGGTGAGTTGTTACACACTCCTTAGCGGATTCCGACATCCGTGGCCACCGTCCTGCTATCTATATCGACCAACACCATCTCATGGGCGTCGCGTTAGGTACCCTCGCCGGACGTTTGGTTTATCACACAGCTCTAGTTCTGCTTACCAACGGCTGAAACCAGTCGAGACTGATAAATTCATATAAGTATAAAAAATGTTCTACCAATGTTCATGTATCTATCCTTTCGTTCATGAGCAGGGCCAGGTTAGCCCAGTCGGTAGAGCGTTCGGCTAGTAAACACAAGGTTCCTAGTTCGATACTGACCCTCGCCAACTCAGTGAATGAGTAGCACAGGGATCTGTGCGGTAAAGTGAGGAGCTGATGGTAGGTGTGGTGCTCCACCTCAGATGCTAAAATAATCTTCTTGGTCTAGCGCTATTAAAAAGGGGATAGACTACATCGCTGTCTGGCTGATACCGACATTAGGCCGCCCTGACGACAACACACGCACACACACATACACACACATATATATATATATATATATTTGTGTGTGTGTGTGTGTGTGTGTGTGTGGAAACAAAGTTTTCGTTGTTATCAAGTTATCAATGTCTTTATCAGACGAAGTCTCTAGAGTAAAGCCTGGTTACGTGGGCGAAGCATCCACTACTATTTTCCCAGAACTCACCATTGGTACATCAGATCTTGCTAGATTTTCTTCAGATTAGAATTCGCAATTTTTGTCTTGAGCAAATCTAAACATAATGTCTACCATGATTACAGGGTTCAATGCTGTAGAGTTTGGTAATAAATAATATCAAATAATATCTGTTTTGATTGTATAATCTTCCACTAGAAACGATAAAATTCTGGTATATCTGATTCAGAGGTGAACTTTAAAAAAAATCAATGAATTTTTTTTCTTGCTTTTTGTGTGTCATAAAAGTGCCGAGATTGAAGCTGTATTTACCAAGATAGAAATGAACAATAAATGGAACGTTAATTTTTTCAGAAAAAGTGGAAGTTAAAAATTCAATGTCAAAGGGTTTGTATTATAAATGTGTAAAATCATCAAATTTATTAAAAGAGTAAAAATAAATAAATAAAACAATTTGAAATGGAAACTTTGTTCTGTCCCCCTTAAATAAAATGTTGCATGCATCTATAATTATTTATTGAATAATTATTTCGAAATTTATACACATAAGTTTTACTCAAAATCGTAGATATTTATGTATTTGTAAAATTCTTGTTACTGAAAAAAGTCCTAGAGTAAAAAAAGGTATTTTTTAAAAATTGATTACAAATTTCACAAATATTTTTCCTTTTAAAGTAATAATACAATTTTTTAATCAATTTCATATTTTATAATAGTACAAAATAAAAAATAGATTTTTAAAACATATTGCCTGAGGGATGGGAGTAAAAAATTCAATGTCAGCGAGTCTGTACCCTAAGTAAGTAAAATCATCAAATTCATTAAAGGATTAAAAAATAAAACAATTTGAAATGTAAACTTTAAATATGTATTAAAATAAAACAAACTATATATAAATGTATAATACTTGTATTTATTAAAACTTGTTTTAAAAACCAATGAGGACTGTCTAATGTTGCATGTTCAAATTTTGAGTGTATTTATTCTATGTTATGATGATTTTGGGTAATGTGACGTAAGCAGTGACGTATTTTTTGTTACAGACAAAAACTGGAAGCGAATCTTCGTTATTAATAGAGATAGTTTATTTAATTAAATTGTCATTATCACAATGGAATGGACTGAAATGTTGAATTAAGGAAGAACATTGACAATTTGAGGTATTATGATGTAAGTAGGGATGAAGTTTTGGTTAATGAGACCGAATCTCCGTTATTATTGTATAGAGTATGTGTCATTTTCTAGTTATAAGTCACCATGTACATACCAAAACAGTCGATATGCCTTCATATATATATATATATATATATATATATATATATATACGTAGGTAATTTTTACCTTTAGTTGGCT
>CM042150.1:30456689-30459189 GCA_023376005.1 Doryteuthis pealeii | reverse complement strand
TGTTGTTTTCACACACACACACGCACACACACACATATATATATATATATATATATATATATGTTTATATATATATATTATATATATATATATATATATGTGTGTGGTGTGTGTGTGTGTGTTTATGCATATGTATGTTTATATGTATATATATATATGTGTGTGTGTGTGTTAATACATATGCATGTTTATATATATGTGTGTGTATGTGTGTTTTATACATATGTATGTTTATATATATATATATATATATATATATATATATATGCGTGTGTGTATGTGTGTGTGTGTTTATACACACACACAGACACACACACACACGCATACACACACACACACACATATATATATATATATATATATATATGTTTGTGGTGAGGTAAAAGGAAAAGTGAACAAAAATAATGACTCAAACAAGTCCAATTAAGAGAGAAATATTTCGTCCTTCTGACGCGAAGAACATTCTCAGTCTGACTTAAGGTGCTTGTTGGAAAAGCACCTAGCAACCTCCTCTTCTCATCTTCCCACACAAACCACCATCCTCTGAACTCCCTCTCCACTTTTATGATGTTATTCTCATTTCAATCAAATCCTCACTAACCTCCCTACGCCTCAATTTCACCACTAGTTCACTTTCTCTTCTATAAACAAAAATGTACGTATTTTGCTTTGAATAAAGTCACACTGAGGATGTTCTTCGCGTCAGAAGGACGAAATATTTCTCTTTTTGTTCACTTTTCCTTTTACCTCACCTCATACTATCGGATTTTACTCCAACCCTCCTATCTTCATATATATATATATATATATATATATATATATATATTATATATATATATATTCCCATGTCTATAACCTTGCTAATGAGACCTAATAGGTCAAAATATACATTCAGGGATTGACATTTTCTCGATTTGTTTAGCCTTACATCTGAACATATATTCCCACCTAAATTTATTAATTATTAACTAATTAATTTTTAAAATTAGGTATGACTTCAATTAAGCACATATCCTTCAAAAATTGTCGGCTTAAAGCCATATAAAAAATAAACACATTTGTTTGTTTACGTAACCTCATATATACATATATATATATATATATGTGTGTGTGTGTGTGTGTGTGTGTGTGTGTGTGTGTGTGTATTTCTGGCAAAACATATGGAATTGGCACACTTAGAGTACGTTCACACTAAGGGGATGTTCACCAGTTTTTTTTAAAAATTCTTTAATAAATAGCATATAACGTATATTTCTCCTGCAGTGCTTGGAAAGATTAAATTGGATTGGAACATTAATTTAAATAATTTCATCTAGTTTGCATTAGGTATATTTTAGGAAGTCAGACATTTTAGCTATTAAAGTGAGATGCTGCACTTAAATAAGTGCATTCCAGCATCCAGTTGAATGAATATATATTTTTATACATCATTTCTGTACAGAAATGCGATGTGCGGTTTTCTCCTGGAAACGGATTTTCATTGTTTGGTTTGTTTGGTTTTTTTTACGGCATATCAACCTCAGTGGGTCATTTAATGCCGACAAAGTTTTGAAATAAATTCATTCTTAAATGTATACTCAATTTTTTTATAAACACATTCTTCTATTTAACCCATAGATGGGACCCTAACAGGTACTACCTCCCCAGGTTAGAGTGGACCTGAAAGCAATGGTGATGAAGGGGTGCTCCACATTCCCCAAACCTCCAAAACTGGAACCTCACCATCAGATAGAATTTAATGCTATTCCCAGGAAATGAAGACCCTCAGCCACCGCCTTCTAGCACCCATTTGATAAAAAGGATTGGGGGTCACTCTAAGGGCAATAGGGTTGGGGAAATCATATAGGGCTTGGCGTGACCAGCCAATTGATCGAAGTGGGCCTCTCCGACCGCACTTCTAGCCTAAGTAAGGGCCTAAGTGGAGTTTTGCATGTCATGGACTGCTCAGCCACCTGGATTCCATCCTTAAGCATCACGGGTCGCCACCCACGGCCAACAGGTGGCCCCATTGGGTGAGTCTTACCACTTTGCAGAGGTCCAGTCGGTGTATTCTAACGCCCCAGCCGACAGGGCGAATTTTCATTGTTACTGCACTTTAAAATGAACTATTTACATCCATTTCCGTAAAATTATTCAGTCTGATATAGAATAAATACATACGGTACACTCAATCGAGTTAGAGGGTACACTCGGTTGAGTGATAGGGTGAGCTCAGTTGAGTGTATTCTTGCACTCACACAGGTGAGATGGTGCACCCAGCCGAGTTAGATGGAGCACTCAGTCAACTGAGAAGATGGTATAACTCAGTCGAATGATACGTTACACCCCGTGAGATGGTAAATTTAGTCAAGTGAGTTGGTGCACTAACTAGAGTGTGTTCTTGCACTCAGTCGAGTGAGCTGTATGTAAACATTATATTTATCACGATTTAACCACTCTCTCTCTCTCTCTCTCTCTCTCTCTCTCTCTCTCTCTCTCTCTCTCCAATTGTAACAAACGG
>CM042150.1:30430524-30443024 GCA_023376005.1 Doryteuthis pealeii | reverse complement strand
TATCTATCTATCTATCTATCTAAGTGTCCCTGTTCCTTTTTTTATCTATCTATCTATCTATCTATCTATCTATCTATCTATCTATCCCTATTCTTTTATATCTATCAATCTATCTAATCTATCTATCTAACTATCTATCTGTCCCTGTCCTTTTAGATCTACCTATCTGTCTACCCCTGTCCTTTTATATCTTTCTATCTATCTACCTATCTGTTTATCTCTCTCTAAATCCCTGTCCATTTATATCTATCTATAAATATATCCCTGTCCTTTTATATCTATCTATCTATCTATATCTATATCTATATCTATATCTATATATATATATATATATATATATATATACATACATGTGTGTGTGTTTTACGTATATATATCTGCCTTTTGTATCTATCTATCTATCTATCTATCTACTATGTCTATCTATATACGTCTGTCCTTTTATATCTATCTATCTATCTATCTATCTATCTATTATCTATATATATATATATAATTATATATATATATATATATATATAATATCCTATCCTTTTATATATATCTATCAATCCGTTCCTGTCATTTTATATATATCTGTCTGTCTATGTGCCTCTGCCTTTTTATATCTATCTATCTATCCCTTTCTTTTTATATTTATCCATCTGTTCATCCCTATCCTTCATATCTATATATCTCTCTGTCTTTGTCTCTGTCTGTCTGTCTGTCTGTCTGTCCCTCTCTCTCTCTCTCTCTATCTATCTATCTATCTATCTATCTACAATACTCTCACTCACCACGTTTCCTTTAGATAAGCTCGTTAATTATCAAATACAAAGTAAATGGATACAAAGAGAAACAAAATTTGCACTAGCTGACACGAATGTTGACAAACAAACTTTCTTCACAATTTTATAATGAACGACAAATGCTTAGTAGTCGAATACTACTGTGGCATAAATCATTCAACTTCTTCCTTGTTTTTTCAATACTTACCGTCAATTGTTTTGCAATCATCTCTGTAACTGTTCCCTTTGTTCTATTGGTGATAGACATAGCTGACACATCTACGGTACAAATGTTATGATATTTTAACACTATTCAATCTCCTTCTGAAACATCTGGGTTTACATTCTACAATTTGTTCAAGAAAACAAATATTCTCTCTTGAGATGGACTGGGGGTCCGTTTAAACCTCCAAATCCCAAAGTAATTTACTTGTTTTTGTTTCCAATGATTCAGATAGATAGATAGGTAGATAGATAGATAAAAAATAACATGGACACTTAGAGAGGGATAGATAGATAGATTATTGATAGATAGATATAGAGGGACAGGGATTGAGAGAGAGAGAGAGAGACAGACAGACAGACAGACAGATAGGTAGATAGGTAGATAGATAGAAAGATATAAAAGGACAGGGATTGAGAGAGAGAGAGAGAGAGAGAGAGAGAGAGACAGACAGACAGACAGATAGGTAGATAGGTAGATAGATAGAAAGATATAAAAGGACAGGGGTAGACATATAGATAGATCTAAAAGAACAGGGACAGATAGATAGTTCGATATAGATAGATAGATAAATATATAGATAGATATAAACGAATAGGGATAGATAGATAGATAGATAGATAGATAGATAAAAAGGAACATGGACACTTAGATAGATAGATAGATAGATAGATAGATAGATAGATATAAAGTGCAATTAAGAATTAAGCCGGACATTAAAATCAATATTTATCACTTCATAAAATTTTAGCATTAGATAACCCATTTGGAGTTGATATACCGTTAAAAATCAACTAAAATTAACAAATCTATCGACATGGTTCGAGAGGTAAACTGTCGTATAAATTACGCAAAAATGAAAATAACACCAACATCTCACTTTATCAGATATATTTGGGGGTCCGTTTAAACTTCTAAATTAATTTACTTGTTTTTGTTTCCAATGACTTCAGATAGATAGATAGATAGATAGATAGATAGATAGATAGATAGATAGATTGATAAGGACTGGCACAGAATGATATATAGATTGATGGATAGATATAAAAGGAGAGAGACGGACAAACGGATCGATCGATAGATAGACATGAACAAGTAGATAGATAGATAGATAGATAGATAGATATAAAAAAAAAAGACAATGAGAAATAGATATAAAAGGACAGGACAGGACAGGACAGGGATAGATAGATAGATAGATAGATAGATAGATAGATAGATATAAAAAAGACATGAAAGAGAGATAGATACAGATAAAAGGACAGGGAGATAGATAGATAGATAGATAGATAGATAGATAGACAATGAGACAATAGATAGATATAAAAGGACAGGGACAGAGAATAGATAGATAGATAGATAGATAGATGTAAAAAAGACAATGAGACAATAGATAGATATAAAAGGACAGGGACAGAGATAGATAGATAGATAGATAGATAGATAGATATAAAAAAGACAATGGGAAATAGATAGATACAAAACGACAGGGACAGAGATAGATAGATAGATAAATAGAAAAAGACAATGGGAAATAGATAGATATAAAACGACAGGGACATAGATAGATAGATAGATAGATAGATAGATAGATATAAAAAGACAATGGGAAATAGATAGATATAAAACGACTGGGACAGAGATAGATAGATAGATAGATATAAAAGACAATGGGAAATAGATAGATATAAAACGACTGGGACAGAGATAGATAGATAGATAGATATAAAAAGACAATGGGAAATAGATAGATATAAAACGACAGGGACAGAGATAGATAGATAGATAGATAGATAGATAGATAGATAAATAGATAGATATAAAAAGACAATGGGAAATAGATAGATATAAAAGGACAGGGAGAGAGATAGATAGATAGATAGATAGATAGATATAAAAAAGAATGAGAAATGATAAATATAAAAGGAGAGGGATATAGATAGATAGATAGATAGATAGATATAAAAGACAATGGGAAATAGATAATATAAAACGACAGGGACATAGATAGATAGATAGATAGATAGTAAAGTATAAAAAGACAATGAGAAGTAGATAGATATAAAAGGAGAGGGACAGAGATAGATATAAAAAGAATGGGAAATAGATAGATATAAAAGGAGAGGGACAGAGATAGATAGATAGATAGATAAATATAAAAAGAATGAGAAATAGATAAATATAAAAGGAGAGGGACAGACATAGATAGATAGATAGATAGATAGATAGATAGATATAAAAAGACAATGGGAAATAGATATAAAACGACAGGGACAGAGATAGATAGATAGATAGATAGATAGATAGATAGATATAAAAAGAATGAGAAATAGATAAATATAAAAGGAGAGGGATATAGATAGATAGATAGATAGATAGATAGATAGATAGATATAAAAAGACAATGGGAAATAGATAGATATAAAACGACAGGGACATAGATAGATAGATAGATAGATAGATAGATAGATAGATATAAAAAGACAATGAGAAGTAGATAGATATAAAAGGAGAGGAACAGAGATAGATAGATATAAAAAGACAATGGGAAATAGATAGATATAAAAGGAGAGGGACAGAGATAGATAGATAGATAGATAAATATAAAAAGAATGAGAAATAGATAAATATAAAAGGAGAGGGACAGACATAGATAGATAGATAGATAGATAGATAGATAGATATAAAAAGACAATGGGAAATAGATATAAAACGACAGGGACAGAGATAGATAGATAGATAGATAGATAGATAGATATAAAAAGAATGAGAAATAGATAAATATAAAAGGAGAGGGATATAGATAGATAGATAGATAGATAGATAGATATAAAAAGACAATGGGAAGTAGATAGATATAAAAAGACAGGGACATAGATAGATAGATAGATAGATAGATAGATTTGTTTTTATATTTTCTACTGTTTTACTAGTCTAAAATATTATTTCTCCTTTTGAATGGTCGCAAATTGGCAACATTTTCTCTTCCATAGATTATTATATATTTTATATTTTCTTAGTTAAATGATCCTTTGTGTGTTGGTGTTGAACTACTTTCATGTAAAACACGAAGCTGAATTTAATAGAATTGATAAATACATATTTATCTCCTGTGGTTAGGTGAACGTTTCAATTGCACTTTTATTTTCATTCTCATTTTCATATTTATCATTCTGTTATTCTGAATGAAAATGCAGTAGAAAAGAAAATAAAGAAAAATAAAGAAAGACGTAAAGGGGGAAGGAGAGATGGAAGAAGAAAAATGGAGAAAAGAAATGCGAAAAAAGAAGAAGAAAATGGGAGAAGAAGAAACGGAAGAAAAAAGAAAAGAAAAAAGAAGAGAAAAGGGAGAAGAAAAGGAAGAAGAAAAGAAAGGAGAAAAGGAAGGAGAAAAGGAAGGAGAAAAGGAATGAGAAAATAATGAAAAGGAAGAAGAGGAAAACAAGGAAGAAAGAAAAAGAAGAAAAAGAAGAAAAGGAAGCAGTACTGAAAGAATAATAAAAAAATTGAAGAAAACAAGACGAAAAGAGAAACGTAAAGAGTAAACAGAAATAGAAGATGAAAGGAAGAAGAAAAAATGAAAAGCATAAGAAATAGAAGAAAAAAAAGAAAATAGAAGAAAAAAGAAAACAAGAAGGGAACAAGAAAATAAACAAAAAAAAATAACGAAGAAAATGAAAAGAAAAAAACGAAAAACAGCAAAGAAGAAGAAGAAGAAGAAGAAGAAGAAGAAGAAGAACAACAACAACAACAACAACAACAACAACAAGAAAAAGAACAAAAACAACTACGAGAAGAACAGCAGCAAGAAGAAGAAGAAGAAGAAGAAGAAGAAGAAGAAGAAGAAGAAGAAGAAGGGCAGCAACAACTAGAAGAAGAAGAAGAAGAAGAAGAAGAAGAAGAAGAAGAAGAAGAAGAAGAAGAAAGAAGAAGAAGAAGAAGATAATAATAATAATAATAAGAGAGAAGAAGAAGAAGAAAGAAGAAGAAGAAGAAGAAGAAGAAGGAAGGGCAGCAACAACTAGAAAGAAGAAGAAGAAGAAGAAGAAGAAGAAGAAGAAGAAGAAGAAGAAAGAAGAAGAAGAAGAAGAAGAAAATAATAATAATAATAATAATAATAATAATAATAATAATAATAATAATAATAATAATAATAATAAGAAGAGAAGAAGAAGAAGAAGAAGAAGAAGAAGAAGAAGAAGGGCAGCAACAACTAGAAGAAGAAGAAGAAGAAGAAGAAGAAGAAGGGCAGCAACAACTAGAAGAAGAAGAAGAAGAAGAATAAGAAGAAGAAGAACAACAACAACAACAACAACAACAAGAAAAAGAACAAAAACAACTACGAGAAGAACAGCAGAAGAAGAAGAAGAAGAAGAAGAAGAAGAAGAAGAACAACAACAAGAAGAAGAAGAAGAAGAAGAAGAAGAAGAAGAAGAAGAAGAAGAACAAGGAGAACAAGGAGAACAAGGAGAACAAGGAGAAAAAGAACAAGAACAAGGAGAACAAGACGGATAATAGCAACAACTAGAAGATCAAGAACAAGAAAAAGAACAACAAAAAAAAACATCTACAAGACAAACAATACAGACAGTATCAATCTCGGAATAGAACGTGAACTTGTCAAAATATTTTTTGTAACATTTCCGTGTTGAATTAACAATGTAAGTCTGGACTGTCTATTATGTAAATTAAATGGAGAAGAAATAAAATGCAAATATCCATTTAGATAACAAAAATATATTTAAATAATTAGAAAACAGACAACATTTTGAAAGAGTATTCACATAGAAATGAACAGTATGCAAAATACAAATAGCAATTGTGTTTGATATATGCAAAATTGAGTCTACTTACAACGGGGGGTCAAGGGGTGCAAAATCGCCATAACCTTTAATTCGCCTTTGCGTTGCTTTAACATGGAAATATATTGTCTAACTTTTGCACTATATTATTGAACTATGAATTTGTAGAATGGAAACTCTTCCCCCCAAAATATAGTATGTATCAGTTTAAAAACAAACGAGAAATCCGGGAAAAACCAGCTAGTGTCATCGTTAGAATCCCCGCCTGGCAGATAGAGTTCGAATCACACACAAATCCCTTTCCTGTCTATAACTCTGCTGATGAGGCATAATATGCCGATATGTACATACAGAGATTGACTTTTTCTCGGTTTGTTTTCGCCTTACATTTGAACAAATATATTCGCCTAATTCATTAATTATCAACTAACTAATTTTCAAATTAGGTATAACTTCAATTAAGCACATATTCTCCCCAAATAGGAGATTGTCTGTCTGAAACCGAAACTACGTCACCACTGACATCAAGATGTCCTTTGTTATTTAAGTTATATTGTCAACGATTATAAAATAGTAATTATTTAATCTTAATCAGCATCTTATTTATTAACGATAATCTCTATTAAAATCAACCTGAGTTTTCCACAAAATTGCCCATATTATTAATGCATTTAAAATCCTGAAATATGTGTTATATATATCTAAGAAATAAGGATTCACAGCGTATATGGTGTAAATAATTTGTATAATGATTTTAACAAAACTGGGTTTAATAATTATTTATTTGCTGTTACTGATTTCTAAAACTATCATGTTATTCTCAAACGTATTACTATATATATAAATATATGTATATATGGAAGTTATATACATATGTGCTACGTACATATATACATAAAATTTTCTCCCTAATATCTCTCCCCCCTCTCTCTCTCTCTTCTCTCTCTCTCTCTCTCTCTCTCTCTCTCTATATATATATATATATATATATATATATATATATATATATATATATAAAGAGCAGTTGTGTGTATATTGTATGTCCGCAGGAAACTTCGGAAATAAAGTTAACGAGAAAAAAATATATATACAAATTAAATATCACCAGGGCTTGGTTTTTGAGCAAAATAATACAGATTTGATTTATATACGTGAAGATAATTAGAAAGTAAATTTAAATGATTACAGCATGGATTTTTTTTTCATTTAATATTTTAGATAGTAGACATTAACATTTTTTTTCAGAGTAGATGGATCAATGCAACGTCTATTTTTTTTTTTTTACATAGGAATGTAAATGGGGCATCCCACGAGGAATCAACTCATGATTCAGTAATAATGGATCTGCGGTACTAACTTTAAAAATATCCCCCCCTACCCAAGTGACGCCGGGTAGCCGCTGCTAATATATATATATGAATGGAAAGTTAGATGTATTAATATTTCGTCGTTATTTATTCTATTTATAAAAAGACTTGATCAAATAGACCTCCTTGATGTCGGGTAGATACCAACATTAGACCACTCCGCCAATTTTACTTGTTTTTTACTTATATAAAACACTAGAAGTGGCTACCCGGTGTCGCCTGGGTAGAGGGAGGGTAAAAAGTTAGTCTCGCAGATCCATTATAACTTATCATAAGTTAGATCCTCACTGGATGCCCCATAAAATCCCCATGTAAATATATAACAATATAGTAAGAAATTTTAATTCAATAATTTACAATTAAAACAAAAATACAATATAAATGAGGCGATTAATTCAATCAATCAACATCATATTTCAATTACCTTCTGTTACTATACAAATTTTAATTTTTAAGTATCTTCCCAAATATAAATGAAATCTCTATTATTTTTGCTCAAAAACCAAACCCTGGTGATATTTAATGTGTATATATATCTACTTTGTCGTTAAGTGTTTTATTTTCGAAGTTTCCTCCGGACATACACATACACACAACTGCCCTTTATATATGTATAGATAGATTATTTAATTTCTCTGAATGTTTGAGATGAGGCTTGAAGATTAGTATTATCTGGGTTATTCGGACTATTGTCCCCATCTTCATTGTTATTTGTACAACGTTTCGGTCGATATGCCCTCCGGCCTTCTTCAGGTATTTCTTGTCGGACTCGGGAACCTTCTCGGATTCGGGAACTTTCTCGGGCAAGAAAGTTCCCGAGTTCGAAAAGAAGCTTCCCGAGTCCGAAAAGCTTCCCGAGTCCGAGAAGCTTCCCGAGTCCGACAAGAAATACCTGAAGAAGGCCGGAGGGCATATCAGCCGAAACGTTGTACAAGTAACAAATGAAGATGGGGACAATAGTCCGAATAACGCAGATAATACTAGATTATTTAAGTTGCGAAATAAATTTAGATTTGGGTTGATATAAAGTTGGTAAAATAAAGTTTTCAATCCAGTGTTTACGTCCAACCCTTGTATTCATAAAAGTTCCTGTATACGTTCCACCTTGTTTTCGTTCTCTCGTAATTTTTCTATACGTATTACAACAATATTTTTTATTTCTTTTGTTTTGGTACTGCGCCTGCGCTCTCAGATCAACACAAAAACCCGCGAAATTTATTAAGAGGAACTTATCTGACGATAACATCCCGAGGGCAAAATAACAAACCCTCGCCATCATAAAACTGGAAATGGTGAAAAGCAGACGACAGAGTTACCTTTTTAGGATTGACTTGAGTTTTTGTTTTATTCCAAGTTGTCGTCGTAAACAACCTGAAAAGCTAATAACTTTCTTTGTTTTCTTGAGATTTAATTATTATCGAAGAAGAAAAATTATTACAGGAAGAAAAAGTAATCTTTAAAAAAAAACGCCATTTTGTAATCAATTGGATATTGACTCTCTATTGGCAATATTGTTGTTCACAGTAAAGGACACATAGAATAAGCAGGATATTAGTTATTTTCACGTTCCATGAGATTGAGAACCGTGACTAGAAATACCTGTGAATTAAGATATTGTATTATATTCATCAAATATAACACACACACACACATACACACACACACACACACACACACACATATATATATATATATATATGTGTGTGTGTGTGTGTGTGTGTGTGTGTGTGGTAAGAGGATTGAAATGAATCCGACAGAATGTGGTGGAGATGTGAGGAACACAAGAACAAAACTCAGACAAAAGTGTGTAGGATATATTTCGCTAGTGCGTTGAGCTCGGCATCATCAGTCGTTTTAATGAATGTATGATAACCTGATAATTCATTAAAACGACTGATGACGCTCTAGCGAAATATATCCTACACACTTTTGTCTGTGTTTTGTTCTTGTGTTCCTCACATCTCCACCATCTCTCTCTCTCTCTCTCTCTCTCTCTATATATATATATATATATATATATATATATATTATTATTATTATTATTATTATTATTAATGTGTATGGTTGGCACTATTATACTTGAAAAAGCGCGGTAGTAATCCAACGTACAGTGTTATTAGAAGAGTGCTCAATATCTGTGATAAAGCGTTCATAGATAAATATTTATTTCTCTCTCTCTCTCTCTCTCTCTCTCTATATATATATATATATATATATATATATATATATATATATATCAGTCATCCACAGTCAGGTGTTTCGAAGTTTACTTCTCATCAGTGCAGCTCGACTGTTTAACAGCTAGCCAGGATCGAACGCGACTGTAAGAGTTTTAATTTTATATGTGGGTTTACATGTCCACAATAAATTTTATAATTACATTGTTTTATTATTTCATAATTGTTGAGAATATAACTTAAATAACTAAGGAAATTGTGACGTCAGTAGTGATGTAGTTTTGGTTACAGGCTGACAGACACTGAATCACCATGTAAAACTTTGTATCATTCAATAATTCTGGATCATTTTATATGCAACATTACATTGTTACATTGTTGACAAAGACTTTCTCAAACAAATTAAAACTTAAAGACAAGTTTTATTTTGAATTTAATTGTTCGATACATAATTGTTAGGAAATTGATTTGCAATGTCATTAAAAATATACAGAGTTCTAAAAGAAATATTTTTTTTTTTCATTACAGTTAATTGTTTTTAGTGAATCCAGTCTATGAAGTAAATGATACTAAAAAATGTATCTTTGAATGTTTGAGATGAGGCTTGAAGATTAGTATTATTAGAGTTATTCGGACTATTGTCCCCATCTTCATTGTTATTTGTACAACGTTTCGGCCGATATATCCTCCGGCCTTCTTCAGGTATTTCTTGTCGGACTCGGGGACCTTCTAGGACTCGGGAACCTTCTTTTCGAACTCGGGAACTTTCTTGTCGTAATCGGGAGCCATCACGGAACTTTGAACCTAACCCTTTATTTATTCCACGGGGGTATCCTGTTCTCATTCCGCTAACCATAGCTTGTTAATTAATTATTTTTCTAACTGCTTTCACTCAGGATTGAACTCGGGAACCAGAGATAACTGTCACTTAGAACTGTCTTTTAACCTAACTGCCTAATCCACTCGGCCATGTGTCCAATTGAACAATTGAGTGGGAATTTTGGGAACTTATAAACCTAATGTCTTGATTTGGCTAGAATATCTACCTATTTTACTATGTTTATTTCCTACGACTGTAAACAAAACACAATGCAGATAGTTAAAGGATTTCTAAATATAATTTCTTTTCAAAAATGAATCATAATTGTGTTACTGGAGTTTGTGTTACTTAGATTGCAATAAAGATATAAAATGTGTTTCAAGATCATCCGACAGGAAAATTGGAAATGTCAATATAAAAATTATTGTTGTCCAATATATTAAAAGGGATTTTTTCTCTTTTAATTTTTTTTATATAGTTATAAAAGTTTTACATTTGAAAAGTTAATACGATTTTCATATTCATTATCCAAAATAAACGTTTTATTTTTACATACTTTTATGTGTATTTATTTAGATTTTTAGCCACGTTTATTTAAATCTATTTATCTATTAGTATATATATATATATATATATATATATATATATATATATAATAAAGTTAAACCTAATGAGTCAGATATACCTACTAAAAGTTTCGCTTAGGTATGACTTCAATTAAGCACATTTCCTCCAAAAATTGTCGGCTTAAAGCCATTATATATATATATATATATATATATATATATATATATTATATATATATATATATATATTGGTCTAGTCTAGTTATGGCATTTCTATTTAAATGATTTAAAAAAAATTCATTTAGATAGAAATGAATTTTTTATTTAAAAAAAAATTCATTTAAATAGAAATGCCATAACTAGACTACTTCAGTTCCAATGATCTTTTGAAAAAGAGATTTTATCTCGATAAATTAAAGATAAAATAAGGTAACACACAAAACCATTGTTACCGTATTATTATTTTTTCTTTACACCTGCGTTGTGATAGCCTTCTAAATCAACCTCCTAACCAATATATACACAATGCTTCAAGCAAATTATAAAACTCTCTTATATATATAATATATATATATATATAATTATATATATATATATATATATATAATATATATATATATATATATATTATTATTTTCACTTCTAACTCTAAACTTAAATTAAGAAGCACTGTGTAAAACTTAATAAGATAAAATGTAATAAATCCTCCTGAAGAACCATTCGGGTGAAACCTAGGTAGATAGTGTCTGACTCTTGTAGGTCCTTATATACATACATATATAGATAGATAGATCATTTGACCTCCCGTCTAGCCCAAGTAATGGCCAAAGTGGAGTGTTACAAGTCTTGGACTGCTCAGCCACCTGGATTCTGTCCTTAAGCATCACGGTTCGCGAACCACGACCAACAGGTGAATTCATTGCGACGGAGTTTTACTCTTCTGCAGAGGTGCAGTCGATGTATTGTGCAGCCTCAGCAGACAGGGCAATCAGAATTTGAACCCAGGATATCAATATCTGTTTCTGTTAAGTTTTTAATGGCCATTGCTTGGTCTTATAGCAGAAGCGCTTATCTGGTGGAATCCTTGATAAATGGTCCGTCGATAATGTGAATCCTTTGGTTACTAAAGTGTCCTCAGTTACTGGTAATCGTATAAGTCCTTCGTGGGTATTGGTAAAAATCCAGGCAATCCTATGTGCATCCTCCAACGGTGCAGTTTGAGTTATGACCAATATGGGGGGGGTAAGTATCTTATCAGGCCAGTAGTACTGCCAGTGATTGATTAGAAGAGTCAATCACGTGACCATGACCAGTCTATAAGTATAAGCGGGGAACTGGCACACACCTTAATGGTTAGCAAGCTGGGCACCTCACGTGGTGTAATGGTTAGCAAGCTCGCTTCGCAAACCATTGTTAGTGAGTTCAATTCTCATTGGGAGCCCCATACTTCTGGCCTTGTGCCATATCTAAGCTAAGCTTAGTAAATAACTATATCTACAAATTCTCAACAAATTTCCTACGATGATAATCGTTACACAGCGAGCATTTCCATTACGTGTGTATATTAGGGCTAGAGAAATAACACAATTGAATTTTGAATCAAACCATGAGTTTAATTACAGAAAACGGCTAACTATCAAAGGGATATGTTGCATGTAATAAATCTCCATAGATTTTTCTCTACATCTGAAAGGATCAAAGACAGGTCTTTCTCTTTCTTTCTTTTGTACGTCCTTCCATCTACAAAGTAAGCAAAATTACCAAGTGAGAAGCGGGAA
>CM042150.1:30419888-30430424 GCA_023376005.1 Doryteuthis pealeii | reverse complement strand
AGAATAGATAGAAGTAGAAGATAGATATAAAAAAGGACAATGAAAAGAGAGATAGATACATATAAAGGACAGGGAGATAGATTAGATAGAAGATAGATAGATAGATAGATAGATAGATAGATAGAAGACCAATGACAATAGATAGATATAAAAAGGCAGGGACAGGATTGTGATAGCTAGATTAGGATAGATAGATAGTAGATTAGAAAAAGACAAGGAGAAATAGTAATTTAAAAGGACAGGGGCAGGATATTATAAATGATAAGTGATAGTTAGTGATAGATAGATAGATTATAAAACAATGAGAAGTAGGGTTGTATAAAGACGACAGGGACATGATAGATGTAGATAGATAGATAGTGATTAAGATTAAGGCAATGAAAAATAGAAAGATATAAAAGGGACAGGGAAGAGATAGAATAGATAGATAGTGATTAGATGATAGAGATAGATAGATGTTAAAAAGACATGAGAAATAGATAGAATAAAGAAACAGGGACAGAGATAGATAGATAGATAGATAAGATTAGATTAGATAGATAGATAGATATAAAAAGACAGGAGAAAAAGTAGTATAAAAAGGAAGGGACAGAATTAGATAGATAGTGGATAGATAGATATTAAAAAGCATGGGAAATAGATGATATAAAACGACAGGGACGAATGTAGATAGATAAATAGAAAAGACATGGGAAATAGTAGATATCAAACGACATGGGCATGATAGATAGATAGATGATAGATAGATAGATAGATATAAAAAGAACAATTGGGAAATAGATATAAAAGGACGGGGACAGAGATAGATAGATAGATGTAGTTAGATAGATTAATAGATATAAAAGACAATGCGATAGTTAGATTATAACGACAGGGACATATATATATATATTAGATGATAGATATAAAGACAATGGGATAGATAGATACAACGGACAGGACATTAGATAGATAGATAGATAGATAGATAGATAATAAAAAGCAATGGGAAGTTAGATAGATATTTAAAACGACGGGACATGAAGATTAAAGCTAGCTAGATAGATAGATAGATATAGAAGACAATGGGAAATGATGATATAAAACGACAGGGATAGATAGATAGCTATGCTGCTAGGATATTAGATATAGAAAGGACAATGGGAATAGATATAAAAGGACAGGGACAGAGAGATAATGTAGTTAAGATAGATAGATAGATCTAAAAAGACAATGGGAATAGATAGATATAAACGACGGGACATGCATAGATAGATAGATAGAGTAGTAGATATAAAACGACAATGGGGATAGTAATATAAAAGGACAGGGACGAGATAGATAGATAGATAGATAGATAGATAGATGATATAAAAGGAAACGGGAGAGAGAGATAAATAATATTTAAAAGGATAGATAGTTAGATAGATAGATAGATAGATGTAAAAGACATGAAGAAAAGATAGAATATAAAAAAGAACAGGGACAGAGTAATAGATAGCTAGCTGATAGATAGATAGGATATAAAAAGACAAGGAGAAAAAAGATTAGTATAAAGGACGGGACAGAGATAGATAGATAGATAGATGATAGATAGATAGATATAAAAAGACAATGGGAAGTAGATAGATATAAAAAGAAGGGACATAGTGTTAGATGATAGATAGGATAGATAGATAAATAGATAGATATACAAGACAATTGAGGAAAAAGATAGATATAAAAGGACAGGGACAGAGATAGATAGATGATTAGATAGATAGATTATAAAAAGACATTGCGAAATAGATAGATATAAAGGCAGGGACAGAGATAGTAGATAGCATGGATAGGGGATAGATATAAAAAGACAATGGGAGAATAGATATGATATTAATTACGACAGGGACGTAGATTAGATTAGAGTAGATTAGATAGATAGATAGATATAAAAAGACAATGGGAATAGATATAAGGAAGGACAGGGACAGAGATAGATAGATAGATAGATAGATGATAGATGATATAAAAGGACAATGGAAATTAGATTAGATACAAAACGACAGGGACATAGATAGATAGAATAGATAGATAGATATGTAGATATTAAAGACAATGGGGAATAGATAGATATAAACGACAGGACATAGATAGATAGATAGATAGATAGATAGATAGATAGATAAGATAGTATAGAAGACAATGGGAATAGATAGATATAAAACGACAGGGACAGAGGCTAGATAGATTAGATAGATAGATAGATAGATTAGAAAAGACAATGGGGAAGTATGAATAGAATATAAAAGACGGGAATAGGATAGATAGATAGATAGATAGATAGATAGATTAGATATAAAACCAATGGGAAGTAAGATAGATATTAAGCTAGGAAAGATAGATAGATAGATTGAATAGTAATAGATAGTAAGATAGATAGAAAAAGGACAATGGGATAGATATAAACGACAGGGACAGAGGTAGATAGTAGATAGATAGATAGATAGATGATAGATTAAAAAGACAATGGAAATTAGATAGATAAAAAAAAACGCACAGGGAATTAGTAGATCATAGTAGAATAGATAGATAGATAGTATAAAGACAATGGGAATAGATAGATATAAAACGACAGGGACATAGATAGCTAGCTTGCTAGATTGATAGATAGATGATATAAAGACAATGGGATAATTAGATAATTAAAACGACAGGGTTACCAGAGATAGATAGATAGATAGATAGGTAGTAGATGGTAGATAGATAGATAGATAGATGAAAAAGGACAATGGGATGATATAAAAGGGACAGGGACAGAGATTAGTAGATAGATAGACTAGATAGATGATGGATAGATAGATAGATAGAAAAGACAAGGGGAAATAGATATAAGGACAGGGACAGAGATAGATAGATAGATATATAGATAGATTATAAAAGTCAATGGGAAATAGATAGATACAAAACGAGAGGGACATAGATAGATAGATAGATAGATAAATTAGAAAAGACAATGGAAATAGATAGTATAAAAACGACAGGGCATAGATAGATAGATAGATAGGATTAGATAGCTAGATATAGAAAGACAATGGGAAATAGATAGATATAAAACGACATAGATAGATAGATAGATATAAAAGACAATGGGAAGTAGATAGATATAAAAGGAACAGGGCATAGATAGATAGATAGATAGATAGATATAAAAAGACAATGGGAATAGAAGATATAAAACGACAGGGACATTAGATAGATAGAAGATAGATAGATAGATAGATAGATATAATCGACAATGGGAAAATAAGATAGATATAAAACGACAGGGACAGAGATAGATAGATAGATAGATATATAGATAGTAGATAGATAGAAAAGACAAGAAAAAGAAAGATATAAAAGGACAGGGAGAGAGTAGTAAGATAGATAGATGTAAAAACAATGGAATAGATAGATTATAAAAGAACAGGGACAGAGATAGATAGATAGATAGATTAGATAGATAGATAGATTATAAAAGGACAAGGAGAAAAAGATAGATATAAAAGGACAGGGACAAGATTAGATAGATAGATGGATAGATAGGATATAAAAAGACAATGGGAAATGATAGATATAAAACGACAGGGACAGAGATAGATAGATAGATAAATAGAAAAAGACAATGGGAAATAGATAGATATAAACGACAGGGACATAGATAGATAGATAGATAGATAGATATAAAAAAAGACAATGGGAAATAGATATAAAAGGACGGGGACAGAGATAGATAGATAGATAGATAGATAGTAGATAGATATAAAAAGACAATGCGAATAGATAGATATAAAACGACAGGGACAGATATATATTATATTAGATAGATAGATATAAAAAACAATGGGAAATAGTAGTATACAAACGCGGGGACATAGATAGATAGATAGATAGATAGATATTAAAAGACAATGGGAAGTAGATAGATATAAACGACAGGGACATAGATAATGCTAGCTAGATAGATAGATAGATATAGAAAGACAATGGGAAATAGATAGATATAAAACGACAGGGACATAGATAGATAGCTAGCTAGCTAGATAGATAGATATAGAAAGACAATGGGAAATAGATATAAAAGGACAGGGACAGAGATAGATAGATAGATAGATAGATAGATAGATAGATATAAAAAGACAATGGGAAATAGATAGATATAAAACGACAGGGACAATAGATAGATAGATAGATAGATAGATAGAAAAAAGACAATGGAGAAATAGATATAAAAGGACAGGGACAGAGATAGATAGATAGATAGATAGATAGATAGATAGATATATAAAAAGACAACGGGGAGAGGAGATAAATAAATATAAAGGATAGATAGATGATAGATAGATAGATAGATAGATGAAAAGACAATGAGAAATAGATAGATATAAAAGAACAGGGACAGAGATAGATAGATAGATAGATAGATAGATATAAAAAGACAAGAGAAAAAGATAGATATAAAAGGACAGGATGAGATAGATAGTAGATAGATAGATAGATTAGATAGATAGATAGATAATATAAAAAGACAATGGAAGTAGATAGATAAAAGACAGGGACATAGATAGATAGATAGATAGATAGATAGATAACAAGACAATGAGAAAAAGATAGATTATCAAAGTGACAGGGACAGGTAGATAGATAGTAGATAGATAGATATAAAAAGACAATGGGGAAATAGATGATATTAAAGGACAGTGGACAAGAGATAGATAGATAGATGGATAGATATGATTATAAAAGACAATGGGAAATAGATAGATATTAAAACGACAGGGACATAGATAGATAGATAGATAGTAGATAGATATAAAAAGACAATGGGAAATAGATTATAAAGGACAGGGACAGAGATAGAATAGATAGATAGATAGTAGTAGATTAGATATAAAAGACAATGGGAAATAGATAGATACAAAACGACAGGACATAGATAGATAGATTAGATAGATTAGATAGATAGATATAAAAGACAATGGGAAATAGATAGATATTTAAAAACGACAGGGACATAGATAGATAGATAGATAGATAGATAGATAGATATAGAAAGACAATGGGAATAGATAGATATAACGACAGGACAGAGATAGATAGATGATAGATAGATAGATAGATAGAAAAGGACAATGGGAAGTAGAAAGATTAAAAAGACAGGGACATGATAGATAGGATAGATAGATAGATAGATAGATATAAAAAAGACAATGGGAGTAGTAGATCATAAAAGACAGGGACATTAGTAGATGATTAGCTGATAGGTAGATGATGAGATAGTTAGTTATGTTAATAAAGACAATGGAAAATAGATATAAAACGACAGGGACAGAGATGATAGATAGATAGATAGATAGATAGATAGATAGATAGATATAAAAGGGAACCCCAAAAAAAGGGGGGGGAAAAATTAAGATAGATACAAACGACAGGGAAACATAGAGGATAGATTAGTAGATGATGATGGATAGATATAAAAGACAATGGGAACTTAGATAGATATATTTACGACAGGACATAGATAGCTAGTAGATAGATAGATAGATAGATAGATATAAAAGACAATGGGAAATAGATAGATATAAAACGACAGGGACAGAGAATAGATAGATAGATAGATAGGTAGATAGATGGATGATAGATAGATAGATAGATAGAAAAAGACAATGGGAAATAGATATAAAAGGACAGGGACAAAGATTAGATTAGATAGATAGATAGATAGATAGATGGATAGATAGATAGATAGAAAAAGACAATGGGAAATAGATATAAAAGGACAGGGACAGAGATAGATAGATAGATATATAGATAGATAAAAGATTCATATGGGAAAAGATAGATACAAACGACGGGACATAGATAGATAGATAGATAGATAAATAGAAAAAGACAATGGGAATAGATATATAAAACGACAGGGACATAGATAGATAGATAGATAGATAGGATAGTAGATAGATAGATATAGAAAGGACAATGGGAATAGATAGATATAAAAACGACATAGATAGATAGATAGATATAAAAAGAACAATGGGAAGTAGATAGATATAAAAAGACAGGGACATAGTAATAGATAGATTAGATAGATATAAAAAGACAATGGGAATAGATAATATAAACACAGGGACATAGATAGATAGATAGATTAGGATAGATAGATATAAAACGACAATGGGAATAGATAGATATAAAAACGACAGACAGAGATTAGATAGATAGATAGATATATAGATAGATAGATAGATAGAAAAAAGACAATGAAAAATAGAAAGATATAAAAGGACAGGGAGAGAGATAATAGATTAGATAATAGATAGATAGAGATATAAAAGACAATGAAAATAGAAAGAATAAAGGACAGGGACAGAGATAGATAGATAGATGTAAAAAGACAATGAGAACATAGATACATATAAAAGGACAGGGACAGAGATAGATAGATAGATAGATAGATAGATAGATAGATAGATAGATATAAAAAGACAATGGGAAATAGATAGATATAAAACGACAGGGACAGAGATAGATAGATAGATAGATAGATAGATAGATATAAAAAGACAATGAAAAATAGATAGATATAAAACGACAGGGACAGACATAGATAGATAGATAGATAGATAGATAGATAGATAGATAGATAGATAGATAGATATAAAAAGACAATGGTAAATAGATAGATATAAAACGACAGGGACAGAGATAGATAGATAGATAGGTAGATAGATAGATAGATAGATAGATAGATAGATAGATAGATTTGTTTTTATATTTTCTACTGTTTTACTAGTCTAAAATATCATTTCTCCTTTTGAATGGTCGCAAATTGGCAACATTTTCTCTTCCATAGATTATTATATATTTTATATTTTCTTAGTTAAATGATCCTTTTGTGTGTTGGTGTTGAACTACTTTCATGTAAAACACGAAGCTGAATTTAATAGACTTGATAGATACATATTTATCTCCTGTGGTTTGGTGAACGTTTCAATTGCACTTTTATTTTCATTCTCATTTTCATATTTATCATTCTGTTATTCTTTGAATGAAAATGCAGTAGAAAAGAAAATAAAGAAAAATAAAGAAAGACGTAAAGGGGGAAGGAGAAATGGAAGAAGAAAAATGGAGAAAAGAAATGCGAAAAAAGAAGAAGAAAATGGAAGGAGAAGAAACGGAAGAAAAAAGAAAAGAAAAAAGAAGAGAAAATGGAGAAGAAAAGGAAGAAGAAAAGAAAGAACGAATGAGAAAGGGAAGAAGAAAAGAAGGAGAAAAGGAAGGAGAAATTGAAAGAGAAAATAATGAAAAGGAAGAAGGGGAAAACAAGGAAGAAAGAAAAAGAAGACAAAGAAGAAAAAGAAGAAAAGGAAGAAGTACTGAAAAAATAATCAGAAAAATGAAGAAAACAAGACGAAAAGACAAACGTAAAGAGAAAACAGAAATAGAAGATGAAAAGAAGAAAAAAAGAAGAAAATAGAAGAAAAAAGAAAACAAGAAGGAAACAAGAAAATAAACAAAAAAATAAACGAAGAAAATGAAAAGAAAAAAACGAAAAACAGCAAAAGAAGAAAACGACACGTTAGTTACATGTTACGGGGACTCTCCCTGGAAGAGGAAGAAGAACAAGAAGAAGAACAAGAAGAAGAACAAGAACAAGAACAAGAAGAACAAGAAGAAGAACAAGAAGAAGAAGAAGAAGAAGAAGGGCAGCAGCAACAACTAGAAGAAGAAGAAGAAAATAAAAATAATAATAATAAGAAGAAGAAGAAGAAGAAGAAAATAATAATAATAATAATAATAATAATAATAATAAGAAGAAGAAGAAGAAGAAAAAGAAGAAGAAGAAGAAGATGAAGAAGAAGAAGAAGAAGAAGAAGAAAATAATAATAATAATAATAATAATAAGAAGAAGAAGAAGAAGAAGAAGAAGAAGAAGAAGAAGAAGAAGAAGAAGAAGAACAAGAACAAGAACAAGAACAAGAACAAGAAAAAGAATAATAATAATAATAATAATAATAATAATATATAAGAAGAAGAAGAAGAAGAAGAAGAAGAAGAAGAAAATAATAATATAATAATAATAATAATAATAATAATAATAATAAGAAGAAGAAGAAGAAGAAGAAAATATAATAATAATAATAATAATAATAATAATAATAATAATAATAAGAAGAAGAAGAAGAAGAAGAAGAAGAAGAAGAAGAAGAAGAATAGCAACAACTAGAAGATCAAGAAAAAGAAAAAGAACAACAAAAAACATCTACAACACAAACAATACAGAAGAGTATCAATCTCGGAATAGAACGTGAACTTGTCAAAATATTTTTTGTAACATTTCCGTGTTGAATTAACAATGTAAGTCTGGACTGTCCATTATGTAAATTAAATGGAGAAGAAATAAAATGCAAATATCCATTTAGATAACAATAATATATTTAAATAATTAGAAAACAGACAACATTTTGAAAGAGTATTCACATAGAAATGAACAGTATGCAAAATACAAATAGCAATTGTGTTTGATATATGCAAAATTGAGTCTACTTACAATGGGGGGTCAAGGGGTGCAAAATCGCCATAACCCAAATCCCTTGCGTTGCTTTAACATTGAAATATATTGTCTAACTTTTGCACTATACTCTTGGACTATGAATTCGTAGAATGGAAACTCTTCGCCCAAAAATATAGTATATATCAGTTTGAAAACAAACGAGAAATCTGGGAAAACCAGCTAGTGTCATGGTTAGAATCCCCGCCTGGCAGATAGATTTCGAATCACACACAAATCACTTTCCTGTCTATAACTCTGCTGATGAGGCATATTATGCCGATATGTACATACAGAGATTGACTTTTCTCGATTTGTTTTCGCCTTACATTTGAACAAATATATTCGCCTAATTCATTAATTATCAACTAACTAATTTTCAAATTAGGTATAACTTCAATTAAGCACATATTCTCCCCAAATAGGAGATTGTGTAACTGTCTGTCTGAAACCGAAACTACGTCACCACTGACATCAAGATGTCCTTTGTTATTTAAGTTATATTGTCAACGATTATAAAATAGTCATTATTTAATCTTAATCGGCATCTTATTTATTAACGATAATCTCTATTAAATCAACCTGAGTTTTCCACAAAATTGCCCATATTATTAATGCATTTAAAATCCTGAAATATGTGTTATATATATCTAAGAAATAAGGATTCACAGCGTATATGGTGTAAATAATTTGTATAATGATTTTAACAAAACTGGGTTTAATAATTATTTATTTGCTGTTACTGATTTCTAAAACTATCATGTTATTCTCAAACGTATTACTATATATATAAATATATGTATATATGGAAGTTATATACATATGTGCTACGTACATATATACATAAAATGTTCTCCTAATCTCTCTCTCTCTCTCTCTCTCTATATATATATATATATATATATATATATATATGTGTGTGTGTGTGTGTGTGTGTGTGTGTGTGTGTGTGTGTGTTTGTGTGTGTGTGTCGAATTAAACAAAAGACACATCTCCTGTTTAACAATTTTATTTTTGATCTTTTCGAGTTTTCTAGACAACTTTTTAATATTATCCACGAATTCCACCAAAATCTGAAAAAAGTTGGCCAGAAAACTCGAAAAGATCAAAAATAAAATTGTTAAACAGGAGATGTGTCTTTTGTTTAATTCTACATGTATAAATGAAAAATGGCTGCCCCCCCCCTATATATATATATATATATATATATATATATATATATATATATATATATATATATAGATGGTGGAGATGTGAGGAACACAAGAACAAACTCAGACAAAAGTGTGTAGGATATATTTTATTTCTAAATGATCCCAAATGATTTCCGCTACTACTATAACTAATATTATTATTACTGCTCTATGTTTTAATATATTGAGTATTTTTTAAATTATTTATGCCACTGCAACGGAAAGGTTTAAAGTGTCAATTGTATACTACACACACACACACACACACACACACACACACACACACACACACACACACACACACACACACATATATATATATATATATATATATATATATATATATATATAGTTGTGTGTATATGTATGTCCGCAGGAAACTTCGAAAATAAAACAATTAACGACAAAATGAATATATATAAACATCAAATATTACCAGGGCTTGGTTTTTGAGCAAAAATAATAGAGATTTGATTTATATACGTGAAGATAATTAGAAAGTAAATTTAAATGATTACAGCATGGATTTTTTTTCATCTAATATTTTAGATAGTAGATATTAACATTTCTTTTCAGAGTAGATGGATCAATGCAAGGTCTATTTTTTTTTACATAGGAATGTAAATGGGGCATCCCACGAGGAATCAACTCATGATTCAGTAATAATGGATCTGCGGGACTAACTTTTAAAATATCCCCCCCTACCCAAGTGACGCCGGGTAGCCGCTGCTAATATATATATATGAATGGAAAGTTAGATGTATTAATATTTCTTCGTTATTTATTCTATTT
>CM042150.1:30382388-30414888 GCA_023376005.1 Doryteuthis pealeii | reverse complement strand
AGGATTTCTAAATATAATTTCTTTTCAAAAATGAATCATAATTGTGTTACTAGAGTTTGTGTTACTTAGATTGCAATAAAGATATGAAATGTGTTTCAAGATCATCCGACAGGAAAATTGGAAATGTCAATATAAAAATTATTGTTGTCCAATATATAAAAAGGGATTTTTTCTCTTTTAATTTTTTTTATATAGTTATAAAATTTTTACCTTTGAAAAGTTAATACGATTTTCATATTCATTTCTCCAAAATAAACGTTTTATTTTTACATACTTTTATGTGTATTTATTTAGATTTTTAGCCACGTTTATTTAGATCTATTTATCTATTAGTATATATATATATATATATATATATATATATATATATATATAATATATATATAATAAAGTTAAACCTAATGAGTCAGATATACCTACTAAAAGTTTCGCTTAGGTATGACTTCAATTAAGCACATATCCTCCATAAATTGTCGGCTTAAAGCCATATATATATATATATATATATATATATATATATATATATATATATATATATATTGGTCTAGTCTAGTTATGGCATTTCTATTTAAATGATTTTTTTAAAAAATTCATTTAGATAGAAATGAATTTTTTTATTTAACAAAAAAATTCATTTAAATAGAAATGCCATAACTAGACTACTTCAGTTCCAATGATCTTTTGAAAAAGAGATTTTATCTCGATAAATTAAAGAATAAAATACAGGTTAACACACAACACCATTGTTACCGTATTATTATTTTTTTCTTTACACCTGCGTTGTGATAGCCTTCTAAATCAACCTCCTAACCAATATATACACAATGCTTCAAGCAAATTATAAAACTCTCTTATATATATATATATATATATATATATATATATATATATATATATATATTATTTTTCACTTCTAAACTCTAATGGTGTTGAAAAACCCAGATAACTCAGTTTAAAATAATTCAAACTTGTATCTGGGGAAAAAATTTAAAAAATAAATTTTAAATCAAGAAGCACTGTATAAAACTTAATAAGATAAAATGTAATAAATCCTCCTGAAGAACCATTCGGGTGAAACCTAGGTAGATAGTTTCTGACTCTTGTAGGTCCTTATATACATACATATATAGATAGATAGATCATTTGACCTCCCGTCTAGCCCAAGTAATGGCCAAAGTGGAGTGTTACAAGTCTTGGACTGCTCAGCCACCTGGATTCTGTCCTTAAGCATCACGGTTCGCGAACCACGACCAACAGGTGAATTCATTGCGACGGAGTTTTACTCCTCCGCAGAGGTGCAGTCGATGTATTGTGCAGCCTCAGCAGACAGGGCAATCAGAATTTGAACCCAGGATATCAATGTTTGTTTCTGTTAAGTTTTTTTAATGGCCATTGCTTGGTCTTATAGCAGAAGCGCTTATCTGGTGGAACCCTTGATAAAGAGTCAGTGGACCATGTGAATCATTTGGTTACTAAAGTGTCCTCAGTTTACTGGTAATCGTATAAGTCCTTCATGAGTATTGGTAAAAATCCAGGCAATCCTATGTGCGTCCTCCAACGGTGCATTTTGAGTTATGACCAATATGGGGGGCGGTTAAGTATCTTATCAGGCCAATAGTACTGGCAGTGATTGGTTAGAAGAGTCAATCACGTGACCATGACCAGTCTATAAGTATAAGCGGGGAACTGGCACACACCTTAATGGTTAGCAAGCTGGGCACCTCACGTGGTGTAATGGTTAGCAAGCTCGCTTCGCAAACCATTGTTAGTGAGTTCGATTCTCATTGGGAGCCCCATACTTCTGGCCTTGTGCCATATCTAAGCTAAGCTTAGTAAATAACTATATCTACAAAATTTCTCAACAATTTCCTAAGATGATAACCGTTACACAGCGAGCATTTCCATTACGTGTGTAATTAGGGCTAGAGAAATAACACGATTGAATTTTGAATCAAACCAATGAGTTTAATTAAAGAAAACGGTTAACATATCAAAGGATATGTTTGCATGTAATAATCTCCATAGATTTTTTTCTCTACGTCTGAAGAGATCAAAGAGAAGTCTTTTATTTCTTTCTTTTGTACGTCCTTCCATCTACAAAGTAAGCAAACATTACCAAGTGAGAAGCGGGAAAAGGTTTTACGAAGCCAATCAAGTGTCCCTTGACCGAACTGCAAAGTAAATTCATGAGGCTGTTTATGTAAATAAATGCTAAATGAAAATTCTTAGCTCAATATATGTTTACCTGATAGACATATATTAGAAGCTTTTTGTATTACTTATATATACATGTGTGTGCATAAATGAACACACATATATATATATATATATATGTGTGTGTTTGTGTGTGTCTGTGTGTGTGTGTGTGTGTGTCTACTTAATTGAAATCGTACCTAATTTTGAAAATTAATTAATAATCAATGAATTAGGCGGGCATACCTATTCAAATGTAAGGCTAAACAAATCGAGAAAAATCAATCTCTACACGACAGTATGAGAAGTAAACAAACAATGTGTTTGATATGGCTTTTTTACTTCTCATACTGTCGTGTAGTAAAGTCACCATAAGTGGAATATAACCTACTCCAAAACAAACGAAAAATCCGGAAAAAAACAGCTGTTGTAATGGTTAGAGTCCCCGCCTGTCAGCTTGACAGTCAGGGTTCGAATCACACACAAAGCAATCTTCCTGTCTATAACTCTGCTGATGAGGCCTAATAAGCTGAAATGTGCATACAGAGATTGATTTTTCTCGATTTGTTTAGTCTTACATTTGAATAGGTATGCCCGCCTAATTCATTAATTATTAATTAATTAATTTTCAAAATTAGGTATGACTTCAATTAAGCACATATTCTCCCCAAAATTGTCGGCTAAAAAAGCCATATCAAACACATTGTCTGTTTGTTTACTTCATATATATATATATATATATATATATATATATATATATATATATATATATCTTTCACGAAAACCAATTTGATATCTTTACAACTTCTTAAAGGAATTTGATGAATTTGAAAATTGTTATAAACATGTTTTCCTTTGACATGTATATATATATATATATATATATATATATATATATATATATATATATTAGAAAAAATAACAGACGATTGAGATTTACTATTTCAGCCCTAAACCCAACCTCAACCCAAACCCTAGACCCTAATCCTAACCCTAAACCCCACTTGTTAAAATTAACAGTTTTATTACAAAATTTGTAGGTTCTGTTTTTTCTGGGACACCCTAATTTACTAAACAAAAGTTCATAATTACCGGAAAGAGATAATAACATCTGAGATCTTATCAGGTATTCCGGTTTTTTTCTATACTTTCCAAAGTTCCCTGTTCACTGCGTCGAATGCTTTGGTAATATCAACAAAAACCATATACAATTCATTATTTTCCTCCCGCCCTTTTTCCTCAACCTGACGAAGAGAAAATACCATGTCTATTGTCCCATTTTTGGATCGAAAACCGCATTGCGACTCTGGGTAGATGTCATATATATATATATATATATATATATATATATATATATATATATAGTGTGTACAGAAATAACCTACTTGGGTTTCACCATAAGGATCTTCAGGGTTAAATCCACTGAATTAATCAAGATATTGATTAATCACAGCTAACTGCAGGAATTCCATTTGTAAATATGACCGTTGAAACTAATGAACACTGCTGTGTTGTTTTGAAAAGTTGAATGACAGACACGATATTGGTATGTCATAACTGTGTTTGCTAATTTTTTTAAAAATCCCATATTAGCTTTTGCTAGATCAACAAAAATCATGTAGAGATCTTGTTGTTGTTCAATGGCTTTTTCCTGGAGTTGTCTAGCAACCATATATACAGTGCTTTTTCCTTTTCTAAAAACACTCTGAGATTCTGGCTGGACATTTTCAGCAATATGATCAAGAAGTCTGGAGAGTAGAATCCTGGTGAGAACCTTGCCCGAGGTTGCCATGAGGGAGATGCCTCTGCTGTTGCCACACACAGCCCTGTCGCCTTTTCTCATGAATATGCTAACAATATCTGAATTTTTCCATTGTTGAGGTCCAAACTTTTTGAAAGTCTAGCAGCGTTTTTTTAGGCTAATTACTGCCATGTGCCCTTCACGTCGTGTGGGTATATTGTCCGGTTCTGGTAAGGGGGAAGTTCAGGGAGATTGTCAAAGACAGTGGGGTCAGTGGGAATGTTTTTATTTAGAAGGTGTTGGTAGTGTTCAGCAACACAATGATCTAGTATTTCTTTTTTTTTTCGGTGATAAGTCTAGATCCATCTGCACTTCTATCGGGATAAGTTGGATTTCTGTGTGGCCCGTATGCTCTTTTTATGGTGCTATAGAATTCTTGATGGTTTCCTGTATCAGCAAATCCTTGAATTTCCCCCGCTAGTTTGATTCACCACTCATTTTGCATTGATCTTATCATGAGTTGAACTTTGGACCTAGCTTCTGGAAAGGTTGCTCGTGTCGAGGTGTTTGAGCTGTCAATAACTGCTTGGTGAGCCTTCTTCTTGTCTTCCAGTAATTGACGAATGTCTGCTGCCTGTTAGTCAAACCAGTCTCGATGTTTCTGTTGGTGGTGCCGAGGATACTCTTTGCAGAGTCAAGGAGTATATCCCACACATGATCCTATTTTTGGTTTAGACCTTCCTGTTTTCGAAGAAAAATTGTTTGATCAGGGACTTCCAAACGTGTTTCTAGAGTAACTTGGAAAGAAAATCGTTTTTCTGGGTCATTTAGTGAGTTGAGGTTTATCCGGGAATGCAGCGGTTGACGACATGCTGGTGGGCGTATTCAGAGGTTTAGGGATGTACGGACGAGGCGGTGGTCAGTTTATCTGAGAAATTTTGGTTGTACCCCTACCTTACTGGTTGTGCTCAGATATTTCGATGATAGCTCAATGGCCAGAGTAATAAGTGCAGGCTCAAAATCAGATCATTTTCTTATAAGTACCGGAGTAAAGCAGGGATGTGTCATTGCGCCCATTGCATTCAATCTGTTTGTGGCAGCAGTAATGAAAATTGCCAAACAAAACGTAAACCCGGCAGATGGTGTCCGCATATCCTATCGATTAGACAGCAATCTTTTTAACCTACAAAGATTGAAATCCAAAACACTTGTCACTGTAGAGGCAATACACGAACTGCAATATGCAGATGATACAGCTTTTGTCAGCTCTTCACCAGATGCACTACAGTGCAACATCAATTCTGTAATTGAAGCCTACTCTTGATCAGGTCTTGCCATCAATGTTCAGAAAACAGAAGTTCTCAACATGTGTCAATCTCCGATTTTTCAACTCCTCATTAACCACCAGCCACTGAAAAATGTAGAGGAGTTCAGGATCTGTCTTAAACAACACAAACGATCTCACAAGTGAAGTGCAACGGCGGATTGGCCTGGCTTCAGGATCTTTTGGTAGGTTATCTCACGTAATGTTCATGAATTGAGATCTCACCATCAATATTAAGATCTCTGTATATAAAGCTGTATGCCTATCCATACTCTTATATGGAAGTGAGTCATGGGTGTTATATCGCAGACAGATGAAAAAACTGGAGGCATTCCACATCAACTGCCTCCAACGCTTACTGGGTGTAAACTGGTGGCACTACGACGATAATCATCAAAGCTGTATGCCTATCCATACTCTTATATCGAAGTGAGTCATGGGTGTTATATCGCAGACAGTTGAAAATCCATCAAATGCCTATCCATACTCTTATATGGAAGTGAGTGGTGTAATGGTTAAAGTCATGGGAAATGGACTCGTCGCCCCGAGTTCAAATCCTGGATGTGGTAATTGCATTTCACTTAGCGCTAATACCCTTGGGAAAGGTATGAATCCTACTCTCCCTCCAGCTATGGATAAATAGTAGGGCAGACCGGGCTCTTTAACATTGGTTAGGCAACCGGTCTAGGAGAAGGAAAACTCTGAATTCAAACCTGTTGAACTCCGCTTAAGAAATTGACTTTGTGTCACATCCTGCTCGTGCGGAGGAGTTGGTAAATATATATATGGAAGTGAGTCATGGATGTTATATCGCAAACAGATGAAAAAACTGGAGGCATTCCACATCAACTGCCTCCAATGCATACTGGGTGTAAAGTGGTGGCACTACGACAATAATCATCAAACACTTTCCGTTTTCTTATGTAATTGTAGTCTAGTTCGATTAGAAGATCATTGTTTGTGAATTTGATTCTCACTGGGTGTCCAATAATTCTGTCTTTTCTGAAAACTACTATAGTGAGTTTGATTTTTATTCTGTTTTGTTTTGGAGGGGAGGGTAAGAATAAGGTAAACATTTCTATTTTGAAATAGAATGTATTCAATGGGAAGAATAAAAATCGCTCGAGTGAACACATACATACATCAACCTGTAGATTTCAAGTAAACACTTCTTCGCAACACTTCAGGAAATTCTTCCGGTGTCTTCACTCGTGCCGAAACGAGAAACCTTGCTTGAAATCCATGCAAGTATATTTTGATATATTTTATTGAATAAGACTATAAAAAAAAGACGTTACTTCAACGAAAGCATTTATCGCGCACGAGCATATACACGTGGTATAATGGTTAGCAAGCTAGATTTGCTGACCATTGTTAGTGATTTCGATTCTTATTAGGCACCTAATAATTCTGGCCTTGTGCCATATCTAAGCAAAGCTTAGTAAATAACAATACACACATAGAAAATAATACATATAAAAGAAACAATAGGTTCCTTCAATTCTAAATAAATAGAAGTGCGTCCAATATATATATATATAATATATATATATATATATATATATATAGAGAGAGAGAGAGAGAGAGAGAGATGTTACGTACTGACGTTTTCACAGTGCCAAATCGATATAATGTTGTATACCCTTTCTTACTTCTTACTCTAGTCGTCTTCTCCACTGGCCGGCTTTGGTTCTATCTTCTAACATCTTGGTCTGGTCTCTTCTAAGGTCTGGACTTTCTTCTATGGGTATTCCGGGTCTGGTTTCTGTTGGGATTTCTCGTTATCAGAAGCCCTGTGTCATTGTTAGTTTTTAGGTAATAAACACAAGACTTCAATTTACGTTGATGTTAGTTTATTTCCAAATCCCCAACCAGACAATCTGTGCAGATGACAGGATGCGCATAGAAATGCGACTTACACCTTCGAGCTCCTACCTGCTAACTGACTTAAACTTACTATATTCTTAAACCGGAAGACACGGTCTTCCATACCTTCCGGTTCTCACGATCCATCCCCGCAAGGCAAGATGAGAGGGAGGTCAAGCACTGTCACTCACTCTCAAGCCCATCAGCTGCACTAATCACCATTATGATTTCTACACTATTGCCATAATCATTAGGTATCTAATAATTATGTAACATAGATAGATAGATAGATAGATAGATAGATATTTTAAAAAAATTTAAGATGAAACAAAGAAATCACAGTGCTCATCCACAAATTTGTAGGAGCTTTATTTATTTATTTGTTGAATTTTAAAAAAATATAATTGTTTTCCATGGGCAACTACCCAGGTTTCAAGCTATTTTGCTCTCATCAGGTTGCTAATAATTCTTCTGGTGTTTATGTGAAGACATTTCTTGCTGTTATGTTTTTGGACAAATTACGTCGGTTCATTATTGTGGACACTCTTTATGCTTTAGATTTTGTTTTTGAATTTTTGAATTTAAAAAAAATGCTCACAAAGTATTCTCCTTTTAACCTTATGAAGTTTCGTTCTTATATATATAATAAAGTCTGGCATGTACGTGTCGACCTATAACTCCGAAAAGAGACGTCACTCAGATTCGAAATCTTGCATACACTTTAATATCCTTCTAACAAAGAAACACACCAAATTTGGATATTATTTTTTACAGATTAAGGGATATGATTAATTAATTAAACAAAATTCAAACGATATTCGGAAAGTATTGTATAGCTGCTACTGCTGCTGGGTGTATCGACAGGGACTTGCCTGCTACCTATATCAGCTGCCTGTTGGCTAGCCGTCATTCAAAATGTCCGCTACAACTATGACGAAATTTTAACGTAAAATCAATTTTTTTTTTTTTTTTTTGCGGAGTCCAATCTTTAAAATATTAATTTGGTTAGAAAGAAAATAAAATAATCTTTCTAAATATGTAACTTGTATGTGTTTTTACCCATTGAATTATTTTGTACAGCGTGTTAAAAATATTTTGCTTCAGACAGCCGATAATAAGAAGTATGATTTTTTTTCAGACTAAATTTTAACGTAAAATAAAATCTTTGTCCATATTCTTAAATTTTACACTCACTTTAATTTAAATTGTTGTTATGCACAAAAAATTGTTGAAAAATTAAATTTGTTTCAAAACACAAGTTTACGGTTACATTTAAAAAAAAAAAAATTTAAATGTAAATAAAAAATATGAAAATGTTTTAAAATATTCAACAGTATAGGGTTACATATTTGTGTATATATATATATATATATATATATATAATATATATAATATATATATATATATATATATATTAAATGTAAATAAAAAATGATAAAACGAGTTGTTTTGTAATTAATACTAATGGTCAAAAAAGTCTTCATTTTTTTTAGTTAACTAACTATATTGAGTTTAAGAAAAAATAGATATTGCAATAAGAAGAATTTAAATATTCGATTCTCAGCTTCTTTTTATCGTTACATTTTTAGAAGTAAAAAAGGAAAATAAATTGAACGAATACATTTCTTTTAACTTTAACTCAGCAGGCAATTAAGAACTAGATTTGAATTTTTGCCATGTACAAAAAATTGAAAAAAATAAATTACAATGTTACATTGTATTTCTAACTCATAAAGCAATTAAAAACTGAATTTAAAATTGTATTACGTACGAAAACGTTTTAGAAAAAAAATAATTAAAAAAATTTGCAAATTTTTAGCGATTAAACAAAAAGGAGATATTAAAAAACAGAAAAACAAATACTATTATCATTCTCAAATTGCTAACTGGATTGGAAACCGAACCATTCGCTTTTCAGTGAAACTTTTGGTAGACAACAATATTCTATTTACAACATAACACGTGGACGTCCAATCGTTAAATTTAACCCTCTATATTAAAAACAATGAAACTTGAATAAAGGTTATTATTATCTTCAAAGTCTTTGGACCATTCAAAAGAAGAAACATTTTTTTTTAAACTCCAGATGAATTTGTTTTTAATTTCAGCTTACAGAAATAATGAAAATTATAAACGAAAACAATGTTTACATTTTCGCACCATTAAATCAATTGAAATTTAAAGTAACCAAAAACAAGTTATAAGTACCGGCTTTTTTAACAAATTCTATGAAAAATCAACTAATAATCAAATTTTCACGAAATTTTTGGTGATTATTCATCTGTTGATGAAAATATGTTTGACATAGTGTTTTTCTTAAAATATGTTAGGAGAAAATTTTTTTTATGAGGTCTCCCCCCTATTATATTTTATGAAATCTGAAAAAAATGAACAGATAAAAAACGATTTTTAATTTTTTTTTCTATAAAAATAATAGTCTGAATAATTATATCAGAAGGTTTTTATAAGTTTCTACGGGATTTTTTTTTAATTCTGCTAAAAAAAAAGTTAATATTCATACATAAAATTGTTTCAAAACGCTCAACACCTCCTGTTGTTCCTAAAAAAAATTTCGTCCGGTCATGGACCGGGTACTTTTGCTATATATATATATATATATATATATATATATATATATATATATAATGCGCGTGCTATTATTTCCAAGCAGACAGTGCTCAATATCATTAATAGAACGTTGTATTTGAGTTATGGTAGCATTGACATGGAGTCAACACTTGGTTACTGACAGTTTCCCGCTAATGCGATCTTCAGACTTTGACAGTCCCCAAGCGCAAATGACTCTCCGTCTACGATATATATATTATATATATATATTATATATATATATATATATAATATATATATATATATATATATATATGAAATATTCAAATAAAATGTAACTGTTTTATCTGTTATGAATTAGTAATTAAGATAAATCTTGCTTTTGTATATATATCTTATCTTTTTTATTTGTGAACTTCAGACTTTGACAGTCCCCTAGCGCAAATGACTCTACGTCTACGCTATATATATATATATATATATATATATATATATATATATATATATATATATGAAATATTAAGATAAAAAGTAACTCTGTTTTATCTGTTATGAATTTGTAATTAAGAAAGATATTATTTTTGTATATATGATATATCTTATCTTTTCTATTAAAAACAATTTCATTTAGATTTTTTGCTGGAACATGGTTGTTTTTCGAAATCTAATTTGGTTGGTTTGTTATTTGGCATTTCAATCCTTCAAAGGTTGTCTACATAACGTAGACAGAGTCAACAGTGCTTGGTAACTGTTAGTTTCTCGCTTATGTGATCTTCGGACCAAGTACACAAACATAAATGACCTGTTTTTAACTGAAGTCATTTAAAAACATCCATCACCGTTTGAACAACAAAAATCTTTTTTCTCTCCTTTTTATTACATTCCCCTGAAGAAGGTTTTACATAAACTGAAACGTTTAAGCGTCGACATAAACATAATAAATTCCTCTTTTTTGGAACAGTTTGCTTTTTCTATATCTATATATTGGCGGATTTATTTCTATATTTTAGCACACACACACACACAGAGAAACACACACACACACACACACACACACACACACATATATATATAATATATATTATATATATATATATATATGGAGAAAGGTAGACAAACACGGGATGTTATGGAAACTCGACGTTATTGTCGACAATGCAACGTTTCGGTCTGTTAGACCTTCTTTAGGACTTGATATAGTAGGTCAAACAGACCGAAACGTTGCATCGTCGACAATAAACATCCAGTTTCCATAACATCCCGTGTTTGTCTACCTTTCTCCATATACTGTCGGATTAACCTCCTCACATTTCTCCCATATATATATATATATATATATATATATATATATAAAGTATGATTAAAAAGTATTGATTCTAAATATTTTAAATATTAAACAATTCTAAATTCTAAATTGAACTTAAATAATGAGTTATATTTGACTCGACTAAGGTTTAGCTCAGTCGGAATAGTATCCGCCGCGGAATCGCAATTGGATAATCTGATCTGTGCGGTAGGTTTGACGCTCCACCTCTGCAAAAAATCTACCTGGTCTATTAATAGGGAAAAGTGGGTTGGCTCTCTTGCTGTCCGCCTCATACTAACAAAAGGATACTCCGCCAACTTTAGACATAGCATAGATTTCAGGACCTCGTATCAAAGGAGGAGTCTCAGTAGTGCTTTGAACAAGGAATTACTCGCTGGAATAAGTGTGTTCATGTTCTATAGCCGCTTGACTGGCTACTGGACTTCAATAAACAACAGATACGTATATACAAAAATATGACCCGTCTTTATTTTCTTCGGCTTGTGGGTGGTGAGGGGCATAGAGCTTCACAATGAAAATGCTGGGTGACTGGCGAAGGCGGCGACGAGTGTTCACAGTGGAAATGCCCGAGGGTTGACGGGAGACGCGAGGTGATGCTATCGGCTGTTCGCTGGGGTCTGACTTTCGGTCCGAATCCTCTGGCCTTTATATTGATCTTTACATCCGCTAAATATGCCTACGCATTTTTATCTTTTGATCTGATAACGGACATTTGTTATATATTTCTTTATCTTCTACCTGCTTCTTTGACCGGAAAAGCTCTCTTCCGTTTTCCCTTTTTTTAAATATATATTTTTTATCTTTCTCTTTGTCTTTTTGCCGGAAGCTTCCTCTTCCGGGCGACGATAATACAACATTCCTCACCATCCCATTTTTCAAAAATGTTCACATGTGAACATTTTTTATTTTTTCAATACCTCGCTCCATTCTCACCTACACCACACCACTGAGTACATAGCACAATATAGAATTAACAATGAGTAAAAGGAGGAGTTTGAGTACTGCTTTGAACAAGAAATTACTCGCTGGAATAAGTGTGTTAAAAGCCAAGGAGATTGTTTTTCAAAATCTTTATTCAGCATTCATTTACGTATCGGCAAATACAATCTTGATACTTTTTTTAATATACCTCGTGTATACAGCATTTTTTTTATGATATCATTTGAGATGTATATATTTACTTAGCCCATCAGACGAGCGCGGCGTGACACAAGGTCAATTTTTTCAGAGTTTTACAGGTTTGAATTCAGATTTTTTCCTTCTCCTATGCCGGTTGCAATACAGAGGTTAAAGAGCACAGTCTGCTCTAATATTTACCCATATCTGAAGGAAGAATAGTTGGATTCATACCGTTCCCAAGGTTATTAGCGCTATGTGAAATGCAAACAGCCTCGTCCAGGATCTGAACTCATGTCTCCATATCCATTTCTCAGCATGATAGTCATTAAACCGCCATAATATATTATCCTTTTTAAAATCTTCCTTTTGCTTTGGTTTTTATATTTGAAGACCAGAATTTGCGATAATATATATATATAAAAAATATATATATAAAAAAAAAATATATAAAAAAAAAAAATTATCAATTATATATATAATTCCTCTATCAAAAAATTCAATATCAAAAAAAAAAAAAAAATTCAATATATACCCTTTGCCCATTAGGTTGCGTTCTGAGGATTCAGGCCCGAATTGGAAAGTCGTTGTCCTAGAGGTGCCCTTGCCCTCTGTAATCCTGCGATGGGATACATGGCAGTATAGGTTAGGCGATTGCGCATTTGAATTAATGTTACCATTGACTGGATGATTTGGCATTCTCCGTTTGTGGCATGGGCTGGTGGCCCAGTGTGTTAAGTCCCCGCTCTTCACGCTGTGGTCCACGAGTTCAATCTCTAGTGGCGGAGATTGTGGTATGCACTGCTGATGAGACCAAAGGAGGTCGAAACAGCTGTCCAGTGCTCCGGATGTCGCAAATGGTGTTTGCCGAGTTGTCTGGTCGTGTAATATGATTTCAAAAATTATGAAAATATATATATATATATATATATATATATATATTAATAAGATAAATATATAAAGGTTTTACATATCTATTTATTAGGTGACAAAGTGATTGTTCCTTAGTCACCTAATAAATAGATATGTAAAACCTTTATATATTTATTTTATTATATTATATAACAGCTCTATCTTATATTGAGCACTCTACCAATAATATTGCGTTTGGCTCACCATTCCAGCAAAAGCTGAAACAGTGACCATCTCACACTATAGTATATATATATATATATAAATATATATATATATATATATATATATATATATATATATATATATTATCGCAAATTCTGGTCCACACACTCACACCCACACACACACACACACACACACTCATATATTATATATATATATATATATATATATATATATGTGTGTGTGTGTGTGTGTGTGTGTGTGTGTGGTATAAAACACTAAACAATTTTGAACAACAAACTGAACAATGTTATTTCTCTTCTCCTATGAAATCTTTTAATAGCAAAATAGAATTTCTATCTCATGGGACATAAAATAGAACTGCTGTCGTAGAGATTGCATTTTTTGGAGTAAGGGCAATGCTAAAAGTAATTATTTTGTGCAAAACAAATTATTCTAAGTGAAGTTATTTATAGAAATCAAACCATTAAATTGATTTTCCCGTTTGGAAATGAAATTTTCTTTAATACTGCACTGATAGCAAAAATTCTGATACAGAATTTCTGTAAAGGAATAAATACCTGGGCCGTCCTGGTTATATGATACTCTGGCCCATTCTTAAAATGGACAAGAAGAACTCAGACCAATGGACTAGGAAATTAATGACGATGCACAAGGCTCTACACCCTAGAGATGATAAGTAAGTAAAGTCGTCGGGGCGGCCTAATGTCGTATCAGCCAATCAGCGAGGGAGTCTATCCCCTTTTCACTAACGCTAGACTAAGGAGATTATTTGAGCATCTGAGGTGGAGCGTCACACCTACCACTTTACCGCACAGATCCATGTGCTACTCATACGCTGAGTTGGCGGGGGCAGATATCGAATCAAGAACCTTGTGATTCCTAGCCGAGCACTCTACCGACTGAGCTAAACCGGCCCTAAATGATAAATAAGTCCAATTATTTAGTACGTGTGATAAGCAATGATTGATATCCTAGAGATGATAAAGATAGACTATATATATCAAGAAAAGGTGGAAGAGGTCTTCCCAACATAGAGGAGTGTGTAGAGGCCACAATCCAAAGACTCGAAGAATACACAAAAATGAGTAAAGAAAGATTACGTATGGCGGCCAACAACAGCAGATGTAATATATGGACAAACAGAAAAATAACGAAAACTACAAAAAAAAAAAGATGGAAGAAAAACAATTATATGGGCACTTCAAACGACAAACCGGAGAGATTGCACATAAAAAGACTTGGATATGGTTAAGAAGAGGAAACCTCAAGAGAGAAACTGAATCATTAATAATTGCTGCACGAAATAATGCCTTAAGAACAAAGTATATCAAAGCAAAAATTGATAAGACGCAACAAAACAGTAAATGTAGACTACGCAGTGACAAAGATGAGACTGTAAACCATGTATAAAGTGAATTTAGAAAACTAGCACTACGAGAATACAAAGCTATGCACGACTGGGTTTGGAAGGTGATCCACTGGGAATTATGCAAAAAATTGAATTGTGACCATACAACAAAATGGTATATGCATAAACCCGAATCTGTTCTTGAGAATGAAACGCATAAAATTCTCTAGGACTTTGAGATAAAGACGGATCACCTTATACCAGACAGGAGACCAGACCTAGTGTTGATTAAGAAAAAAAAAAGAAAACGTGTCAACTGGTGGACATTGCGGTTCTAGCAGATCACAGGGTGAAGCTGAAGGAAAATGAAAAGATCGATAAATACCTGGACCTTGCCAGAGAATTAAAAAAAAGCTGTGGAATAAGAGAGTGAAAATGATACCAATTGTAGTTGGTGCATTTGGAACGATATCAAGAAACTTGGAAAAAAGACTGGAGGATCTAGAAATCAAAAGAAGAATTCAGACCATCCAGACTATTGCACTGCTGCAAACGGCTAGAATACTCAAGAGAGTCCTTGAGACTTGAGGAGACTTGTTGTCACTCAGCCTCCAGTGAAATACCATCAGCGTTAGCTGAAAAACTCAAAAGGAATAATAATAATAATAATAATAATAATAATAATACCTGAGGAGAATTGTTGTCCCTCAGACTCCAGTGAAAGATCATCAGCTTACGCTGGTGTGAAAAACACGCATAATAATAATAATAATAATAATAATAATAATAATAATAATCTGGAAATCAGAGGAAGAATTGAGACCATCTAGACTACTGCATTGCTGCAATCGGCTAGAATACTCAGAAGAATCCTGGAGACACGAGGAGACTTCTTGTCACTCAGACTCCAGTGAAATACCATCAGCTAATGCTGATGTGAATAACTCAAAAGGAGAGATAATAATAATAATAATAATAATAATAATAATAATAATAATAATAATAATATGACATCGATAGACTTCTTGTGTCATGAAAGCAAGGAGGACGAGGTTTTGCTAACATTGAAGATTGTGTAGCTGCGACAATTCAGGCACTCAACGAGTACACAAAAAAGAGCAATATATAATTGTAGCAACCAGAAACAGCAGCTGCAACATATGGGCGGTAGCAATACAACGAAAACTAAAAAAAAAAAAAACGAATTGGGAAGAAAAACAACTATATGGATACTTCAAGCGACAAACTGGAAAGATCACATATGATAAGACCTGTTATGCATACCCTTTTATAACTTAAGACCTTAATTGTTCTAAGGATTGTCTTCTTGTATTCCACTGGCTGGCCATCTTCTTTTGGGTTGATTTCCCTGGTCTCTTCCTTTGGTTGATTCGGGCTTCTTTTGCTCTGGACTCTGGTTGTAATGATGGATGCAAGACTTAGTTTCTTTTTCTTAAACGTCTTTATTAAACCCAAAAACCCAAATAGATACATCCACCGCAGAGATAGAATGGCTTACTTGAGGATAGACGACCATTACGTCTGCTCCCATCGACGATCCACCAAATTCTACCAATTCTAACTCAGTTCCCTTCACATGATTTGCTTTTAGCCAATGCGAAATCACCGACAATCACTCTATAACGGTCATTCTATAATTCAATGGTAACTTTCTATCTATGAATACCCTTATTTAAATTTAACTATACCACTGTACATAATTCGTAGGTAACCCTCAAATTATGTAACACCTGAACATGGATCAGAAGGGCAAACTCAAAGAGAGAAACTGAATCTCTCATAATTACATCGCAAGACAATGCTATAATAAAAACCTATATCAAAATGAAAATAGATAAGACGCAACTGAAAAGCAAGTGTAGGGTGTGTAGACACATAGACTGTTGTGATGTTAGTTCAACAGTAAAAAAAGAAGTCAAGTCGAGGTAGGGTAAAATGAGACAAGTGTATTTACAATAAGGTACAAGAACGGCTAGCTTGCCGCTAAACGGTAACAGTACAACCTTTTCACTCGGTGTCTCACTATTTATAGTGAGAACCGGTGTATATTCTCCACTGTAGGAACGGCCGGTACAACATAGACAAAACGGTTAATTATATAATAAGCGAATGCAGCAACTTAGCAAAAAGGGGATATAAGTAGGGCAAATGGGGGTCACATTTTGGGGACGAGTGTTTTCTATGGCCTTTTTTACTGCTGGTTACGAATTCGATGATTTATGTGATATGACGTCATTTTAGGTTGGTTCCGTGACGATTTTCAAAATGGCGGCTGAAAACCGCTATTTTTTCAGAGAAAATTAACAATTTTAGAAGTTACAGTGGTGTAATATGTCTAATTATATGTTTTCTGGGTCACAGAATTTGAAAATATATTTATTTTATTGATTTAACTAACTCTTTTATATTATTCACGATGACATACATGTAGGCAGTGAATCAGATAAGAAACTGTGTAGTAGTGACAGCAGAGAGGAAGAATTTGATATTTATGGCCTTGATATTAGTGGTTTGATCTCTATGCCCTCCAGTTGTCGAAGAATCATGCGTTATCTGGAAGATGCATCTTATCTGAATCTTGAACATGTTTCACAACAATTGTGCAACAGGGCTTGATGACCCTACAATGGCGGCTGTCCATCGTCATTACGATGTCAAAACGGAGCATATAGAAATAACACGAAATTCTGGTGCGAAAACGTCACTCACAACTGGCTATGGTGAGAATCTAAGCTATTCAATGGAGGGGCAGGCAAAAACTTATCATTACAAACTGTACCGGTACTTGCTAATTGTTCTGTTGATGACCTTAAAAGTCAAATTGAATTTTGGATGTCTAATCACGGAAATAACTGCAAAGTCTTGCTTGATAACCAGGAGGTAGATCATGATAAGCAACTAAAATGTTGTACTTATATCATCTAGTGTGTAGACGAGGCCATAGACAAAATCTACAAAAACACTCTAATCAGGAACGTAAGTAATCTCTGGGGGTCACAGTCAAGTCCGACGCAATGTTCTTGTTGCAATTTTTGTGTATATAAAGCATGGGGCAAATGGCCACTTCTACTTATAGACTCGTTGAATACCACGTGATCCAAGAAAGATTCCTATTATCCAATCACTGGCACTGCTGCTGCTGCTTCTGCTGTATTAATAGAGGCTCTATTCTGAACTTATGTCATTGACACTTGGATTCTCTTGGACGTCGGACTTACAAAGAATACCCTAACACCGGATTCTTATTGGCTTGCTTACTTATTCACTACATCTGGAACTAAGGATGGCTGCCAGATACATAACAGTTCTTCCAATTGACAGTCTTCAGTCTAAAGCTCTCCCAACAGTATCACACTCGTCTCAACAACAAAATGCTACTGCCGTTGTTCTCTTCCACTCGTTTCTACAGCCAAAATGCTACTGCAGTCTTTTTCTACCCGATCTGGGAGGGCAGGTTATTAAATACCCAATTACTGTATTTAATCCGGGCTCCCTACTCTCAATTGCCTGTGCTGCACGTTCGACATTCATCAACACGCGTCAATCCTCACGACGAGACTTTACATCCGGGTTACTCTGCACTGCTCGTGCGGAATTTCACCAGCATTTCAGCAACGAAGAGCTGACGAGTTCAATTTCCATGGTCACTCGCCACGCTCCTCCCCCTCGCACAGGCCAAACATATCTGGACTCGTCTCGTTCGTGGGGGCTGGGAATCTGCTCGACCACAAACACTGAGCAGAAGATTGATAACCAGGGAGTAGATCATGATAAGCAACTAATATGTTGTGTTCATATTATATTGTGTGTAGACGATGCCGTAGACAAAATCTACAAAAACACTGAGCAGAAGATTGGGATTCAAAAATTGTTATTGGTCACTGCTGGTTAGAAAGCCTTCAGTTCCTCTGGAACCTCTGCTTATTGGACTTATTGCTATTGCTAAATTACTTTCCCCACGTTATGCAGCATACTTTCATTATACAATGATTATAGAAAGTGGATAGAAAGAAATAATGTTCAACAACAGGGATTTAAAAGCTTTGTATCAAACAGTGTAATATAGCCTCTCTACCGGCACTAATCATCTATATGTTATATACTTCTCTTACTTCTTACTCTGTCGTCTAGTCTTCTGGCCGGATCTGGTATATCTTCTAAGGTCTCGGCTGGTCTTCTATTGAGGATTCCGGGTCTGGTCTTTGTTGGGGATCACTGCTTATCAGAAGCCCTGTGCTATTGTTAGCTTTTAGTAATAACAACAAGACTTCGATTTACGATGATGTTACTTTATTCCATAAACCCCCAGACCACACAATGCGTGCGGATCCTTACATCTTGCTAGCTTCGCTTCTAAGTTCTAACTCTAACTAACTGAGTTGCTTACTCATTAACCGGAAGGGCCTTCTATCGGGGTTCCGTTCTCACGATTCTCCCCAGAACGCAAGGTGAGATCGAGGTCAAGCGCTGTCACTCACTCCCAATGCCATCAGCTGCACTAATATGATTTCTACACTATTGTCATAATCATTAGGTATCTAATGATTATGTAACAACAGATTTTGACGTATTGCAGACTTGGCAAAATTATTTTATTTATTCATTTATAGTTGATATCAATACCAAAATGTTAGCGCTTGCCTTACTACACATTCAGAATTAGTGGTTTGTCCTCTGCCCAGACATTGACAGGACAATGGGAGACATCATCATATTCCCTCTGATACACTTTCTGGAGATCGATGAAATAGCCACCAATGATGTGCCACTTGACAGAAACTGGATTTGGGTGAAAGTTTTCTTTGAACACAAATTGATTGTTCTCAATGAATTAAAGGGTGTAAAATGAGATGTAACATTTCCTTGCTTTTACTACTTTCTTTCTGTCACCGCTTTCTCTTTTCACAACTTCTATCTTTCACTAATTCTTTTTCTTCTCTCTTTTACTATTTCTTTCTTTCTATTACCAGTTATTTTTCTTTCTCTGATTTTTTTCATTCACTAATTTATTCTTTACTACTTCCTTCTGTATTTCTTTCTTTCACTAGATCTTTCTTTTTTAAAAGTTCATTATTTCTTTCACTGCTGTCTTTCATTCTTTCTTTCCCAATGTCATTCTTTTTTCATACTTCATTATTTCTTTTAATACTTTCTGCCCTTTTCTTATTTCTTTCTTTCTTTCTTTCTTACTTTGACTTTATTTCACTAATACACCGTTTGATTTCATTTTTGTCAATATTTTGTTCGAAATATGCATCCACCATTTAACGTCTTCTTCTCGGTCCAGGAATGTTATTCATCATTTCTCCCCCCCCCACACACACACACTTCCACACTACACGTATTAGATCAGGGACATCTATTTCAACCAACTACATTCATTAAAAACGGTGAGCCTGTTTTGTTACTCTACCTAAGATATAACCAAATGGGATAGAAAAGCTGAAAGCTGCAGTGATGGTGAAAGCTAATGATGATAAGAAGTGATCTTCGGAGGTAGAATACTTCTAGTAACATTATGCATCTCTCAAAAACAGATTCCTTATGTGTGGAAGTTAACTATTGCAAACTTCATGTGTAATTGGTGATATCTCTGGACAAATAACCCACTAATCTTATTATAATTTTCACTTTTTTACATGATAAAGAAATAAGAGCTGGTTAAATCAATAAAATTAATTGTTACGCTTTTATGGGCCATCCTCTAGGGTTCAATCAAGAGAGCTTGTCCAACGGAAAATGAATAATTAAGTAGTCATCTAGCCACGTATTATGGCTGTTGAATAGACCACGTGACCTCACCCAGTCTATAAATTTAGGTGGTAAATTGTAGCACGGCTTATATCTACAAAACAATCCAACAATTTTCATATTCTGTGACTAGGAAGACCTAAGATTAGACATATTACACCATTATTGAGCCATATATTGTCCTTTCTTTAACAAAAACAAGGATTTCCATTTTGAAAATCCTCAAAAACAAGGATTTTGATTTTGAAAATCCTCACGGAACCAACCTAAAATGACATCCTAGGTCAATGATCCCATCAGAATCGTAATCAGCAGCAAAAATCTTTGAAGAAAACACTTGTCCTATTTAATTATTAGGAACAAATGTATTTATTTGCCCACCTAGTATAAGAGTAGGCAGGGATAAGAGATTAGAAAACAACTTTGACCATACAACAAAATTGTATATGTAAAAACGAGAATCCGTCCTAGAGAAAGGGTCATATAAAATTCTCTGGGACTTTTAAATACAAATAGATAATCTAATCCCGTCTAGAATACTAGACTTAGTTTTGATTATCAAGTAAAAATCATCATCGCATAGATTTGACCGTTCTAAACGGACCATAGAATAAAAATGAAAGAAAACAAAAAGATAGAAAAATACTTTGACCTTGCCAGGGAACTGAAAAGAAACTGTGGAACATGATTCTGGTTCTGGTTCTGGTTGGTTTGATTTAACGGCATGTCAACCTTGTTGGGATATTTTATGCCGAAGACGTTTTGTTTTATTCATTCTTGATGGGTATTCAATATTTCTAAACTCAATTTCTAACGCATTTTTATAAAATCATTTTTTCTACTTAACCCATAGATGGGACCCAAAAAGGTAATGCTTCTCCGGATCAGAGTCGTCCTGAGAGTGATGGTAGTGAAGGGATGCTCCACACTCACCACAGCTCCATAATTGGAACTTTGTTAGATGCAGTATAAGGTTATAAAGCAGACACCATCAAACCAACAGAGATGAGCGAAAAGCTCAGAAAAAGAAAACTTCGAGAAACTAACTTATAGAAACCAAGTTTTGCATTAGAAATCTTGTCAAATGAATAAACACCCTTGTAACATATTCTGGACTATTTTTTTTTTAGATATATAAGAAAGAGAGCGAACATAAAAACAAAAGTTCAGCCTATATCAACGAATACAATATATTCCATCTCGTTTATCAAAACGTCTATGGTAAACTGAATACGGCAAATTTTGAAGCGATATCTTTGATCCATTGGTCATGAAAAGAAGGAAAACTGTTGAAATTTTTAGATCCATTCAGAATATTTAGAATACTTCTAAGACTCTCGCATTGTGTAATGGTTAGCAAGCTAGTCTTGCGGACCCATTACTGCTAATTAGTGAGTTTTGTTCCTCGTTGGCTGCCCCATGCTTGCAACCTGACAATTGGATCAAAGAACAAGAAAATAGTTGATAATACACAGAGAATTAAATCCGAGAGATGACATCATCATCATAGTGTGCTGGTAGAAGGTGTTACAAGATGATGACGGTCGGAGGATTAAGGAACAAGCGTATTATTATGAAAATATATTTTTTAATTAGTTATAAATTGGTTCCATGATGTCCAATGATAGTCGACGGAGTGACATAAAGCCGGTATCAGCCAGAGAGCGGGGTAGTCTATCCCCCTTTAACTAGTACTAGACCAAGAAGATTGTTTTTGCATCTAGGTTGGAGCGACACAAGTATCATCAGCTCCTCATTTTACCACACTGATCCCTGTGCTACTCATACACTGAGTTGGCAAGGGTCGGTATCTAACAAGGAACCTTGCGATTCCTGGGCAATTGCTCTACCGACTGAGCTAAACCGGCCAAATTAATGTGCAATAAAACTTGTCAATTGCACTAAATTGCTGCACTCAAACAGACGAATGACAGCATTGATGGAATTTTCTGAGATGGTATTCCCGCAAGACGACAAGTATTCCCATATTACTGAAGGGGAAATAGTGCTATGAGAAATCAATTAAAAACAGATTTCGGAGCAGTAACAAGAAAGAAAGAAAAAAAACTTGCGATATTACAAAATGTTATGTAAAAAATAATCATTATTCGGTCCCAAGCCAGAACTTATAAATGGATTAAATCCGGTTATTGCAACTCAAAAGAGTACTAGCAACAGAGATGGGATTTATCTATCTATCTATATATATATATATATATATATAAAGATTCTGCCTGTCTGTCTGTCTGTTTCTTGTACAACGACCGAGTGCACGTCCTTTTATAAAGGAATACAAAATTTCAATAAAATTCGCTATTTTGTTAGATGGAGTAAAAAGATTTTCTACCCATTTTCCATGAGAAAAACTAAATAATATATGTGTGTGAGAGGTGTGTGCATGGTGTGTGTGTGTGTGTGTGTGTGTGTGTGTGTGTGTGTGTCTTGTATAGCCACTTAGTGGGTATATAATATGACGAGAGTTCTTTTCTATTACTTACTTTCTTTCGGGGAGATATCCATGATTATGTCTTCCGAATATTAAAGTATTTTCTTACTTACTTGGAGTAGCTCAAGTAGCTGGCTGATGCCTTATTTCTGTAGTCTGTTTCTTCTCTTCTTCTAACTAGTCTGGTTCTGTTATCTTCATTTCATCTAATGTTAACTGGTTCTCAAGAAGCTGGTTCGTTATCAGTTAACAAAGAGACAACCAAGGCTTATATCTTATATGATCACATTTTTTATTCAGAGCCAGACTTTCTCAACCACGACGTATCCGGCCTAACTAACTGACTAAGCTCTGAGCCTTCGTTTCCCACATCTGTGTGTAACCGGAAAGAAGGTTACCCAAACGTTATTTCCTATCAATCATCTAGCTCTAGGATTTTGAATTTCAACGACTTTTAATTCAAAATCTAACTCTACATCCAAAAGCATATAACTCTACGTCCCAAAAACAATGGTTTCTGTATGCAACATATATATTAGGGTTGAATTAATGTATACGCTATCCTAGCTTAGTCGTCTCATCGTGATGTAATGGTTAACAAGCTAGCCTTGCAAATCCATTACTGCTGAATAGCGATTCGATCCTCGATGAATTGCTACCTTGTGTCACATCCTAACCGTGGCGAACTAAATTCATACGTTACCCTATATTAGATATATGTTCTATCACCGATATTGAGTACTCTTTATCTATAAATACAGCAAACTATATTATCAATATATATATATATATATATATATATATATATATATATATATATATATATATTATAAAAAAAGAAGGTCCGCAAAACGGATTATGTTTTAAAAATAAATTTTTAATATTATTTTATATTTGCGACACGTGTTTCAGATATCTTCTTCAGGCATTAATTAATCACATTCTATCTATCAGAAGATCTGAAACACGTATCGCAAATGTAAAATAATAATAAATTTCTTTAAAAAGAATATAATCCATTTTGTGGTTCTTCTTTTTTATGAAATAAATTTAATTTTCTCTCGTTGGACCATAACAACACCTTTTATAGCTGATACCGACTTTAGGCCGCCCCGACGACTTTACTTACTTTATATATATATATATATATATATATATATACTAAAATAAATTTTAAAAAAAGCATACACATATGTGCACACACTAGGTGCGTAATCACATTCATGTGTACACATGATGTGTGTGTCTGTCTCTATTGCGTGCGTATGTGTAATTATATCTACACATTAAAATGCTTATATATATATATATATATATATATATATATATATATATATATATGAGTAAAGAAATAATTTGTTATTTCTTTACTTTATATATTTGCTCTGTGACTCTAACATTAAGAGCACACATTGAGCTCTCAAACTGCGACTTGGTTTTGTTTAAATAAAACTCTCATGTCGTAAGGAAATTTCTTCTCTGGACTTTTGGTTTATATATATATATATATATATATATATATATATATATATATATATATATATATATATAAAATTCTGCAAACGTCGCACGCAATGTTCGTCGAATTTGCTTTTCGTCATTTTACACACACACACACACACACACACACACACACACACACATACATATATATATGAGGTAAAATATAAGGAATGAAAGAACAAAACTCAGACAAAATTGTGTAGTATATTTCGCTGGAGTTTTGAACTCGGCTTCTTCAGATTTTATTGAATTATCAGGACCATACAAGTGTTTTATAGAAGGGGAAGTAGGTAGGTGGGTAAGTTTTGTGGTGAGGGAAAGATTTGATTGGTTATAGGGGAAATCTTTGGGGAAGATGTGAAGGAAATCAGATGGGAAGATTTTTGTCTGAGTTTTGTTCTTTCATTCCTTATATTTTACCCCATTCTCTCGGAATCATTCCAACCCCCTTTTCCTCATATATATATATATATATTGATATTTATATTTTTGCTTGAAGGCAATTACAATGCGAATATCGCATAAATTCGATAATTATAGAAGATAATAATGACAAGTGAATTTCGCAAAGAATTACTCGGTGTGTAGAATATCGTACAGACTGTTTCATATATATATATATATATATATATATATATATATATATGTGTGTGTGTGTGTTGTGTGTGTGTGTGTGTGTAAAAGGTGTTGTTATGGGTCCAACGAGAGAAAATGAAATATTTCATAATGTTAATGTGTGTTCATGTGTGCGTGTCTGTGCAACAATGTCTTAGTGTGTGTGTGTGTGTGTGTGTGTGTGTGTGTGTGTGTGTGACGAAGGAATGAATATCTTCAGTTCATATAGTCGGTTCAGATAAGGCTGAATAAAGACAGTGAAAATTAACTAGAGACCCTTCTTTTTTGGCATTTTGGATCGGAGTTGAAAAAAGTTCAAATATTGTTATCAATCTATTGGGAGTGAACTGGAGACATACCGTCTGGCAATGAATTTATGTTCGTCTTTGTAGATGGTCAATCGTGGGAGGATTTTGTTTCAAGAACCACATAAATTTGGGGCGTTTTTACGGGTTGATCAGTTGAGCTGGAAGCGTTGCTAGAGGCGAAATTGTAACGAGATGACCCCTGTATACTTGGGAGTCTTGTTCTTCTCTCCGTTGGGTTAGCATCGTCAGACCCCTTATCTTGTTAGCTGGAATAAGAATGGATAAGTATTATGCACCGGAATTCCATTAAAATCCATTTCCAGCCCTTTTCGCCTTTCTTTCTTCCTTTCTTTCTTTCCTTTCTTCCTTCCTTTCTTTCTTTTTTTTTACTTTATTTCTTCCCATTTCTTTCTATTTACTTTCTTTTTCTTTTTTTTCTATCTCTTTCTTAAATTCTCCATTTTTATCCTCCTTGATTTCTTTTGTTCTCTCTTTTCATTTCTTTCCTTCCTTTTCTTACTCCTTCCATTTCTTTTTTTCTTTCTTTCTTTCTCTCTTTCTTAAATAGTTCATTTTTAATTTCATCGTATACTTTTTCTTTCTTTCTTTTGTCACTCCTTCCATTTCTTTCTCTCTTTCTTTCTTTCTTTCTTTCTTGTTCCACTCCTTTCAATTCTTTCTTTCTTTCTTTCTTTTTCTCTTTCATAAATACTCCATTTTTATTTTCTCTGTATACTTTCTACCTACCCATTTATTTTTTTGATTTTTCCTCTCTTTCTATTTCTTTCTTTCTTTCTTTCTTTCTTTCTTTTTCCACTCCTTCCATTTCTTTTCTTTCTTTCTTTCTTTCTTTCTTTTTCCACTCCTTACTTTTCTTTCTTCATTCATTCTTTCTTTCTTTCCACTCCTTCCATTTCTTTCTTTCTTTGTCCACTTCTTAATTTCTTTCTTTCTTTCTTTCTTTCTTTCTTTCTTTCTTGTTCCACTCCTTTCATTTCTTTTTTCTTCTTTCTCTCTTCTTAAATACTCCATTTTTATTTTCCTTGGATACTTTCTTTCTACCTCTCCATTTTTTCTTTCTTTCTCTCTTTCTTAAATATTCCATTTTACTTTCCTTGTATACTTTCTTTCTACCTCTCCATTTCTTTCTTTCTTTCTCTTTCTTAAATATTCCATTTTTACTTTCCTTGTATACTTTCTTTCTACCTCTCCATTTCTTTCTTTCTTTCTCTCTTTCTTAAATATTCCATTTTTACTTTCCTTGTATACTTTCTTTCTACCTCTCCATTTCTTTCTTTCTTTCTCTCTTTCTTAAATATTCCATTTTTACTTTCCTTGTATACTTTCTTTCTACCTCTCCATTTCTTTCTTTCTTTCTCTCTTTCTTAAATATTCCATTTTTATTTCTCTGTATACTTTCTTTCTACCTCCTCATTTCTTTCTTTTTCCTCTCTTTTTCTTTTTTTCTTCTTTCTTTCTTTTCTACTCCATCCATTTTTTCTTCTTTCTTCCTTCCTTCCTTCTTTAAATACTCCATTTTTTTCTCTGTGTATTTTCTTTCTACCTCCACATTTCTTTCTTTCTTTTTCCTCACTTTCTATTTCTTTCTTTCTTTTTCTAATCCTTCCATTTCTTTCTTTCTTCTTTCTTCTTCTTTCTTCTTCTTTCTTTCTTAAATACTCCATTTTCATTTTCTCTGAGTACTTTCTTTCTACCTCCACATTTCTTTCTTTCTTTTTCCTCTATTTCAATTTCTCATATAGTTGATTAATTTACTAATACGGAAATTAACTAATATGGTTCGTGAAACTTTTTTTATTCATTCATTCCCTTTATTTGACGACAGCTTCAACATTTTCGGCTAACACCGACAAAGTCACGGCGTGGGAGATTGTTGCCGGAGAAATTACACGATGCTTGGACCATAGCACTTCTTGGAAGAAGAAAAAAAGGGAGAAAATTCAGTGCTAGCGTCCGGCTAGGAACCACAAGTTTCCTGTTTCACCAACTCAGCGTATGAGTAGCACAGTGATCTGTGCGGTAAAGTGGGGAGCTTATGTTAGGTGTGGCACTCCACCTCAGAAGCCAAATAAAAATCTCTTTGGTATTGCGTTAGTGAAAAGGGGATCGACCCCCTCGCTGTCTGGCTGACACCGACTTTAGACTACTTTACTTTACTTACTTTTGGTATACCATCTACGAGCCAACGTGATCTACAAAAGTCAAATTTTAATTTATTATGTGATTGGTTGGTTGGTTGGTTGGGTGATGGTGAACTGGATTTTTGGCATTTCAATCCTAGAGTTATTTTATGCCAAAAAGTGTCTGTTCCTCATTCTTGTTTGGTATTTAAATTGGACCATATGACCTTTAGGCACCCCTTTTGCTTTGCTGATTCATAACTACATTTTTTTCATTTACACTGTCAACATCCGGTTGTTTGTTAGGGTTAGGATTAGGGTTAGGGCTAGGGGTTAGTTTTATAATTTAAAAAACCCTCTAAAAATCGGCTGTTAACAAACAACCGGATGTTGACGGTGTAAATGAAAAAAATGTACTTATGAATCAGCAAAGCAACTGGGGTGCCTAAAGGTCATATTGTTGCATATTCTTTCTTCTATTATTCTTCTGCTCATCTTTGGTATCTTACGTTCTTCTTCTAGCGTCTGGACTTCGTCATGGGGACTTCGTGTCTGGTCTTCCATTGGGGATTTCTCTTAATCAGAAGCCCTGTGTCATTGGTAGTTTTTAGATAATAACCCAAGACTTCGATTTGCTTTAGATCATATTTTATTCCAAAATCCCCACCAGACTACCTGCGCAGATTGAGTCGGCCGTGTGCTTAACACGACTTACCACCGTTGTGGTTTGGCCGATACTGATACTAAACTCTTTTTCTTATCTAAACCGGAAAAGGGTCTTCTCCTACGATTCTCACGGTATCCACCGGAAGGATCAGGATGAGGCCAAGCCTTGTCACTCAATCCTTCAAGGCCGCCGGCTGCAACTTATAACAGCCATTTTGGTTTCTACACTACTGTAAATAAGTGTTAGGTTACTAACAATTATGTAACAATATGGTCCTTCACATTTTTTATGATGATTTTTAAAGACATTTTAAAACTCTATGTTTAATCTATTTAACCAATAGATGTACTACATAGAAGTACTACCAATCGGGGTAAGAGTATACCTGGAAGTAGTGACAGTTAAAAGGTGTTCAACACTCCCCAAAGCTCCAGAATTCAAACTATATGCAGTTTAACTTCATTGAATGATATGAGAGGACGAAAGAAAGAAGGAAATAAATGGGGAGTTATAAAGAAAGTGTCCAAGGAAAATAAGACCAGCACCCACCGCCTATGACTCTGTGGTGTCTACTATTCTTGGTAATCTGAACATTAGCTACATAAATGAGAGTAACCTCCCCTGGTTTGTTTCACTTTGAGGAAGCTGTTTGTTTTGGTCGGCCATTCACCGTAAATCAATACAAATGCATGTTTTATATCATAGAGATACTTTTCAGGGGTAAAAAAGAAAATAAATTAAATTAATATTTTTTATCACTTTAATGTAAGAAGCAATTAAGAAAAACAAGCAATTAGGAACTGAATTTAAGATTTTGTTATATGTACAAAACAGTTTTTGAAAAATAGAATTATATTTCAAAACACTCAAAAGTTAAGAATTACATTTTTTTTAAAATTCTATGAATTATTTTCCTCTTATTTTGGTTTCTAGCCGAACGCTCTACCGACTGAGCTAAACCCGGCCCCACTTATATATATATTGTTAAAATAGTTCTCATGTTTAACTTTTGAGCTGAACAATCTGTAACAAATATTGCGTCTTATACACAAATATTTACGATGATTCAAAACATTCAATCAAAAATAGGTTATGTTTGTCATGTGTTTAAACTAGGTCATGACATACCTGAAGCATATTTCTACAAAAAGGAAAATTATTTCTTTTCTTTCCATTCGAAATTGAATATATTTTGGTCTCATGTTTTTTATGAAAAAAACCCCCACAAAGGTGTCTTTTTTTAATGTCAGAAAATTTCTTTTTTTTTCTTCATCTTCTTCTATGAAACACTTTGAAATTACCCACAATCCTCTCTGCTTTAATTTCAGCATCGTAACATTCCAATCTACTATACATATATTTCAATTTTACTCTCCAATTTCCTGTCAGAAGGAAATGAAAAGCAGAGTATATATATATATATATATATATATATATATATATAACAACAAGAAAAAATATCCGCATGAAGTAGCGCTATATTTTTTATATCCCAGCATTTTTCCTATAGAAGTAGATGTACGATGAGTTCGTTTTAGAAGAAAAAAAAAACTGTGAATGTCACTGTATTCATGAGTGTTGACTCCTATAAAATTGTTGTACATTGTGTAAGATGTTTGGGGAAAACATACTCAATCAAGAGAAGATATTTGACAAAATAAAATTGTTTCATGTATATGTTGTCATAATTAAAAACAAAAATTGATTTCTGAATAAAATTTGGTAAAATATTGACAATAAAAATTGTATGGAAATCTTGTCCTTCTTTTCTGCTTTAAAAAAAAAAAATGTGTTTGTCTAAGGCAGTGGTTCTCAACCAGGGTCCATATGGACCCCCGGAGACCACATAACGTTTTTTGGGACCCAGGCAAGTAAAATGTATTCAACTACAAAAATACAATGGATTTAAAAAAAAAACTGTCAAGAAGTTTTCTCCCCCGAGTTTGTAAGAGAGAAACGTGTTGAGAAGTGTATTTGTGGGGATTAATAAAAATAAAATTATATAAAAAAAAATTTAAAAAAATTAAATTAAATATAAAAAAAATAAATAAAAAGACACGAAAAGCAAGAATCTCCCAAAATACCTCAGACGGGAAGAACCCTTGGGAGATGTGCAGAAAAAAAAACAATTCCTGGCGCCAAAAAGAAATCTCTGCCCTTTTTATCTCAGGATTTTGTAGGATACACACCTGTTGACTTGACCAGGAAAGTATCTCCTTTCCAAGAAATAGTGTGAATTAAAAATAAAAGTCTTACCCTAAAGTTATCCTTATCTTTGTTCCTTTTGCTTCTTTTCCTAAATTCCCTTTCAGCTTAACATCCCACAACCAGAGTAAAATATGATTAAAAAAGGGTCAATAGGTAAAAAAAAGGTTGAGAACCGTTGGTCTAAGATCTTTTTTTTTTAATGTTCATTGTACGTCAGTAAATAAAACTGCACAAGGTACGGCAGGTAATTGATAAATTTTCAAATAATGTAGACCTGGGGCAAAACAAACCTGAATATCCACTTCTTCGCTCACTATTTACACAACTGCAGATCGATTTCATGCGAAATTCTTTATTAATTGAAGTAGAAATGCAGCCTCCGCCATCGATTCTGTTCAGATTTTGGGAAATGATACTACAAAATGAGTCTCAGAGGAGACTTGCTGTCACTGAGACTCCACTGAACCACTGGTGTGTATGGATTAAGATATAACGAAAATAAAATTAGAATAAAAAAAAACTCCCATGGGGCCTTCACCGGAAGAACCCTCCGCGCATGTCCAACAAAAAGGACTGTCCCCGACCCCCAAAAGAATATCTTGGCCATTTCGAGTCAGGCCTTAACTGGGTCTAGTCGCTCCTACTAGCCAGGGGGATATTACCTTTCTAAAGGCGACTGTGACCCGGTCAATAAAGCCTAAGTCATAAAGCCACCTTCTGCCTTTGTATCTTTCCCTTTCGTTCTTTAAATTCCTTCTTTTCAGCGCGACTACCAAATGAGATGGGGTTATAACAAAAAAAACCCTAAACACACGCACCTATCCATATACTACGTAGTGTCAAGACCCGTGATATATCCTATGTTCTGTCGTCCACGAAGGTTCAAAGCAGTGTGTAGGTATGACCAGAACAGCCGGTATAAATAACAATATCAGTAGCAGAGAACTGCCAGTGATTGGCCAAGAATATGGTCACATGATTTCGCCGGTATGAATAAGAGTAGCATCTAGGACACACCTTATAATAGAAAATCTCAACACTTTGAGCCATAAAACACCCAAAACCACTTATACCCCAATTTTACAAGTTTACGTAACCCCTAACAAACCACTGGATATTGACGGTGTAAATGAAAAACATGTCCCTCTGAATCGAGATAAAAAAGGGGTGCCTAAAGCTCATATGTTTCAATAATTTCATTAAAAACATTTTAGTTTCTAAATTTATTACGATAAATATCGTAGATATTATATGAAATATTACAGCCTATAATTCATTACATTTTTTTTTATTATGTTTTCAAATGTCGAACGAATTAATGGTATTTTAGTTTATTTCAAACGGGAAAATTAATTTGATATACGAGGAAATTGAGTTGCGAGCGGATCGAGTTAAACTCGTAACTGAAGGCACCACCTTAGTGTAATAGTTGAAAGGCGACTATTGATCTGTTTTTCTGATGAAAGAAATGGATGAGCTTGGATTTATTGGTTTCAGTCACGTTATCAAAAAGTTATAGAAGTTAAGAAATATTTTAAAATTTTTGGCACCTTTCCGTCCACTAAGGACGATGACGCAGTGTCCAAAAAAATTATCTGCATCTGCGCAAATGACTCTGCAGGCCAATTCTTGAGTGAGAGTCTTTGGTGCACTGAATGCACATAAACTGTGCTGCTTTCTGGGGCTGCTGTCTTTTCTCTCTCTCTTTCTGGCTCTCTTTGCTGTCGAATCTTCCTCTCCGCCTCACCCCTCTCCGTGCCTTGCTTAACGTTAAGGCGCCAGGCCGCTCTATTTTTTTGCATCTACCTTCCACGTGTTTGTGTCAATTGGCATATCCTCATAACTCTCCTGCAGACATCTTTAAATCGTAGGCGTGGTCTACCAACTGATCTGGAGCCTTTTACTAATTCACCATACAAAAGATCTTTTGGGACGCGGCCATTTTCCATCCCATTGTACGGCGAATTTAAAAAATTAATCAGTTGGTTTCGAGATATTTAGGTGCACACACGTTGTTTGCACTCATATCACCTTAAGAGCGTCAGCTCCCCGAATGCAGTCGGTTTTTTATAAAAGACGTCTTAATTAAATAGATAAACAAGTGTGTACACGAAAGATGTATAAGAGTTTGTTCTTCCCGACAAGGAATGTGTACCTGTTCGAACGTTATAGTCAACGTAGCGAGAGAAAAGACTTACCCGTGGAGCGAAACGGGGAAGGGCTTGTCTCGCGGGTAGGTCCATGATTTAGGTGAGG
>CM042150.1:30367388-30377388 GCA_023376005.1 Doryteuthis pealeii | reverse complement strand
ATGATTAGTATTATTTGTATTATTCGGACTATTGTCCTCATCTTCATTGTTATCTGGACACATAGCCTAGTGGATAAAGAAGTTAGGTTAAGACAGTTCTAAGTGACAGTTATCTCTAGACTGCAGGTTCAATCCTGGTCAGGGGCAGCAGTAACATAGAATAATAATTAACACAGCTTAACACCTGTACCCCAGCTATGGTTAGTGGAATGAGAACAGGATACACCCGTGGACTAAATAAAGGGCTATGTTCAAAGTTCCGTGATGGCACCCGATTACAAGAAGGCTCCTGATTACGACAAGAAGGTTCCCGAGTCTGACAAGAAATACCCGAAGAAGGCCGGAGGGCACATCGGTCGAAACGTTGTACAGATAACAATGATGATGCTGACAATAGTCCGAATAAGACAAATAATATGACGAAGGGTCGCAAGTTCGAAAAATGGTATCCCAGTTTTAAAGGAAGGTGCCCGATTTCGACACGGAACACCCGAAGAAGGGTGGAGCGCACATCGGCAGAAACGTTGAATATATCTTATTATAATGGAGATTATGTAACTGTCTGTCTTTAACCGAAAATACGTTATCATTGACGTCACGATTTCCTTAGTTATTTAAATTATATTTTCAACGATTATGAAATCAGATTTGCTGCAAAACTGCCCATATTACTAACGCATTTAAAATCCTGAAATATATGTTATATATCTCTAAGAAATAAAGATTTACATAGTATATGGTGGAACTAATTCGCATAATGATTTTAACAAAACAGGGTTTAATATATAATTATTTACTGTTACTGATTTCTAATACCATCATGTTATTGTCAAACGTCTTAAAAGCAATCCTATATATAATTTTATATAGAAATCAATTAGAATAATATCAATATATATATTTACCAACCCCTCCGCACGAGCAGGATGCGACACAAGGTCAATTTCTTAAGCGGAATTTAGTAGGTTTGAATTCTGAGTTTTCCTTCTCCTAGACTAGCCATAGTTAAAGAGCCCAGTCTGCCTGCTATTTACCTATAGCTGGAGGGAGAATTGGATTCATACATTTCCCAAGGGTATTAGCACCATGTGAAATGCAAATAGCTTCGTCTAGGAATTGAACTCGAGTCGACGTATCAATTTCCTAGGACTCTAACCATTAGACCACGCGCCTCCAAAATAAAAATAATATCAATATAAGTGTAATATTTTCATATTCGTTCTTATTTAATTTCTTTAGTCTTTCTAATTTAACATAATATTTTATTACATTAAAACTTAAATACTTGCACCCAGAGTGCGCATACTTTTGCTAATAACAATAAAAATGAAGATGACAATCCGAATAATCCAAATAATTATTAATAATGGAGATTCACTTCCTGTTTTTGTCTGTAACAAAAATTATGTCACTGCTTACGTCACATTACCCAAAATCGTCATAACATAGAATAAATACACTCAAAATTTGAACAGGCAACATTAGACAGTCCTCATTGTTTTTTAAAACCAGTTTTAATAAATACATGAACTTGTTATTAATATATCAATATATAGTTTTTATTATTTTATTATTTTAATACATATTTAAGTTTACATTCAAATTGTTTATTTTTTAATCCTTTAATGAATTTGATGATTTTACTTACTTAGGGTACAAACTCGCCTGACATTGATTTTTTTACTCCACCCCCTCAGCAAGTATGTTTTCAAAAATCTAATTTTTACATCGACCGAGGGTGTTTTTTTTTATTATAAAGTTCGTATTACGTTCGTTTTGTGCGTATTGCAATTCTCAAGACATTTGAGCCAGTGCTTTCCACAAAGAAACCGAAGTTAATAAAACAAAAGGTCAATATGACATTTTTGTTTACTCATGAATCAAATGCTGATTTTTGACATTTGTCAAAAATAAATTAAGATAAAATGAAAAAAAAAAAAAACTGAAGAAAAAAAAAACAATTCTTGTTCTTCAATATTGTTCTAACTGCGATATTTTAATTTTTTTTTTATCTCAGAAGTTGAACAACGAAGACCCTGTTCATTCATCAGACGTAATCTACGAAAGAATTTGGCTAAGCATGTGATCAACCCTGAGTCAGGTTCGAAAGCTGATTTCAATTCTAAAATGTCACCAAATTCCGGAAACCAATAGACTAAAGAAAATGTATTACAAAATCTGCCATACTATCCATCAAAACAGAATCGATTTCCGTTGAATCGCAGTATATATCATCATCATCATCATCATCATCATCTACTGCGCAAAACGGGAATGCATCATCATCATCTTCCTCGTCATGTCACCGTGGACGCATGGATTCCTATGAATTGGGATTTTGGACTAATTGTCCTCATCTTATTGTTATAGACACAATGTTCAGCCAAACGTGCGCTCCGGCCTTTCATGTGTTTCTTGTCGAACTCGGGAACTTAGCGAACTTGGGAACCTTCCCTTTGAACTTGGGAACTCTCTTTTTGAACATGGGAACCTTCTCTTTGAACATGGAACCTTCTCTTTGACTTGGGAACCTTCTCTTTGAACTTGGACCTTCCTTGAACGGAACCTTCTCTTTGAACATGGGACCTTCTCTTTGACTTGGGAACTTCTCTTTGAACATTGGGAATCCTTCTTTCTTTGAACTTGGGAACCTTCCTTTGAACTTGGGACCTTCTCTTTGAACATGGAACTTCTCTTTGAACTTGTGGGAACCTTCTCTTTGAACCTGGGAACCTTCTCTTTTGAACATGGGAACCTCTCTTTGAACTTGGGAACCTTCCTTTGAACATGGGAACCTTCTCTTTGAACTTGGGAACTTCTCTTTGAACTTGGGAACCTTCACTTTGAACTTGGAACCTTCCCTTTGAACATGGGAACCTTCTCTTTGAACTTGGAACCTTCTCTTACAAAATCGGGAGCCTTCATGTATTGTATTCATCTCTATATTTGATCTACTTAAGAGGTTAATATGGCCTAATATATGAGCTGATTCATTGAGACGTCTTTTTTCCCCAATGTTCTTCCCTATCTATTTTTTAACTTCATTCCATAAGGACATATGGTTTCCCTTTTCGTTACAAATATGAAAATAAATAATTAAAAAGGCTAACAGTAGATTTTCTAGATTAAAAAAACACACAATTTGAGTCAAGGTAAAAAAAATCATACATAAGTATGAAGAGAGTAAGTAAATAAACATGTGTTTATTTGATATGGCTTTTTTAGCCGACAATTTTTTGGGGATATGTGCTTATTGAAGTCGTGCCTAATTTTGGAAAATGATTAGTTAATAATTAATGAAATTTAGGCGGGCATATATGGTTCAAGTGTAAGGCTAAGCAATCTAGAAAATGTTAATCCTGAATGTACATTTTGAGCTATTAGGTCTCATCATCAAGGTTGGGTAGACATGGGAGACTTCTCCGTGTGTGACTCGAAACCTCGACTGCCAAGTTAAGGTATGACTTCAATTAAGCACATGTCCCCCCCCCAATAAGTATAAATGTAAATATTCTAGGTAAAAAGAACATTAAGCTTTAAGTTTCAAAATTCACAATGAATTTTGCAGTTAGACGCATGGCATTTAAAACATTCCCGTTGGCCCGCACTATATCAATCGTCATCATATCATCAATCATTTCATTAGAAATCACTAACAGTAAATGATTATTTTATTAAACCCAGTTTTTGTTAAAATCATTATGCGAATTAGTTTCCACCATATAGTTCCACCATGTAAATCTTTATTTCTTAGAGATATATAACATATATTTCAGGATTTTAAATGCGTTAGTAATATGGGCAGTTTTGCAGCAAATCTGATTTCATAATCTTTGAAAATATAATCTTTATTATAATGGAGATTGTGTGTTGTTTTTTGTCTGTAACTGAAACTATATCACTACTCAAGTTACAATTCCCTTGTATTGACATCAACATTCTCAATGATTTTAATTTTTATTTTAACCTCATTATTAATAAAATTGGTTTTACATTATTAATACGTTTAAGGCATTCTACATACTAACAACACAACAATTATATTTATATATACAACTAATAATAGTGGGTTTACAGTGTGAATACGGGTAAGGCTAATTTGCATATTGATATAAAAAAATATCGAATTTAATAAATATGTGCCTTAATATTATTGAATTTCTAACTGTTTTGGTTTTATTTTAATGAATATAAGCAAAAATCTCTTCAATGAATCCTTTAAATGTAAATCCATTAACAAGATAAAAATAACTGTCTATTTAATTCTTTACTTCCTCTTTTAACTAATTACTTAAATTAGAAAAAATAACAAATGAAAAGACGAAGAGTGAATGGAAAGGAAGAGAAGTTTCAGTTGTTCATTTATTTCGATTTAAATACCCCCTCTGTTTCAAATATTTTAATCTGCATTCTAATATTTAATTTCATTAGCCTTTCAATTTAATATGATATTTCATTACATTAAACTTAAATACTTTGCACCCGGAGGGTGCATATATTGCTAGTTTAAATAACTAAGGAAATCGTTGACGTCAATGATGACGTATTTTCGGTTACAGACAGACAGTTAACATCATCATCACATGTCACGCTGACAGCTTGAATTCCTATGACTTCCCCCCCTCTCTCTCTCTCTCTCTCTCTCTCTCTCTCTCTCTCTCTCGCCACCCATCCGTATCGGTTATCGTTACCTGGCAGTTCTTCCTCAAAGCATCTATAAGCCCACCAGACTGATTGATGCAGGTATTTTCTTGGTCCGTAGACCTACTCTGGTGAGTCCAGGTGTAGGTTTCCACAAGAGAACGTCCCTTATGAGTTCGTCCTTGTTTTGCTTCTCCTGTAGCGTCCAGCCTGTTGTTCGTTTTTACTTCAATGGTTTGTGTGATGGAGGTAAGTGGCCGTACAGCTGCTTTTTGTTGTGTGTTACTTCCAAGATATGTACATGACACACGCAGAATTCTTGTGTAGTATATAATATATATATATATATATATATATATATATATTTACTCTGTAAAGTTCGTGTAGAGGCACTTAAAGAGGATATAAAACATAACTACTTAACAAATGCGATCGAAAATGCTGCCTAAGTCCGCGTTTGGTGTGGAGTGTAGACACTGCCTGCTAATTTGACAGACAGGTTTCGAAATGCACACACGGGCGATCTTCGTATCTATAGCTCTGCTGATGAAGGGCCTAATAGGCCGAATGTAATACAGAGATTGATTTTTCTTCGATTTGTTTACCTTACATTTAAATAGTTTAATCCCGCTAAATTATTATTTAATGAATTAAATTTCAAAAAATAGGTTCGAACTTCATTAAGCAATATTTCCAATTATATATATATATATATATATATATATGTGGTGTGTGTGTGTGTGTGTGAGCTGGGAAGAAGAGAATTGATAGGAAAAAGTGTTAAGGCATTATTAAATGCGAGTACTGCATTGGAAATTAATTTTGTTTTCGGATGGTTTTATATGTATTATTATAAAGCTTTCTAGTATTTGGAGTTTTTTTTTTTTCTTTGTGCAGAGACAAAGCAGAAATATTTTCTTTTATGGTATTTATTTTTTGTTTGTTCTCAACGGGTTTCGACTTTAGTCATCGTCTAGAGAAAGTTTCTTGTGAAAAAAAATGTTTCAAGAGTTTAAAGTGTTTGAAAAGCCACAACAATTCCAGCAAAAATGTATTCTGGTTTATTTTTTTTTGGAAATTTTTATATATACATGAGAAATTTATGAAAATTTATATATATATACATAAATATATTTACAACCCCTCTGCACGAGCAGGATGCGACACAAGGTCAATTTCTTAAGCGGAGTTAACAGGCTTGAATTCAGAGTTTCCTTCTTTTGACCGGTTGCCTAACCAAGGTTAAAGAGCCCAGTTAGCCCCTACTATTTATCCATAGCTGGAGGAAAGAGTAGGATTCATACCTTTTCAAGAGTATTAGCGCTAAGTGAAATGCAATTATATAATACATATATACATATATACATGATTTTGTGTGTGTATGTGTGTTATGCGTTTTGTATGTGTGCTTATATGTCCTCTTGGTGAGGGTACCTGGCTAATAAGTTTTCAATTAGGTTTGGGAGAGGTCGCAATGAAATTCGGAGGGGTCAGTTTCTTTGTTTTTGTAGGTGTTGGTAAATGCCACATTTTATATACCAGGATTAGGTGTCAAGTTTTATATTAAGTCCAAACAAATAAAAACTTTTATTTTCCAATCCATCTGTATTCATGATTTTTTATTACTAATTTAATGTTGTTGTCTTTCTTAATTCTCTCAATGATTTTGAATTTACCTTATCATATCTATCTATCTGTCTCTGTCTGTCTGTCTGTCTGTCTCTCTCTCTCTCTCTCTCTCTCTCCTATATATATATATATATATATATATTATATATATATGCGCTGACACAAGGTGTCAAAATTAGGGTTGACCCAGAAAAAATAGAACGCAAATTATCTATTTTTCCATTACTCCTAAAATCCACCATAAAAACCTAAACCCTAAGCTAACTCTAACCTAACTAACCCTAACCTCCTAACCCTAACCCTAACCTAACCCCCTAGTTAAAATTAACAGTTTATTACAAAATTTGTGGGTTGTTTTTTCTGGGTCAACCGTATACAGGTCAATTTTTTTAAGCTGAGTTCAACAGGTTTGAATTTCAGAGTTTTTCTTTCTCCTAGACCGGTTGCCTAACCAAGGTTAAAGAGCCCAGTCTGCCTTACTATTTTCGATAGCTGAGAGGGAGAGTAGGATTCATACCTTTCCCAAGGGTATTAGCACTAAGAGAAATGCAATTACACACACACCACACACACACCACATATATATATATATATATATATATATAGAGAGAAAGAGAGATATAGATAGATAGAATAGATAGATAAAGGGTATGAAACACACATGCTGTTAAAATGAAAATATTTTATGTCATATTCATAGCTAATATTGAACAATATTTCGATTTATAAAAATCATCCTCAGAGCTTGTTTTTAATCCGAACTCATCAGAGAGAAGCAGAAAATAATAATTATTATATATTATTATATTATATATATTAATACATATATATAATGAAATGCTCCCTTTCAAAAAAACTTTCGAAAAAACAATTTCTTCAAACAAGAAATCTTCTCCTGACGATAACCTAAGGTCGAAACTAGTTGAGAATAAATAACGTATAAAAAATATTCCTGTTTGTCTTATCCCTTTTTATTTCATATATATATATATATATATATATATATATATATATATATATATATAATAGAGAAGGTATAGATAGATAACCTACTTCACTTTCACAAAGTGATCATCTGGTTTAATGATGATTTTTTGGTGAAACTTAAGTAGATTATCTATCTAAACTTCTCTACTAATCCGCTCTACTAACATATTGAGCACTTTTATATTCTTTATAAACCCTGACTTATTTGGTTAATAATTGTATAGACGGTCGAGTTGCGATAACCAATATCTATTCCCGTTAAGTCATCTTTTTTACCATATATATATATATATATATATATAATATATTATATATATATATATAAGATATCTACTGAGTCAGGACGAACCTACTATTAGTTCGCATAAAGAGCTCTTAGGGCTAAAAAGTTTCAATTTAGCCCTGAAGGGCTTTATGCGAAACTAATAGTAGGTTCGTCTGACTCAGTAGATTATCTTTATTACTTGGCTCTACTTAGGTATCGAGCACTTTTTTTACAGATTAGCTTTCTCCTAGCGGTTATATGAATATATATATATTCTTATATACATATATATACATATAAATTGTTTTTTTTTCTTTTGGCCAATACTATACCAATAGATTATTTTCTGTTTGGTACGAGTATCTTGGTCTTTTCTTTTTTTTCAACAATTTTTTTCTTCCTGGTTGATGTTTGGTATATATTTTACAATCAAACTCTCTGCTGGGTTTTTTCTCTCCGCAGGATCTACCAAACGCTTGGTATAATTATATTATATATTATATATATATATATATATATATATATATATATATGATTGTGTGTGTGTGGTGTGTGTTGTATATATATATATATAATATATATATTATATATAATTAGAATAATCTAACTATTTTAGATAAACAACCAAAACAATTTTTTTTTTTTGCTAGTCAATTACGCATAATACAGGACGGGTTCGAGCTAGAACCACTAAAATTTCTTTAGCTGCCAATGGGACTGCAAGATGCTCACACTTTATCGCCTTCTGTTCTGTTGTTGGCAACCGCAACTTACCGCATAGCTGGACCGGTGGATATACCACAGTATGATAATTTAATTTATACCAAAGTTTGATATGTTTACTTAAGAGTTATTGATAATAGTTCAATATGTAAAAAGCGTGATAATCTTGATTTAAACCTCTCATCTCCTCTCTCTCTCTCCTCCGCCATACCCCTCCTCTCTCTCTCCCTCTTCCTCTCTCTCTCTCTCCCCTCTCTCCTCTGTTTACTAAAGAGCTAATTTGTTGAGAATAGTTCAAGATGTAAAAGTGTGTGATAATCTTGCATTGTAACTCTCTCTCGCTCCTCTCTCTCTCTCTCTCTCTCTCTCTCTTCTCTCTTCTCTCTTTCCTTTTTTTCCTTCTTTCATTCGTTGATTGAGAAACAGATTAGCATGATCGCTTCCGCGCACTCATCCCTTCTCTATATCTTTCCCCTACTCTCTATCTTTCTTCTTCTTTCGTTTTTCTGTGTAGCATGTCCTTTTTCTCGTTTACAACGTTTATATGTTACTTAAGAGTTATTGCAATTTTACAATATACAAAAAGTATGATAATTTTGACTTTACTCTCACTCACTACATTTTTTTATTTTTTTATATTTCATCTTTTCATTATGTTCGACTAAAATAGATTAGCATTATCGCTTCAGCGTACTCATCCCCTTTCTCTATCTTTCCCTACTCTCTTTCTTTCTTTCTTTCTTATTATATATTTTCTGTGTAGCATGTGCTTTTTCTTCCTTTTCTTTCTTTACAATAAAAACGGAATAGTCCATTATTTAGCTGAGAGGACGAAACTCAAGAGAAATAAGAATTCGGCGGATAAGCAACACCAGATAATTAGAATTATATTTCATCTTAGACGATTTGGACGATGTCATTTTTAACCAGAGAAAGATGAGAACGGTTGTACAAATAAGGAACACGAGTAATGATATATAGATTTATTATTGCCGTTCAACATGGCGTGCAACATGGACTAACGGCTATCAACATAGAAAAATATGGGGAACATTGTTCGAATACTAGATGGGACTTCGTTAACGTCAAACTAGTATATCTAAAAGGAAAGAAAGAAAGAAAGATAGATAGGAAGAAAGAATTAATGTATGAAAGAAAGAAAGAAAGAAAAAAGAAAGAAAGAAAGAAAGACACGTGTTTTCTTCTCTCTGTGTTGTCTCCTTTGATTGATATCTTCACAAACAACTCTCCCATATCTGTACAGGAAGTTCAAAGATATGTTGCCGCTATTGTAAACCTTGACACGAGCTATTTAATCACGGATTTTCACTTGGCATCAAATATTTTCAGTAAATTGTAATTTTGCCAAGAATTCAATAATTTATTCACAGTGTAGCCATCTTTGCCTGTAAATAAGGATCCCTTGCCAACTTCTTTCACGCTTGACAAGTATATATATATATATATATATATATATATATATATATATATATATTGTAATAATTTATCTGTAGCTTATATATACACCCTTTATATGAACAAAGTAATGTACCTGTCTACGCTGAGCCAGAAATCTGTATTGGATTACAGTTATGTTATGTGCCTCTTTATATCATACATTCCTCTTCTATTCTTCTTATACTACCTATATATATATTATATATATATATATATATATATATATATATTAATATTTGAGGCAATTACAATGTGTATAAAAAAAAAAAAAAATTATGTCTCATTTGTTCATACTGG
>CM042150.1:30344888-30362388 GCA_023376005.1 Doryteuthis pealeii | reverse complement strand
ATCACGGCCACTATGCTGTAGGGATATCGAAGGTTATAGTAAAAGTAAAAGTAAAGTGATCGGGGCGGCCTAATGTCGGTATCAGCCAATCAGCGAGGGAGTCTATCCCCTTTTCACTAGCGCTAGACCAAGGAGATTATTTTAGCATCTGAGGTGGAGCGCCACACCTACCATCAGCTCCTCACTTTACCGCACATATCCCTGTGCTACTCATACGCTGAGTTGGCGAGGGCCGGTATTGAACCAAGAACCTTGTGATTCCTACCGACTGAGCTAAACCGAGTAGTAGTAGTAGTAGTAGTAGTAGTAGTAATAATAATAATAATAATGATAATAATAATAATAATAATAATAATAGTACGAGAAACAGAATCTCTTATAATTGCAGCACAAGATAATGCTATAAGGACAAATTATATAAAAGCAAAAATAGATAAGACACAACAGAATAGCAAATGTAGAATGTGTGGGGAAAGAGACGAAACTATCAATCACATAATAAGCGAATGCAGTAAACTCGCACAAAGAGAGTACAAAACTAGACACGACTGGGTGGGAAAGGTGATTCACTGCGAACTGTGCAAGAAATTCAATTTTCACCATTCAACTAAATGGTATATGCACAAGCCTGAATCTGTCCTGGAGAACGAGACACACAAAATTCTCTACGATTTTGAGGTACAGACGGATCACCTTATCCCAGCCAGGAGACCGGACCTAATCTTGATAGACAAGAAGAGGAAGACTTGTCATCTCGTGGATTTTGCCGTCCCGGCCGATCACAGAATAAAAAAATAGAGAAGGAAAAGATCGACAAATATTTGGACCTTGCCAGAGAACTGAAAAAAAAAACTGTGGAACATGAGGGTGAAGGTCGTACTAATTTTAATTGGGGCCCTTGGAACAATCCCCAGGGGTTTGGAAAAGAGCCTGGATGAACTGGAAATCAAAGGAAGGATCGAGACCATCTAGACTACAGCATTATTGAGATCGGCTGGAATACTCAGAAGAGTCCTGGAGACCTGAGGAGACTTGCTGTCACTCAGCCCCCAATGAACCACAGGTGTGAAAAACTCGAATGGAGTGAAATAATAATAACAACAACAACATGCAGCACCTCCAGTAGTAGTAGTAGTAATAGTAGTATTATTAGTACTAGTTGTTCCTTTTGTCGACGCTAGAAAAGTGCGCCTGCTGTTAGCAGAATTAAGAGTCAGTTTCCATTGTCGTGTTGGTAGATTTTGACATCTGGGTTACGATCGACGGCCAAGTCAGTTCAGATTGTGTGTCTAAAGAAGGTTGTATCGGGCAAGGTCGTAACTGTGTATGGGGAGTGGGGGTAGTGAAAGTCTTTAGCGATCTGATTGTTTGGCATATCTGATTTTTGAAGTTCCTGCCATTCCTGAACCATTGGCCAAATCGATATAAAACGAAATCAAACTTCAAAGTTTGGCAAATAGCAAAGGTTTTTCAAGTTAATGTCGTTCTTATTTACAAGTCAAATGTCTGACGCTTTTGTGGCAAACACCAACGATGCCAGATTCTTGGAATCAAATTAAAGTCAAGAACATTTCTATTGACCTATTCGAATAAAAACACATCTTCTTCTTCTTTTTTTCTTCTTCTTGTTCTTCTTTCTTCTTCTTCTTCTTGTTCTTGTTCTTCTTCTTCTTCTTCTTCTTTTCATTCTTCGTCTTCTTCTTCTTCTTCTTCTTCTCTTCTTCTTCTTTTCATTCTTCTTCTTCTTTTTCTTCATCATCTTCGTCTTCTTATTTTCATTCTTCTTCTTCTTCTTCTTCTTCTTCTTCTTCTTCTTCTTCTTTTCATTCTTCTTCTTCTTTTTCTTCTTCATCATCTTCTTCTTCTTTTCATTCTTCTTCTTCTTCTTTTTCTTCTCATCATCTTCTCTTCATCATCTTCTTCTTCTTCTCTTCATCATCATCTTCTTCTTCTTCTTCTTCTTCTTCTTCTTCTTCTTCTTCTTCTTCTTCTTTTCATTCTTTCTTTTCTTCTTCTTCTTTTCTTCTTCTTTCTTCGTCTTCATCATCTTCTCTTCTTTTCATTCTTCTTCTTCTTCTTCTTCTTCTTCTTCTTCTTCTTCTTCTTCTTCTTCTTTTTTCTTTCTTCATCATCTTCTTTTCATTCTTCTTCTTCTTCTTCTTCTTCTTCTTCTTCTTTGAACAATAATTGTTTATTATATTATATTGAGCCATCATGTATAAGTTATTTATATAAAAACGGCAGTTGTATCTCTGGAACTTTAGGAATAGACTTCTTGCTTCACTTAAACAAGAACTCTATTCCTAAAGAAGGTCTAACAGACCGAAACGTTACATCGTCGACATCACTACCTACAATAAACATCCATTTTCTACAACATCCCGCGTTTGTCTACCTTTCTGCACACGCACACACACACACACACACACATACATACACACACACACATATATATATATGTTTAAACAGTCTACCAGACCATTACTAGTGAGTTGGATTCTCACTGGGTGCGCCATACTTCTAACCTTGTGTCAAACTAAGGTAAGACCCGTAAATGACTATTGTCTAGTTCTAGGAATCTTAACCCCTTCCTGTATCTTTTCCTCTCTATATCGCTTTCTCTATTTTCTCTCTTTCTCTCTTCCTTCTTCATTCTATCTCACCTTTTCTCACCTTCTAACCATCTCTCTATCCCTCTCTGCTTACTCACCCTCTCGTTATCTCTCTACTTCTGTCTCCTCTCTCACCCTCTCGCTATATCTCTATATCTCACTCTTTCTTTAACTCTCTCTCTCTCTGTCTCTCTCTCTCTCCCAAACTCTGGCCATCTACCTCTATCTTCTTCTCTCACACCCTATCGGTACCTCTCTCTCTCTCTCTCTCTCTCTCTCATTCTCACTATCTCTCTACGTCTCTCTCTATCTCTCTCTCTCTCTCTCTCTCTTTCTCTTTATATATAAATATATCTTATTATAATGGAGATTGTGTGTTTGTCTGTCTGAAGCCGAAACTAAATCACTACTCAAGTCACAATTCCCTTAGTTATTGACGTCACATTCACCATGAATTTATTTTTATTTAAACCTCAGTTATTGATAAAATTGTTATACCTTATTAATACTTTTGACTTTATCTACATTCTAATAACATGCAATTGTATTTATATATGCAACAAAATAGCGGGTTACAGTGTGAACAGGAAAGCTAATTTGCATATTGATATTAAAAGTTTAATTTTATTAAATATGCGCTTGGTATTATTGATTTCTAATTGTTTGTTTTTTTCTTAATGAATATGAGCAAAAAACTCGGGATAAATCTTAAAAGAAATCCTTTAATATAAAGAAATAACAGTAATTTATTCTTTACTTCCTAATTTAACTAAATAGTTAAATTAGGAAAATTCAGCAATAAAAGGAGGGAGTGATGAAAAATGATGGAAGACTTAGTTTCAAAGTTGTTCTATTCTTCGATTATACCCCCTCTGTTTCAAATCATTTTATTTGGATTTTTATTTAGTTTCAAAAGTATTTCAAATTTAACATATTTCATTACATTAAAATTCAAATACTTGCACCCGGAGGGTGCATATATATATATATATATATATATATATATATATATATATATATATATATATATATATATAGCTTTATTCTCTTCCCCCCTCTCTTTCTCTTCCTATATTTCTATTTTTTCCTCTTTCCCTCTATCTCTATTCCAATATATCCTTCTCCCCCCCCCCTCTCTCTCTCTCTCTCTCTCTCTCTCTCTCTCTCTGTGTATTCCTATGTCTCTTTGCTTCCCTCTCTATTTATCCATCTCTACTTCTCTATCACTCTCTCTCCCCCTCTCTATCTATTTATCTATCTATCTCTATATCTTTTATTTCTCTTTCATTCTCTTCTCTCTCTTCTAGCTATCTCCCTGCCTCTCCCTTTTTATCACCCTTCTTTTTTTTTTACATTCTATTCTTCTTCAATCACATTCTACCTCTACTTCTTTCCCTCTTCTTCTCCCTATCCGTGTTTCTTCGACGTAGCCCTAAAATTTCTGCGTATATAGTAAAAAGAAAGAACAAGAAAGACGTTAAAAACATTCATTCTGGTGACGCAAAAAGATTCACAGGTAAATGTTCTTGATTCAAGAGAAAAGAACGTAAATAGCAATGACCGGCTTATTTGGTTTGGGCTGCGCGCATGCGCAATCACTTCTTGCCCAGTAAAGCCATACGCATGGAGGTAACGTTTAATTTCCGGCATTTTGTTTGTGCAGTTTTAATGTTCTTCTTATCTTCAAACACAGGAGAGCGTGGCTTTCCTTTCCTAGTAACCCAAGAAAACTAATAAGATTCTATAAATCAAAAGAAAACCTTCTGGAAAAATAAACAATAAAAATAAACAATAAACAAAAATTTAAAAAAAAGAAATCACTTGTACTTCGGGAATAAATAACCACTATAATTTACAATTTATTTTTATTATTATTTTTCGAAACGTTTAGCGATGGTAAATAAATTAATGTTTTAATGTAGGCGGATTTTAATGGTGTATGTCTCATCTGTAAAGTATAGGACGTGATATATATATATAATATATATATATATATATATATATATATATGTGTGTGTGTGTGTGTGTGTGTGTATACATATGTGTATATACACGTGTGTATATATGCATATGGATCCATGTGTGCATATATATATATATATATATGTGTGTATATATATGTATATATGCATATATGCATATATATGTGTGTATGTATATATGTATATATGAACTTGTGTTTTTTCAATTTATCATTATATTACATACAGTCGGATTCAGTTCCACTTTCTCTTCACATATGCGTGTATATATATATATATATATATATATATATATATATATATAATATATATATATATATATATATATTATCTTTTGTTTTCATTTTTCTCTTCTTTTCTCACCCCTCTCTCTATCTATATCTCTATATTCCTATATATCTCTTTTCAACTATCTCTCATTCTCTCATCCTCTCTCTCTCTCTCTCTCTCTCTCTCTCTCTCTCTCTCGCACGCGCGCACCTTCTTGCAATCTCTCTACTCCTTAACCCCCATTTCTCCCCCCCTCTCTCTCTTTCGCTTCTTTCAATTTCTGTATCTTCTCCTCCCCCTCTCTTTCTGCACCTCTCTCGCGCACCTTCTTGCAATCTCTCTACTCCTTTACCTCTCTCTCTCTCTCTATATATATATATATATATATATATATATATATCTTTCCCTTCTTTCAATTTCTGTATCTTCTCCCCCCTCTCTCTCTCTCTCTGTCCCTCTCTCTAACCCTTCTCGCTATCTCTTTACCAATCCCTTTATCAACCTTCTTTTTCTTACACTCTATTCCCTCTCACGCATTCTCTTCCTCTTCGCGTTTCTTTTACGTAGCCCTACAATGTTTTGGGTATTTTTAATGGTGTACATCTTATCTCTAAACTGAAGAACCCGAAATAAAAAAAAAGTCAATGTTGGACTTTGGGAAAATAATTTAAACTCTATGTCAGCTTATTTGTACTTATTGAATTCAAGAGATTCGTGTAAATTTCACCGGTCAGAAAAACTACAAAGAAACAACAAATCAAAATACAGTATTTCACAAATACATTTTCAACGTTTAGTCTTTAAGTGAAACTGTCTTGTATGGTTGACTCAAACTGATAAAATAAAAACACATTCGATTACGATCTCTCTGAATTTTGGGGATGTGGCTTGATAATTAGTATTATTCGGACTATTGTCCTTATATTTAATGTTATCTGAACAATGTTTCAGTCGATGTGCCCTCCAGCCTTCTTCGCGTATTTCTTGTCGGACTTAGGAACCTTCTCTGACTCGGGAAACCCTTCCTGGAACATGAGAACCTTCTCTTCGAACTCAGCAACCTTCTTGTCGTAATCGGGAGCCTTCACGGAACTTCGAACCTGAAAAAGGACCACAGTAACATAAAATAATTAACACAGCTTAACACTTGTACATGGTTAACGGAATTGAGAACAGTCTAACCCCGTGGGTTGAATAAAGGGTTAGGTTCTACGATTCCGGGTCAGAGTGGAGGTATGTGTAATGGCAATGAACTGGTACTCCACACTCCCCAGAGTACCGGAATTGAAACCTCATCACTAGATGTAGTTTAACTTCATCCACAGGACACTAAGACACATTTTTAAAATTCTTTTTTTAATCTATTTAACCCATAGATGGGACCCTACTACCACTCTAGGTTAGAGTGGACCTGGGAGTAATGGCAATGAAGTGGTACTCCACACTCCCCAGAGCTCCAGAATTAGAACCTCGTCACAAGATGTAGTTTAACGTCATACACAGAACACTAAGACCCTCAGCCAACACATTCTAGTACATATATATTTACCAACACCTCCGCACAAACAGGATGTGACACAAAATCAATTTCTTAGGGGGGTTTTAACGGGTTTGAAGTCTGAGTTTTCCTTCTCTTAGACTGGTTGCTTAACCAATTTTAAAGAGCCCAGTCTGCCCTACTATTTACTCATAGTTGGAGTGAGAGTAGTTGGATGCATATCTTTCCTAAGGGTATTAGCGCTATGTAAAATGCACACAGCCTCGTCCAGGATTTGAAATAACGTCGACGAGTCATTTCCCCCTTCTCTAACACGCATCTCCACATTTTAGTACATATATGATAAAATGGATTGGGGGATTGCCATAAGGACAATAGGGTCGGGACGATCATAAAAACGTGCATGAATCCCTTCGGCATCCCCCTTTTGGGGTGTCTCAGGCACCGGGCAATACGCCCGGCCTTGCCCCTTTTAGACAAGAGGGCAGGTACTCTCTGGGATTACGCGATTTATTTTTTTATCTTACAGGCTCAGAGGTTGAAGTCTCTGTTGAAAAGGAATGACACTTGTAGTCTATCATTTTCTCCAACGTGATATAAACATATATATTGAAACAAATCTCGACAAAGAGTTTATAACAAATAGACTTTATTGTCAAAGGCAGGCTCAGAAGTCGAAGCCTCTGTTAAAAAGGAATGACAGTTGTAGTCTATCATTTTCTCCAACGTGATATAAACATATATATTGAACAAATCTCGACAAAGAGTTATAACAAATAGACTTTATTGTCTAAAGCAGGCTCAGAAGTCGAAGCCTCTGTTAAAAAAAGGAATGGCAATTGTGGTCTATCATTTTCTCCAACGTGATATAAACATATATATTGAACAAATCCCGACAAAGAGTTATAACAAATAGACTTTATTGTCTAAGCAAAGTATATACTTACAAACTTAATGTCAGTTTCTTTGCTCTTATTGAATTCGAGAAGTTCGTGTAAATTTTACCGGCCTGGAAAGCTACTAAAAACAAGAAATGAAAATAAAGTATTTCTCGTAAATAAAGTATTTCTCGTAAATGACTATTGTCAAGTTCTAGGAAACCTAACCAGATGACTCTTTCTTTATCTCTTCTCCTCTATATCTACCTCTCTCTCCTCTTCTATCGCTCTCTCGTTATCTCTACCCCTCTCCCTCTCTCTCTCTCATTCTTACTCACCCTCTTGCTCTCTCTCTCTCTCTCTCTCTCTCTCTCTCTCTCTCTCTCTCTCTCCTTCTCAATCTCCTATTCACCATCTCAACCTTCCTCTCTCCTTCTCACGTGCACTTTCGATATCTCTCTACCTCTATCTCCTTCTCTCTCGCCCTCTTACTACGTCTCCCTCTCTCTCTCTCTTCTCTCTCTCTCTCTCTCTCTCTCTCTCTCTCTCTCTCGCTATATCTTTTCATCTCTATCTCTTTCTCTCTATATATATATCCTTTGTTTTTTCATTTTAATCTCTCTCAAACTCTCTCTCTCTCTCTCTCTCTCTCTCTCTCTCTCTCTCTCTCTCTCTCTCTCTCTCTCGACATCTCACTTTCCCTCTACTTCTCTTTAACTATCTCAATATATATCCCTTTCTTTTTATTTCACTTTCTACCCCCCCCCTCTCTCTCTCTCTCTCTCTCTCTCTCTCTCTCTCTCTCTCTCTCTCTCTCTCTCTCTCTCTCTCTGTTCTTGAAACTTTGTATTTTTCTGACCTCCCGCCAAGTCCGATTGACACAATGTCTTTTTAACGTGAGGAGCCACGCACAAATCGAAGCTCTGTTATACACACACTTCATCTGCTGGGTATATATATATATGGAGAGAGGTGGGTCTCCGTAGTTATGCCCCTCATATTTAATCTTTACTTACTTTTTGCGTAGCCGGTTGTTATTTATTATTCTCTTCTCTTTCTTGTAGTCTATAGCTATATGTATGGCTTCTTCTAACTGGTCTTTTGCTGACTGGTCTAGTTCTACTATAAGTCCGGCCCTTTAAGATGCTGGTCTCTTGTTGACTGGTCTGATTATGCCAAGGATGTCATTAGCTTTCATAGACACAATGCCATGCATATATTTTTGTGATCACATTTTTATTAATTCCAGAACCATAGCTTAGAATACGCAGATTGCGTGGGAGTAAAACACTTCCCCACCAGAAAAAGAAATACCCATTAAACTGAATTCGGCGGTGAGACTCCAGTTCTGTACTGCTTCCAACAATATGCACTAGGGATTTAACTTGGGCGGGAGTATTTTCAAGAAGCACTCTATCATCTGCGTGTTGTATTGTCCTCGCCCGGAAGACGGAGCTTCCGGCAAAAAGACAAAGAGAAATATAAAAATATATATTTAAAAAAAGGGGAAAACGGAAGCAAGGCTTTCCGGTCAAAGAAGCAGGGAGAAGATAAAGAAATATATAACAAAGGTCCTTTATTAGATCAAAAGATAAAGATGCGTAGGAGTATCTATCAATATAAAGGCCTGAGGGTTCGAGCCGAAGTCAGAGACCCCAGCCAGCAGCCAAGACGACACTTCGCGTCTCCTGTCAGCAACCACCCCTCAGGCACTCATTGTGAACACTGCGCTCTTTGCCAGCCACCGGCATTTTCATTGTGAAGCTCTACGCTTTTACCACCCATACACCGAAGAAAATAAAGAAGGGTCCTATTTTTGTATATACGTATCTGTTGTTTATTGAAGTCCAGTAGCCAGTCAGTCGGCTATACAACATGCGTAGTCTGCATTCGTAATAGTTTTTGCGAGATGTTATCTACCACTTACCTTCGGTGTGAAACCATTTTCTTTTATTAGATCTAGCGTAGATTATGAATAGAAATTGTGCCAACGTATCTCTTCACCACTTGTACACTAACGAAATACTCGGAAAAAATACTAAATTGGAAAACCAATCCTTATGCCATCCAACATACATAAGATAACACTTATTCTAATTTAAAAAAGTGTAGTTGATAATATTCTTACGAGGCTGAGTCAAAAAGTAATGACATTTTCTTCATTCATGTGAAGTTCTTTTTATAAAACTAAGGCCTACATTGAGACCCTAACGGGGCTCAGGGCAAAAATCCGACAAGTAAGACCCAAATTGCCAATCGAAAATGTCATCCTTCTGCATGACAATGCTCGACCACAAACAAGCATCAAGGACAAGGGAGAAAATCGCCTCATTCGGGTTGACAACTATATCGCATCATCCATACTCACCAGATTTAGCGCCCTCGGACTTTTATCTCTTCGGACCCATAAAAAAGGGTTTGAGTGGCAAATATTATTGCAATGACGAGGAAGTGAAATCTGTAGTGAAGAAGTAGATCAAAGACCAGTCAGCACAATTTTACGGGGCAGGCTACATGCTCTCATTCGAAGGTGGAACATTTCTATTGAGTGAAACGGTGACTATTTCGAGAAGTAAGGTCCCACAGGACCTGCTTCATTTTGTTGTATGATACATGTTCCTGTGTTGGTAATTATACTTGTCCTAAACAAAATGGTATTACTTTTTGATTCAACCTCGTATTTACTTAAGTCTGATAAAAAGAGAAATAAGTCCTTGCTCTTAACATGTAAAAGAATTAGTGGGTATTAGATCGAAACAAACACTAATTTCTCATAAGAATATCCATAAATAACCTAACGCTAAATATTCGGTAAAGAAAGACATGAAACTCACAATCACAAATGTACATAATTAAAGGAGGGGTTATATATATACACGGACACACCAGTTTGGTTGTCTATCAAAAACTTACATAATAAATTATATAATTGTGTACATTCATTAGAATAAGTGTGATCTTGCGTGCTGTTCTGAACAGGCGACCAGTCTAGGAGAAGGAAGACTCTGAATTCAAACCAGTTAAACTCTGCCTTAAGAATATATATATATATATATATATATATATATACACCATACACACATACACTCAAAACCATTCCTTATGCCATCCACCATACTTACATATAACCCAAACACCTAACACCTGTGACACTATCAGCATCCAATATGATAACTCCCTATTAGAAAAAAGGAAAATCCATCTCCAACCTCTACTGATAACATCAACCGACCCCCCTCCTATTCAATCAGAAAGAAATTGTTCCCCACTGAAGCAAGAACTCTATTCCTAAAGTCCCGAAGAAGGTCTAACAGACCGAAACGTTACATCGTCGACATCACTACCTAAAATAAACATCCATTTTCTACAACATCCCGTGTTTGTTTACCTTTCTCCACATACTGTCGGATTAATCTCCTCATATTTCTCCCATATATATATATATATATATATATATATATATATACGGGAGTAAAATAGGGAAATCTGACAGTATGTAGAATATAGAAAAACACAAAGACTTCCAAAAATTAATTTATTATTCATCGTAAAGTCAACACTATAACGTTTCGGTTTTTTAATAGACCTTGATAAAAAAGTAAATCCTGATTATCTGTTTAAATAATAGAGCAACCAGTCTAGGAGAAGGGAAAAAGCTGCGTGATATTCTGAACAAATCTTGGAAGCATCACCCCACAAACAGCCTCTGTACGGTAACTTATCTTTTATCTTACAAACCATCCAAGTAAGAGTATTTGCCTCATACCCCACTTGTATGGGCTGGGCACAAGCCCTCGTTTTAACGTGGGCCCGCCCACAAGCCGAAACTCATGGGTGGGAAAGAACAAAAATTGCGTCGATCCCTTCGGCATTCCCCCTCAAAGCGCTGGGCAATAAACCCAAGTGGGCAGGTATTGCCGGTGGGGATAGCCCCCTGGGATCGACGCTATTATTTGTACTTTAACCTGATCCAGTGGCCGAAGCACACTAGACCCCCCTAGTAAGACGAACAAGTCATGATTAGCTCTACCGAAGAAGTAAGGACGAACTCCTATACATGGACACACCATGTGGCATAGTGTAATGGTTAGAATCGTAGGAAATGGACTGTTTGCATTTCACATAGCGCTAATACCATTGGAAAAGGTATGCATCCAGTTATGGGAAATCTATACATATGGGTAAATAGTAGGGCAGACTGGGCTCTTTAACCTTGACTAGGTAACCAGTCAAGGAGAAAGAATTGAAACCAGTTAAACCTCGCTTGAGAAATTGATAAAAAAGGGAAGCGCGTGATGTAATGGTTAAAGTCAGGGGAAATGGACTCGTTGCCCCGAGTTCAAATACTGGACGTGGTAATTGCATTTCACTTAGCGCTAATACCCTTGGGAAAGGTATGAATCCTATTCTCCCACCAGCTAAGGATAAATAGTAGGGCAGAATGGACTCTTTATCCTTGGTTAGGCAACCGGTCTAGGAGAAGGAAAATTCTGAATTCAAACCTGTTGAACTTCCGCTTAAGAAATTGACCTTGTGTCACCTCCTGCTCGTGCGGAGGGGTTGGTATATATATACACGGACACACCAGTTTTGGTTGTCTATCAAAAACTTACATTGATCACCTCTGTGCGGACACTGGATGCAGTCTCAGAGGATTCGCCAAGAGTGATGGCCGATATGGAAGGATGGCAAGTAGAGATTTAAAGGAATCCGTGTTCTCAGCACCGCTTGATGATGATGATGATGATGATGATGATGATGATGATGATGATGATGATTGCTTTTCTTTCCTATGAGAGTCAATGAAAATCGATGTTTCATTTAATTTTTTTTTCAAATTCCTCAACATACAATATATTAGTTCATGAAATGTATGGATTTTTTTTGATTTTTTTGGCGTTAGTTTCTATTTACCGTTATGGCGACTTCGAGTCTACCATAATATTGACCAAGTTGTTTGAAAATGTATATGAATAGTATATATATATATATATATGTGTGTGTGTGTGTGTGTGTGTGTGTGTGTATTCCGAATCCTATAATATTGTTATGATATATACATACATATATGCATATATATATATATATATATATATATATATATATGTATATATTTTGTATTATTAACAATATATATATATATATATATATATATATATATATTCGTAATACTAACAATATATAATGTATGTATATATATATGCGTAATACTAGCAATATCTCTATATATGTGCGTATTACTATATATATATATATATATATATATATATATATATATGCGTAATACTAGAAATATGTATATATATGCTTAATACTAACAATATATATATATGTGTGTGTGTGTGTGTGTGTGTGTGTGTGAGAGAGAGAGAGAGAGAGAGAGAGAGAGAGAGAGAGAGAGAGAGAGAGAGAGAGAGTAAAATATGGAAATGAATCTGACAGTATGTAGAATAGAAAAACACGAAGACTTTCCAAAAACTGAATGTATCCTTCATGGTGAAGTCGACATTATAACGTTTCGGTTTTTTTATAAACCTTAATAAAAAAAAAGTGAATCCTGATTATCTGGTGTTATTTATCCGCCGATAAATAATAGTTAGATAATAGACCGTTCCGTTTTTATTATAAAGAAGAAAAAAAACAATAAAAAGCAGATGCTATTTGTCGGCAAATCAATGTAAATATTCTACATTCCCCCTTTTAAGGGAAAGTTAAATCAAAATTATTATATATTTTACATATTGATCTATTCAGCATAGTAAGCATAACAAGTGTTGTAATAATTAAATTATCATAGTGTAGTATATCAATAAGTCATGCTAATAATAATAATAATAATAATAATAATAATTAATAATAATAATAATAATATCCACTGGGAAGTATCCAAAAAATTAAACTTTGACCATACAACAAAATGGTATATGCATAAACCAGAATATGTTCTTGAGAATGAAACGCATAAAATTCTCTGGGACTTTGAGATAAAAACGGATCACCTTATCCCAGCAAGAAGACTAGACCTAGTATTGATTTAGAAAAAAGAAAGAACTTGTCAACTGGTGGATTTTGCAGTTCCAGCAGATCACAGGGTGAAGCTAAAGGAAAATGAAAAAATGGACAAATACCTGGACCTTGCCAGAGAACTGAAAAAGTTATGGAATATGAAAGTCAAAGTAATACCAATTGTAGTTGGTGCACTTGTAACGGTCCCAAAATGATTGGAAAAAAGTCTGGAAAATCTGGAAATCAGAGGAAGAATTGAGACCATCCAGAATACTGCACTGCTGCAATCTGCCTAAAAATTAATAATAATAATAATAATAATAATAATAATAATAATAATAATAATAATAATAATAAATCCAAGGTCTAGAAGAATACACAAAAAAGACAGAGAAAGATTACTTATGGCGGCCAATAACAGTCGCTACAATATATGGACAAACAGAAAAACAACGAAAGCAAGAAAACAAAGATTGGAAGAAAAACATCTATAATGATACTTTAAACGACAAATTGGAGAGGTTGCTATTGAAAAACTTGAACATAGTTAAGAAAAGGAAGTCTCAAGAGAGAAACTGAATCACTAATAATTGCTGCTCAAAACAATGCCATGAAAAAATATCAAAGCAAAAATTGATAAGACACAACAAACCAATAAATGTAGAGTGTGTGGTGACATAGATCAGACCATAAACCATGTATTAAGCGATTGTAACAAACTAGCACAACGGGAACACAAAGCTAGCATTGGGTTGGAAAGGTGATCCACTGGGAATTATGCAAAGAACTAAATTTTGAGCATACAACAAACTGGTATATGCATAAACAAGAATCTGTTCTTGAGAATGAAACGCAAAAATTCTCTGGCACTTTGAGATAAATACGGATCACCTCATCCCAGCCAGAAGACCAGACCTAGTATTGGTTAACAAAAAAAAAAAGAGAGAACTTGTCATCTGGTATATTTTGCAGTTCCAGCAGATCAGAGGGTGAAGATGAAGGAAAACGAAAAGTTAGACAAATACCTGGATCCTTGACAAAGAATTAAAAAGCTGTGAAATATGAGGGTGAAAGTGATACCAGTAGTAGTTGGCGCACTAGAAACAGTCCCACAAGCTTGGAAAAAGACTGGAGGAACTGGCAATCAGAGGAGGAATTGAGACCATCCAGACAACTGCATTGTTGCAATCGGCTAGAATACTCAGAAAAGTCAAGGAGACCCGAGGAGACTTGTTGTCACTCAGACTTCAGCAAAAGACCATCAGCTAACGCTTGTGTGAAAAACTCACAGGAGTGAACATAATGATAATTGGGAATTGTGCAAGAAATTAAATTTTCACTATATAACTAAATGGTATATGCACAAACCTGAAACAGTCCTAGAGAATGAATCGCATAAAATTCTCTGGGACTTTGAGATACAGACGGAGCTCTGAATCCCGGCCAGGAGATTAGACCTAGTGTTGATTAACACGAAGAGAACTTGTCATCTCGTCGATTTGTGAAAGTTAAGGAAAGCGAAAAGATAGACAAATACCTGAACCTTGCCAGAGAACTAAGAAAACTGTGGAACATGCAGGTGAAATTTGTGCCAATAGTAATTGGTGCCCTTGGAACAGTCTCCAGTGGTCTGGAAAAGAGTCTGGGTGAACTAGAAATCAGAAGAAGAATGGAGACCATCCAAATATATATAGCATTGTTAAAATCAACTAGAATACTCAGAAGAATCTTGAGACCCGAGGAGACTTGCTGTCATTTAGCCTCTAGTGAACCACCGGATACGGCAGAAAAAAACTCGAATGGAGTAAAATAATAATAATAATAATAATAATAATAATCTTTTCCCAAACTTTTTGGAACTCGGAACGGTCCCCAAAAGCTTGGGAAAATGGAGGATCTGGAAATCAGAGAAGGAATTGAGACCATCCAGACAACTGCATTGCTGCAATCGGCTAGAATACTCAGAAGAGTCCTTAGAGACCTGAGGAGACTTGTTGTCACTCAAACTCCAGTCATATACCATCGGCTAACGCTGTTATGAAAAACTCTCATAATAATAATAATAATAATAATAATAATAATAATAATAATAATAAGTAGTAGTAGTAATAGTAGTAGTAGTGGTGGTAGTGGTGGTGGTGGTGATATTAGTACCTCGGTGCATATTTACACGATATTTTAGAGGCCTCAATAACAATCTCAGTGTGTCATCTGTTATTCCACAGATTACTCAGCGTATAAAATGTAAATATATAAAGTTAATGAGAAAAGCCTGAAAAATAAAAGCACTAGGCTCCTTACATTCACCAGTCCCGTATTCAGGTCACGTAAAAAAAAATCACCTGGGGAATTTGATGTAAATTAACAATGAAATTACTTCTTTATTGGAGGACGTATCGTAAATCTTATTTTGAAATATTTCTGCTTTAGTGTACTTGGAATAAAATTCGATCTTTTTGTCGACATTTTTTTGTTTTGTTTTGTTTTGTTTTGTTTATTTACTTGTGTTGTTGGCACCGACACTAACAGCGTTTTTAAAATGGCGCTCGTTGGTTGAGCCGGAAGTAAAGTAATTGCAGCTGAGCATCGAGTCGACTGTATTTGTATCCAGCTTATTACATTGAAAATGCTGTGCATTGTCAACAAAATTAGAACAGGCGCTATGAAATAAACACTCTTGGAAATCTTAGTTTTAAAATTTTAGGAGGAAATATGTCAAACCTTCTTTTGCAGTTTCGTAGCTTCTCTCTCTCTCTCTCTCTCTCTCTCTCTCTCTCTCTCTCTCTCTCTCTCTCTCTCTCTCTCTCACACACACACACACACACACACACACACACACACTCGTTTTTTCTTTCTTTCATTCTTTTAATATTTTTATTATGTTCGATTGAAATAGATTAGCGTTATTGTTTTCGCGTTCTCACCCCTCTTACTCTTTTTCTTTCTTTCTTTCTTTTTTTTTCTTTCTTTCTTTCTTTTCTTTCTTTCTTTCTTTCTTTCTTTCTTATCATATTTTCTGTGTAGCATGTACTTTCTTTTTTAATAATAAAAACATAATTATCCATTATTTAGCTGAGGTGACGACACTCACAAGGAATAAGAATTCGGTGGATAAGCGACACCAGCTAATCAGGATTTAGATTTTTGCATTGCATTTTGAACATTTTGGACGGTCTCATTTTTAACCAGAGGTTGTTGCAAGATGATAACAGACGGAAGACATAGGAACAAGCGTATTGATATATAGATATTAATAATGGATTTCCATTCTTGGACAATTTGGACGGTGTCATTTTTAACCAGAGGGTGTTGCAGGATGATAACGGACGGAAGACATAGGAACAAGCGTATTGATATATAGATATTAATAATGGATTTCCATTCTTGGACAATTTGGACGGTGTCATTTTTAACCAGAGGGTGTTGCAGGATGATAACGGACGGAAGACATAGGAACAAGCGTATTGATATATAGATATTAATAATGGATTTCCATTCTTGGACAATATGGACGGTGTCATTTTTAACCAGAGGGTGTTGCAGGATGATAACGGACGGAAGACATAGGAACAAGCGTATTGATATATAGATATTAATAATGGATTTCCATTCTTGGACAATATGGACGGTGTCATTTTTAACCAGAGGGTGTTGCAGGATGATAACGGACGGAAGACATAGGAACAAGCGTATTGATATATAGATTTACTGGTGGTTGTATGGTTTCTAGTGTTCCTAACTGATACTAATTTGTAGTTTCAAGTAACTAACTAAAAATAATCCTTTGTAAACAATTATACCTTCAAGTACCGTATTTGATGGCATATAAGACGCACGGGCATATAAGACCCGCCCCCATTTCTGCAGATCAGATTCAGAAAAAATATGTTTAGTGTATTTAAGCATACATTGTTGAAAACGGTCTAGCTGTGCATTACACAAGCAGAAACATAGCTGTATAAAAGCAAGTTGGCAGTACAGGCAAGCAATAAGCATACACAAGACATCTCAATAGCAGGAAATAATAATAATAAAATTAATAATAATAATAATAATAAAACTTCACCTACAATGTATAAGACGCAGGGCAATTTTTTAGCCAAAATTTTTGGAAAAAACTGCGTCCTATATGCCGTCAAATACAGTAATTGAACCCGTGTGTCGAATATTTCAGACTAGGAGAACCTGTGGATATACCACAGAATGATAATTTAATTATGTTTGATATTGCTACTTAAGAGCTATTGCAGTAGT
>CM042150.1:30337388-30339888 GCA_023376005.1 Doryteuthis pealeii | reverse complement strand
CAGTGGTTCTCAAACCTTATACAGTCTGGGCGCACTTACAGTAATACAGATACTTGATAGCACAATGTATACAAAATAGAACTAATATGTTATTAAGTTAACTGTTAAATATATAAAAAAAAATAACACATTTAACAAAAGCAAACTTAATATACCTCTATGAAGTTTATCCATTCCTGTGTTAATGAGAAACATGAGCTTGATGAGACCTTGCGATTTCTTCAATGTTTGGTCTTATGTTTGAGAGACAAACTCTCATTTCCTCATCAATGCATTGAAGAGTTCCTCTCATTTCCTCATCAATGCATTGAAGAGTTCTTCTCTTTTTACACTTAATTGTTGCGAGTGTTGAAAATCCCAGTTCACATAAATAAGAGATTGAAAATTGCAATAAAATGACCAGCGCTTTTTTTAGATATCGACACATGTTGTTTTTTGATAGAAATCCCAAATCCTTGCATGCTAGAGTTTAAAACTTATAACTATCATAATGATGTCGCAACGAAACAAGCAGAGTGTTCGTAAAGAAATGGTATAATATAGTAACTCAGTATACATTTGTTTTTCATATCTGGATAGATTTTTCAGGAATACTATGGAGCTCACCTGAAAAAGCTCAGGGGCGCACCAGTGCGCCCGGGCGAACTTTTGAGAACCACTGGTCTAACCCCTCGTGTAATATACAGTTGTGCAGGAGAGTTGTGAACCAATAAAAAATTGATATAATTTTGGAGATTTTTCCTTATTTTTCTGTTTTGATTTTCTTTTTTTGAGATACATAGGTTCTTCTAGCAGTCACCTATTCGATCCAGGGCAGCAATACCCTCCCCAAACACCATAATGTGATAGTGTGATATAAAGATAAAACAAATGAAACTCCTCTTACCTCGGTCTAGGAAAGAAATGGCGCCCGAAAGTTAAGTTTCTTTTATAAGAGTACAGACCGGAAGTGAGAGGGTTTGTGGGAGAGGAGTGTAGTAATAAACGAGCCGAATCTCTTGGCAGTGGGCGAGCGACGTGATTGTGAGCAGACAGAAAACGACGTGATTGCGAACAGGCAGAACAATTTGAGTTGAGATTTCACATATAGATAGAGTGTTTGCTTTCTTAATTATCAGGAAATCTTGAGGGGACAGTGTTGGAATTTTTTTGACATATAAGGTGTGTTCCCTGCCTGGATTTATAGACTAGGCGAGATTCTGTGGTCTATTCCTTAGCCAATCGCTGGCCATGCTGCGTGGCTGATACATTACTTAAGCACTGATTCTTTTTCAGTATACTTGCGACCATTGACGGAGGAACCTAGGATTCTCTACCTGGAAGGATTACTAAAGGATTTGTTATCGGAGTACTTTTTACCAAGAATCCGCTGGCCAAGGATGGTCTTTAAAAACTTAACAGACGGTTATTCTGTGGGTTCACCATCTGATCCTGGTAGAATATTTTCTCATCTGATAAAAACGAAAGCATGTTTTTTTTTGAGGGGATGACTGAGTTTGTTAAAAAGCATTTCCGCGCGGTTTTTCCTCTTGTCCTTCATGGCATATGATAAAAATTGTCCTTTCTCATCTTGCATTAGAAGTAGCGAATGTCTTCATGCACTGAACTACCTTCCTGATAAGAAACTCCATTTATGATTACATAGCTAAATAATCCAACATTCTAAAATACGCTGCAGGGTAGTAAGACCCCTAAAAAAAGGGAATGTCAGTTGTGTGTGGCTGGATGTGGGGGTTATTTTTAGTAAAACAAAATGCTGGCGAAGATGGCGGTGTTCTGCAGGAACGGGCAGGTCAGAACATAAGATTTGACGCTTCTAGGAGCTCTTAAGATGACATACGTAATCTCATTAACACGAGATTTTGCCAGCGATAATCACGCGATATCTATCTCTTTTGCCGGGTGAACACAATCGTATTAAAGTTTAGTCCCCGTTTTCTCTTTATCGTTTTGAGCCTTAACACACAAGAATAGAATGCGAGAAAGAAACAATCGGAAAAAAAAGAAGAAAGAGTGAAAGACACAAAAAAGTAAAACCATAATCCTTTTTGCGAACCTTCTTTTTCTTAGAATATCTAATTTTCTCCCGTTGTACCCATAACACTTCCGGTTTGAATTTAAGTTATTTTCTGCTTCTCTCTCGATGAGTCCGGATTAAAAACATTTACATCTAAAAACGGACCTAATTATCATTATGCTATGATGATGATTTTTTTTTTATAAATCGAAATATTGTCAATATCAGCAATGAAAATGATATGAAAATATATTAATTTTAACAACATTGGGTGTTTTCATACCTCTTATCTATCTATCTATCTATATATATATATATATATATATATATATATATATATATATATATATATATATCCAACTCAAAAAATAAAAATTATACTCTGATGAAGGTCGGCAAAATCTGTGTACGGAATATTTTATGCATTTTTCCTATTATTATTATCATCATCATTTCAACTCCATCTGATTATTTTAATAATAA
>CM042150.1:30319888-30332388 GCA_023376005.1 Doryteuthis pealeii | reverse complement strand
CTTTTCAGCGCGGATATCCATGACAATCTCTCTCCATCCGTCCCTATCGCTCATCATTCTCGGGAGGTCCTCTATGCAGCATCCTGCATCCGCACAGAGCTGATCAACGTACGTTTTTGCTGGTTGGCCCACACTGGCTTGTCCATGCGCTGGCTTCCACAGGAGGACGTCGCTTATGAGTTCGTCCTTGCTTCTCCAGCAGTGTCCCGCGTGTCTTGTCCGTCTTACTCGGATGGTTTGGGTGATATGTGGTAGGTGGCCGTACAGCTGTTTTCTCGTAGGGTGCTGTTTCCACGTCTTGTTCATGATCACCCGCAGCATTCTTGTGCAGCTCCCATCCAGTTTATTCTCTAGTCGCTAAGTTAGGGTCCTGGCGGTACAGCCATACAGCAGTACTGACACGACAACGGCCTGGAAAACTGTCTTGTATGTGAGATTGAACCTCCATATGATCGATAATTTATTTATAGCGCCCATGCTTTTCCCATGCGTGCATTAAGTCGTTTTCTGTGGAGGAGCCATGTTTTTTTAAACTAGTATACAAATTAACCCCTCCATATATTATGTAACCCTTTATTTCTCAGTTATAAGATACATTGCGGGATTTTAAACGCACTAATGAGTTATTTTGAGTCAAATCTAACTCCGATTTTCATAAAGAGATTGTTAATAAATAAGATTTATTCTATGTATTAATGAGTTTGACATAATGAAATACTTTTGATAAACTTATGTACTTTCTGAGGGTATTGTGACATTATCAGTGATGTAGTTTCGGTTACAGACACCGAATCTCCATTATGATAAGATATACACCACTTTTTGGAAACGCGCAGTGTAAGGGTTAGAGTCGTTGGAAAGGAAGTCGTTGTCACGGGATCACATAGCGCTAATACCCTTGGGAAAGGTATACGTCCATCTACTCTCCCTCCAGCAAATTTTGTAATATAGACCTTGGTATTCATTTAGAAGTAAAAAGATGTTGGAAGTTGCACACAAGCACAGCCATATATGGAGGCGCATGATGTAATAGTTATCATTGTAGAATATAGACTCATCGATCTGAGTTCAATTCCTGGACGAGGGTATGTGTATTTCACATAGCGCTAATAATCGTAAGAAAGGTATGCACCCAACTGCTCTTACTCCAGCTATGGCTAAATAGTAGGGCATATTGGGCTCTTTAATCTTGGTTAGGCAACCAGTCTACGAGAAGGAAAACTCTGAATTCAAACCTGTTAAGCTCCGCATAAGAAATTGACTTTGTCACATCCTGCTTGTTGGTAAATATGTATACACAACTTTTCGGCCGACGTTTCCTCCGACCTTCTTCAGGCATTTCTTGTCGAACTCTGGAACCTGATCTTTGAACTTGGGAACCTTCTTGTCAAACTTGGGAGCCTTCATGTCGAAATCGGGAGCCTTCTCGGAACTTCGAACCGAACCCTTTATTCAATCCACCGGGGTAGATTGTTCTCATTACTTTAACCATAACCGGGTACAAGTGTTAAGCTATGTTAAGTATTCTGTTATCATCGTCCTTGGCCAGGATTGAACCCACAACCTACAGATGATTGTCACTTAGAACTGTATTAAATCAACCCCTATATCAGTTGCGCCATGAATGAAATACCTGAAGAAGCCCGAAAATCACATCTGCCGAAACATTGTGTATATTACAATAAAGATGAGGATAACAATCCGAAAAATACAAATAATACAAATTATGAAGCCTCATCTAAAAAATTCAGAAAAAATTAAGGCTATTAGCATTTTCTTTTGTGCTAATGCCCTTGGGAAAGGCATGATATTTACCACATACCCCATGTTGTATGGGTTAGGCACAAGGCCCTATTAATGTGGGCCCACCCACAAGCCGAAACTCATGGATGGCGGGTGCAAAAACTGCGTTGATTCCGTCGGCATTCCACCTCAAGGGGGCGTCAAAGGCACTGGGAAATAAACCCAGCCCTACCCCTTTAAATCAAGGGGACAGGTGTTGCCTGGGGGGATAGCCCCCTGGGATCAACGCTGTTAATTACAATAACCCCCACCCGAGTGCACTTGGGAAAGGCATGAGTCGTTGAAAAACTAGTTATGTAGTGTGTTGCCGTTCTATCTTGTTCCCTGACAAACTGCTATGTCGACTGGGGCTTTAGAATACACCGACTGCACCTCTGCAGAAGGGTATGACTCCCCCTCAAATGAATCCGCCTGTTGGCCGTAGGTAGCGACCCGTGATGCTTAAGGATGGAACGTTGATGGCTGAGCTGTCCATAGCATACAACTTTAGCCGTTCCTTAGGCTAGATGGGCGGACGAAGAGTCCCCCTCCGATCAATCGGCTTGTCATATCTAGCCCTAGCACCCGTGATGCTTAAGGATGGAACCTTGATGGCTAAGCAGTCCATAGCATGCAGCTTTAACCGTTCCTTAGGCTAGACGGGCGGACGAAAAGCCCCCTTCCGATCAATCGGCTTTTCATATCTAGCCCTAGCACCCATATGATTGTCCCAACCCTATTGCACTTATGGCAAGCCCCAACCCATTTTATCATATATGTGCTAGATGGGGTGGCTGAGGGTCATGTTCTGGGCATGACGTTAAACTCTATCTGATGGTAAGGTTCCAGTTCTGGAGGTCTGGGGAATATGGAGCACCCCTTCATCGCCATTACTCCCAGGTCCACTCTGACCCGGAGTGGTAGTACCTGTTAGGGTCCCATCCATGGTTTGTTGTGTCCTTAAAAGGGAACCATCAGATATGGTTGTAATCGGGTGGAAGAACCAGTCAACACGTTCTTAGATTTAAGATAGAAGGTTTTATTGCAGAGGGAAACAATATGACAGATAAGGAATAGTGAGGCACGTTACTAATCCTCGAAGCCAGCCCAGCATAATGCCGTGCTCACTATGTTGCATAATCTATGCGGTTGCATAAGATTATCGTCAATCCCCTGTATTTCTGAAGGGATGGCCCTTTTCATGTCACGGGCGGTACTTTCCATGGAATATTACAGAAAGCCGCGAAATACGTGAAGTCACGTGGACCTGATTGGGGGCAGTTCCAGCTTGGACGTCAGGCAGAGAAGGCATATCTGCCTTAACTGGGGCTCACTTGCACACGCACGCTGTGTTTAGTTAGAGGAAGATATTTAGTTAAGTAAATAAAAGTTTAAATAAATAATATGGTTTTGTGGTTGATGAATGTCTTGGCAACAAGACTGACCTAGAAGAAGAAATGAATCAAGGACGACCAACCAGCAAGAGCAGAGAAATAGAAGTCATAAAGAAAGAATAGAAACGACTGGAGATCACCAATGGCCAAAGAAGTAAGTTATGCATCTCTTTATCTACCGGTGTCTATCTCTCCCCCTCTCTCCAGTAAAAGAACACTTGTGTATGAGTATGTAAAACTATATATATATAGTCAGACCACATAGGTGCGAGAGAGTGTGGAATATTCCATTACAACAGGGTTAAATAGAAAAAATGTATTTAAAAACAAACTGGGTGCCCTTCAAGAATAAAAAAACAAGAATGTTATCGACATAAAATGACCAATGCCTTGATATACAGTAAAATCCAACCAACTAACCAATCAACGGCGACACCATAGACGTGTTGAGATAAAACTAACCAATCAATCAATCAAACTTTGTTAGCATTTGCTCACAATTTTTTTATTCTATCTGGTACTCATTAATTAATGTATCAGGTGTCTGTCTAAGGGGACAAAGGTTTATTAACAGTCACCGGTAATTTTCCATGGGGACCCCTTGATTCTAAATCAATATACCTATATTTGAATATTCCTAACTACAGGTCTGTTCACAATTTATGACTTCTCATGAATTGTAACAAAATAACCCAACAAGGGTTGACATGTCGTAAATCCAACAAACAGACCGTAATTCAAATATTCCTAGCTACAGGTCTGGTCACAATTTATGACTTCTCATGAATTGTAACAAAATATCCCAACAAGGGTTGACATGCCGTAAATCCAACAAACAGACTTTAATTCAAATATTCCTAGCTACAGGTCTGTTCACAATTTATGACTTCTCATGAATTGTAACAAAATGACCCAACAAGGGTTGACATGCCATAAATCCAACAAACAGACCTTAATTCAAATATTCTTAGCTACAGGTCTGTTCACAATTTATGATTTCTCATGAATTGTAACAACATTACACCATGTGCATCTGTAAACAGTTTGAGATACAGTTAAAGCTAACCAATTTTCCATGGGGACCCTTTTATTCTAAATCAATAGACCTAAATTCAAATATTCCTAGCTATAGGTCTGTTCACAATTTATGACTTCTCAGGAATTATAACAACATTACACCATGCGCATCTGTAGACAGTTTGAGATACAGGTAAAGCTAACCAATTTTCCATGGGAACCCCTTGATTCTAAATCAATAGTCCTTAATTTAAATATTCCTAGCTACAGTTGTGTTCACAATTTATGACTTCTCATGAATTGTAACAACATTACACCATGTGCGTCTGTAGACAGATTGAGATACAGTTAAAGCTAACCAATCAATCAATCAGTCTTTGTCAGCATTTGCTTACCATTTTTTTAATTCAACCTGGCACTCATTAATTTCCTAATTCTTACGAAGTCTTTTCAAAAAGAAAGAAAAAAACATCGTTAATTGTTAAATGAAGACTTAGCATCTTTTCTTTTGTTTTTTTTGTAACTTTTTCCTTTCACGTCTCTTTACTGTCTCGTGCTAATGGCATAACAAGTTTTCCTTTTAGAAGAAATAAATTAAACATGATAGAAACAATAATTAGTATCACTTTCATACATGAGGTTTTATTTTTATTATCCATTACAGTCTCTTCATCATACCTGTCTACCAGCACACCCTACACCTATCTATCTATCTATCTATCTATCTCTTCATGTCTTTTCATATCTGTCTATCTACTTGTGCAAATTCATGTAAACTCTAGGCACAAACAATGTGTCTTGTTCAGTCAGCTTCTGGTCTTAAAAGACATATGGTGGTGCATAAGCATCAAATTGTATCACCTGATACAACAGGAAGGACGTCCTTCCTATGTCATATTTGCATCAAACTTTGTGGATCTGCAACGGGTCTGATGAGTCATTTAAGGGCTCATGAGAGGAAAGGTTATGGTGATGGGTTATAGGATTGTGATGGACGGCAGTGATCTGTAAAGATTATGCAATTTCTATCTACTTATCTATCTCTCTATCTGAATCTTTTTATATCTATCTATCTATCTATCTCTGATAATATTTATCTATGCTATGAACACATTAGTGACGTTCTTCTGTGGAAGCTATCACATGGGCACGCCAGAGCAGGCCGTTCAGCAAAGACATACATAGACCAACTCTGCGCGGATACTGGATGCAGCGCAGAGGACCTCCCAGGGGCAATGAATGATAGGGAAGGCTGGCGAGAAATTGTCATGGATATCCGTGCTGCTAGCATGACATGATGATGATTTTGCTCATATCTATCTATCCTATTCTGATCATATTTATGTGTTATTCTCTTTACATCTATCTATCTATCTATCTATTTTATTTGCACGTCACTTATATTCCTGGTTCTCCCCCGTCTCTCTCTCTCTCTCTCTCTCTCTCTCTCTCTCTCTCTCTCTCTCTCTCTCTCTCTATTGTATTACATTATACATTTTATTTATTCCATCTCTTCTGGCTGCGATGAATCCTCTGGTCTTCTTATTGGGTTTACTTGGGTTTATCTTAGTCTCTCTGTCCATTTCATATTCTTGTTTCATCTATACATAAAGAGCAGCTGGACTTTATATATGGATTAGCTTATTCTCCTAGCGGTTATATGAATATATATATATATATATATATATCTTATATACATATATATACGTATAAATTGTTTTTTTGTTTTTTTGCCAAATACTGTACAAATAGATTACTTTTTGTTGGTACGACTATCTTGGTCTTTTCTTTTTTCCAAAATTTTTTTTCTCTCCGGTTGATGTTTGGTAGTATATTTTTACAATCAAACTATTTGCTGTTTTTTTTCTCACCGCAAGGATTTACCAACACGCTTGGTATATTATATGGATAGATAGATAAATGGAACATGAGATGTTCCAAAATGTATCATTTTCAGAGTAATTCAGAAAATATTCAATTAAAAAGCAAAAATCATAAGGATTCTTTGAATAAACATTAAAAAAATAACAAAAATTAGCCTTAACTCTATTTGCAATCAAATACCAATTGTTTACAAGCTTGTTTTGGGGGATTTAACTTCATATAAATATTAGAGACAGAGGGAGATAAAGGATCTATTGGCTCTTAAAATCAAAAACAATTCTTGGTTTTATCTGTAGCAGAAAAGCAACCTACCAAATCAGAGGTGAGTGAGATCGAATCAAACTACTTGAAACCCCAGGAAGAAGAGAAAAAAACTCGACTTACTTTGCTTTAATTTTATTTATTTACTTTAATTTTATTTATAACTGTTGTGATGTTAGTCCAACAGTAAAAAAAGAAGTCAAGTCGAGATAGGGTAAAATAAGACAAGTGTATTTACAATAATGGTACAGGAACGACTAGCTTGTCGTTAACGGTAACAGTACCACCTTTTCACTCGGTGTCTCACTATTTATAGTGAAAACCGGTGTATATTCTCCACTGTAGGAACGGCCGGTACAACAATAACAATGCATTGTTGCGACCTTAATAAGCAATTTTAGACCATATGACTTTTAGGCACCCCTTTTTGATCTCGATTAAGAAAAGACATGTTTTTCATTTACACCGTCAATATCCGGTTGTTTTAACAGACGATTTTTAGATTTTAAAAAATTTATAGAACTAACCCCTAACCCTAACACCTAACCCTAACCCCTAACAAACAACCGTATATTGACGGTGTAAATGAAAAATATGTCCTTTCTTAATCGAGATCAAAAAGGGGTGCCTAAAGATAACATGGTCTGCAATTTTTATATGACCTAAACTTCTGTAGGTCTTGTAATTGTAGTGAAATAAGAAAAGAAAAAAATTCCAACAACAGTTAAATTTTTCGACGTCTTTATTCACCCAAATTCCCACTTCAACCCCACGGATGGAGAAATAAACATTTTACGCACCTGTTAGCTACGGTGACTCGACACGGCGACTCGAGTTCAAATCCTGGACGAGGCCGCTTGCATTTCACATAGCGCTTATACCCTTTGAATAGATATGCATTCACATATTCTCCCTCCAGCTATGGATAAATAGTAGGGCAGACTGGGCTTTTTAACATGGGTATGCCGACCAGTCTAGGAGATGGAAAACTTTGAATTCAAACTCAATTCAATTCAAAATTGACTTTGTGTCACATCCTACTCGTGCGTAGGTGTGGGTAGATATAGTTATTTTCCTGACCACCCACCAGGAACAGATTGAACCGAGTTTTTTTTCTTTTTAACGGGGAGGACTGCGAACAAACCGAAGCTCATACGGTGGGCAGTTAGGGGTTGGTAAATATGTATAAAAAATGTTTAAAAAAAACGTAAATTGAGTTTGAAAAAATAAAACTGAATACCATAAAAAAAGAAATAAAATCTAACGTCTTCGGCATAAATTAACCCCACAAGGATTGAGATGCCGTAAAACGCAATCAACCTTTCTCTTTTTCTCCTTCACTGAATCTCCCCGTTATTTCTTTTTCTTTTTCAAGACCGAATGTCGAAGGGCGAACGAGACATTGACCCGAAGATCATATTGGAAAAAAAAAAAGAAAAGAAAATACATCTTTTATTCCACAGAACTGATATAATCTCATCTCTATATTAAATGTGTAAAGATGATAACTTTTTAGCATATACGCGATTAACTTTGTATAAGATAGAATATGAAGCAAATGATATTGGGTTCTACACTAATATATATATATATATATAGGGGTTGGGCAAAATAATGTAAACTAGATGTTTCCATTATATATATATATATATATATATATATATATATATATATATAATATTATTATTATTTTTGAAGGCAATTACAATGCGTATATCGTATAAAATTCGATAATTATTGAAAATAATCATGACAAGCAAACTCCGTCCTTAAGCATCACGATTCGCGGCCCACGGCCCTCGACCAACAGGTGGCCCTATTTGGGGGAAACTTACCCCTCTGCAGAGGTGCAGTCCGTGCATTCTAACGCCCCACCGACAGGGCGTTTACAACATATATATATATATATATATACCAACCCCTCCGCACGAGCAGGATGCGACACCAGGTCAATTTCTTAAGCGGAGTTTAACAGATTTGAATTCAGAGTTTTTTTTCTTCTAGACTGGTTACCTATCCAAGGTTAAAGAGATCAGTCTGTCCTACTCCAAATCCTCTAGATTTTAATATCAGGTTGTTTACAGTACCTACTGTTGCTTAAATGGTCACCCATCTAAGTTTTAAACAGGCTCATCGGTGCTTTCAACGGGACTTAAACATAAGCGATTTAAATTGATTTTTGTTAAGTCTATTGTGCTTTGAGCTGACATTCACGAATCCTCTAGATTTTTAACTATTTGGGGAGAGGGGGAATATCGTTTTATTCATAGTTAATGTCTGTTTTTTTTGTTGTTGTTTTGTTGTTTTTTTTTTTTGCAAATACAGATTCAGTATGTATACTTTTTGAAACAAACGTAATTGGGGTTGTTTTTAAGTGTGGGGTCTGGGGGTGTTGTTGTTGTTTTTTGGGGGGAGGGTTATGATGGTAGTTGTAGGGTAAATAATCATTAAGTTCGACTTCCAATCAACCGGTTTAAATTGAATGCTCTTTAGTTCTTTGGGCTTTGGGCTGACGTTTACGAACGCTCTAGATTTTGAAGACTGAAAGGGAGCTTAATTGAACCAACATTCGCATCATACTTTTTCTTCTAGCAAAGATAGAATATCTAGACAGCCCATCTGTCTTGCTTATTTGATGACATCAAATCTAGTATCGTTTCTTACTACTTAGCAGAGTACTTTTAAGCATGAACCCAATTCTCCCTGTTCGATACTGGTGTAGCGATTTGTTACGATTTGTGTGGCTATTTTTAGGCTTAAAGTAAGAGCACTTTACACTGGAGATCCCTTGTGTTAAGTAGAGGTTGATCCTTAGTGAAGAATCATTTGGTTGTTCCTTGGTGTCCCTTACTGCTGGGTAGAATCCTTTAGTTGTTCCTCGGTGTCCCTTACTGTTGGGTAGAATCCTTTGTTTGAGCAGAGTCCTTGGTTGCAGGTCCGTTCGTCCGTGTCGAATACGTGCAAATGAACGGCTTTCAAGATCGGCGATTAAATAGTTAACTAACCACGTATTCGAGCGTGTTGATTGGCTGACTTTAATCCACCCGCCCAAGCAGAGTCTATAAGTGTAAGTGGTGGACCTAAGCACACCTTATATTACAAAATATTCCAACACGATTATCTTCCCTTGCTTAGTTGCGGTCAAGATTGGCAAGGGATTATCTTTCCTTGCTGGGAGGATTCGCCACTAGGGGCAACCTAGCTATTTAAACACAGTCCCGGAAAAGTGCATCTCTCCAGAGGTGTACTAAACCTTTGTGTCTCTGTTCATTTTGACTTGGGAAGGGGGTTTTCCCCCCAATTAAAATTTTATACGTGTGTCTTTACGTGGCCCCCTTTTTATACTCTATCTTTATGGAGGTTTTGGCTCACCAGCTCCAGAATATCCGCGTAAACACACGTGCCTTTCTACTCACCATGCCACTACATGGGAATGGCCACGCACGTGGCCGCAGTTACGAAGTAAGCGACAACTTTCTTGATGGATATAGCTCAAACTTCTTCAACGACTCTTCTTTTCCCTTATGACTTTAATCCTATCTTATTTCGTATTGTTTATGTTGGACCTTGTTCATACAATAAAACCTATTTTGTTATAATTATTTGTTGGAATGTGTTTTATATAAATATATAAATGTTCTGCGTTCAGTGACCTTCTGAGGTCACCCAACGCATTATAAGAAAGTGGTGTTATCAACTGAAGTTAAAACCACTTTAATTCTCATGCTGGTTTCAATAGGCTCATCGCTGTTAAATTTCAATGAACTATTTCCAACTACAAGACACCGCACACCAACTAGCTCATCATCACCATCGCTATAAAATGAGACCGTACAAATCATCCAAGATGAAATGCAAAATATGTAAATCCTGTGACGTAGTTTCAGTTACAGACAAACACCGAATATCCATTATGATAAGATTTAGAAAGGCTAAAAATAAGATAAAACAAAAAGTTTTCTAATGAAGTGACTCGTATTGAATCTGGCAAATATTTTGGGAAAACAATGATTCAACATATTCAAACAAAGAAATAATTTTGTTTGGTTTAATTCGCCATAAATAAATTTGAAATGAATTCTCTTCGTAGAGGAGTGAAGCGTGTAAGTACTATAGTCCTGCTTTGTTTATTTTTGTTTTTATTTTTGTTTTTGTTTTTCTTGTTCTTTTAAATGAAATAATCCATTACGAAGAACGCAGCAAATGAACGTCCCTTTGTTCAGATTACACAATCGTTTGTTTTGTTACAGCTCAGCCGATAGTTATTGAATATTTCTTGAATGTTTCAAGAGGAAAATTATACAGGGTACTGCATAAATAACTCCCACATTTAAACTGTCATCTGACAGGCAATTCAGGCAAGTGGCAATGGTAGCTCCATCTAGCTAATATCTCAGCATTTCTTTTTCCGATACAATAGTTATTGAATATTTCTTGAATGTTTCAACAGGAAAATTATGTTGTATACCCTTTCTTTAATTCTTACTTCTAGTCGTCTTTTCTTCTGGCCGGCTTTGGTTCTGATCGTCTATCTTGGTCTGGTCTCTTCTAAGGTCTGGACTTTCTTGGGGACTTCGAGTCTGGTCTTCTATGGGGATTTCTCGTTATCAGAAGCCCTGTGTCATTGTTAGTTTTTAGATAATAAACACAAGACTTCGATTTACTTTTGATCTTATTTTATTGTTAATCCCCAAACCAGACGTCTGCGCAGATCCTTACATCCTACGAGCTCGGCTCCTACCCTCTAACTGACTGAAACTTACTTACTATCCTTAAACCGGAAGACAGGGTTTCTATGCCTTCCGGTTCTCACGATTTATCCCCGGAAGGCAAGGCGAGAGTGAGGTCAAGCGCTGTCACTCACCCTCAAGGCCATCAGCTGCACTAATCGCCATTATGTTTCTACACTACCTTATACAAGTATTAGGGATCCAACAATTATGTAACAATTATACAGGCTACTGCATCGATAACTCCCACATTTAAACTGTCAGCTGAAAGGCAATTTAGGCAAGTGTCAATGGTAGCTCCATCTAGCTAATATCTCAGCATTTCTTTTTCCGATACAATAGTTATTGAATATTTCTTGAATGTTTCAATAGGAAAATTATACAGGGTACTGCAGAAATAACTCCCACATGTTAAACTGTTACCGTTGAGATGCAAGTGAACTTAGGCAAGTGACAATGGTAGCTGCATCTAGCTAATTATGAAATGATCTTGTAATGCAATATATATATATATATATATATATATATATATACCCACCCCTCTGCACGAGCAGGGTGTGACACAAAGACAATTTCTTAAGCTGAGTTCAACAGGTTTGAATTCAGAGTTTTCCTTCTCCTAAACCGATTGCCTAACTTAGGTTAAAGAGCCCAGTCTACCCTACTGTTTGCCCATAGCTGGAGGGAGAGTAGGATTCATACCTTTCCAAAGGGTATTAGCGCTAAGTGAAATACAATTACCACATCCGGGATTTGAACTCGGGGCGACGAGACCATTTCCTATGACTTTGACCATTACACCACGCGCTTCCATTTATGTAATGCAATGTTATATAGCCCTTTTCCCGTGTATGTATATATATAATCGGAGATAGAGATAGAGAGAAGATTAGATGATGGTAGATGATGGTTTTACTTTTTAACTCTGCTTCTACTGATCTTAACTTGTCGCCATTTTCTCTGTTGATCTAGTGGATTTCTGTTAAGATTGATTGATTTATTGATTTTAACGGCATATCAACCCGTCTGGGTTATGTCATGCCTAATGCTTAGGAAGTTATACATATTGTGTATTTATATTTATACTTTTGTAGTAATTGGTTTTAACAATGTGTTAGCATTATTGGGGATTATGTTGTATGGTATTGATTTGTTCATGTCTATATTCTATGGTATATTTTTGTTTCCCTCAAAAAAGAGAGAATATCCTTCATGTTGACATTTTCAAACAGATCTTTCATATTGTTTGCGGTAAAATAACGGTTTATGATGTGAGCAAAAAACCTGCATCCATGAATAAGTGTTTAACTGCCAAAGGTGTCTGACATGTTTCACATTGTGGTTGTTGTTCTTGTTTGAGTATATAGCAGTGCGTTAGTCTTGTATGACCAATGCGTAATCGGGACACAATGACTTGTTCCTTTCCAGACTT
>CM042150.1:30137388-30312388 GCA_023376005.1 Doryteuthis pealeii | reverse complement strand
AAAATATTAGTTTTGCCAATTCAAAATAATCAAGATGAATGTGTAATGAAAAACATTTCTTTTTTTTATTATCATTATTATTTTTATCATTATTTCATTATTATTATTAAATCTTTTTTTTAATTATTTTTATTATCATTATTTTATTAACATTTTTAAATCTTTTTTTTTTCTTTTTTCTTTAAACTTTTCCTTGCTTGGAGCTATTGTCTCATTTAAGAATTTTTTTCTTTCTTATTTATATTTTCTTCTTTTTTTTTACCCTGTTTTCAATTTCAATATTTCATGTTAATTTGGTGGTAACATTTTTTTCATTCCTTAATGAATAAAGACAAATTGAAGGACAATTCGAAATGGATTATTATTGACCCGAACGCCTGGGAATATCTAACATCAAATCGGAAAGAATGGTGTAAGACATGTTTCGCTAAATTAAAGAGATTTGAAGAAAATAGATTGAAACATGATAATCAGCTTTAAAAACTCTAACTTTAAAACAAAACATGACTCTCGCTTTAGAAACTTTCATCTGTCAGTGTGGCTTCACAGTTCGCAGCAAAGCTGTGTTGCTATCACACTCAAGAAGACACAAAATGTCTTATTGATTGCATGCACAACATGGGAGGAAACAAATCACTCACTACTGACCGTCATCTATCGTTCATGATAGGAGGGTCTACCATATATATATATATATATATATATATATATATATATATATGTGAGTGTGTGTGTGTGTGTGTGTGTGTGTGTGTGTGTGTGTGTGTGTGTAAAAGGAATGACTTGTTCTCAATATTTGGTTGGTATAAGTGTTACTCGTTTAAGTCAGCGTTAAAACAAATATAAAGTGCTCAATACGCAATATATATATATATATATATATATATATATATATATATATATATATATATATATATATATATATATATAAGGAAATGGATACAAATCCACGATATATAAGTATAGAATAAGGAAAAAAACAAATATTCAATATATGTGTTTATTTATTATTTATGAATGAATAGTAGTACTGCTTATATTCGAGCGTTTCGGTTTTTATATATATTTGATATATTAACCATCATCATGGCATTAGTAAGGAGTGATGGCATAAAGTTCCTTCAAAAGATATTATTTTCAAGACGGATGAAATGAAAATGTGACAAATTAATTTGGTTATTATTAACGTTTTATTTCGTTTTCAAATAATTTTAAATTTAAATATAAAACATATAAGAGTGTATTCTAGAGAAATTATTCAAGATTAAGAATTTCCAAAGCAAATATTACATATATATGAGAGTGTGTGTGTGTGTGTGTGTGTGTGTGTGTGTGTGTGTGTGTGTGTGTCATGAAGAATAAAAAAAAATTAAAATGCTATTTTTTAAAGCCTGAATGAATGTTCAATGTATGTGTTCAAATAGACTAATATTATGGAGGGAGAATAGTTGGATTCATACCTTTCTTTAGTGCTACTAGCAAATATATGCTCCGGGTGCAAGTATTTAAGTTTTAATGTAATGAAATATCGTATTAAATTAGAAAGTCTAATAAGAATGCAGATAAAAGATTTGAAACAGAGTGGGGTCAGTTAAATTAGGAAATAAAGAATAAAATGGATTTCATTTAAGATTCACCCAAATTAGCCTTCCCGTTCAACTCACAACACTAATAAAAAGGTGAAGCAATTTTATTAATAATTGAGGTTTAAATATAAATAAAATCCTTGAGAATGTGAAATAACTAAGTTGTAACTTGAGTAGTGATATAGTTTCGGTTACAGATAAAAAAGCACACAATCTCCATTATAATAAGATATGAAATGCAACGAACCTCGTTCAGGATTTGAACTTGAATTGCCGTATCCATTGAAACACTATAATAAAGTGAGTGTTACTTTTTCTGTTACTACGTGTCTGACTTTACGTTTACTATGAATTCGTCAGCACTTCATCTCGTCTTTGTCTACGGCATCTTCCGTCAAGACCCAGAAATGCAAGATAATCTAATGCACAATATAGGATCGTGATAAATCGCTGTTCTCGATAAACGTGACAGGAAGTTTGAGTGTCATGACCGGCAGGTGTTCCCATGATTGCCACAGGAAATATCCACTTGCGACTACGGATTCTTTTTTCCGCTTCGTTGAATGGATAGAATTTGTTATAATACAATTGTTTGGCCGAGACAATAAAACGGTGATGACAATAAACGTGCTTTTTTTTATTGATAGTGCGAAAACAGCCCCACTTGTAAAAGTAGCTTCAGGCGAGGAATAAAAGAAACGTCTGGTAACAATGCGTTTTAAAGGTTACATGCCGGATCTCTTTTGACCAAGTAAAAAAACATCTGGAGAGGAAGTTGGCTGTCTTGCCAGGGGATATAGATGCCATGCATGCGAATTAACGGTGTTGGGTATCCACGGAATAAATAATCGCTACATTCAATTGAAAAAGTGGGGGACAATCAGAAAAGAGATTTTTTTTTAAATTCACTGTTTAATATATTTATTCAGCACCAGTATCCGAAGCTAACGGATACATACAAAAACACAAAACAATAAGTTACAAAACAATTAAGAAGACAACTTACAAGAAATTGAGGAGGGCCAAATGCGGTTTAGCCAAATACAGTAAGATCAGTCCGAATATTAATCAGCTTATTAATCAACTTGAAATCTTTAATTGTAGACTATTCAAGGCTATGAACCAGGCCATCTGGTAGAGTGCTGAAGGGCTGCTAGCTAGTCTACAACACACACACACACACACACAAACACACACACACACATATATATATAAATGGAAACGCGTGGTGTAATGGTTAAAGTCATAGGAAATGGACTCGTCGCCCCGAGTTCAAATCCTGGACGTGGTAATTGCATTTCACTTAGCGCTAATACCCTTGGGAAAGGTATGAATTCTACTCCCCCTCCAGCTATGGGTAAATAGTAGGGCAGACTGGGCTCTTTAACCTTGGTTAGGTAACCGGTCTAGGAGAAGGAAAACTCTGAATTCAAACCTGTTAAACTCCGCTTAAGAAATTGACCGTTTGTCACATCCTGCTCGTGCGGATGGGTTGGTATATATATATATATATATATATATATATATATATATATATATATATTATATATGAGTAAAAGATATAACTGAAGATTTAGATTTTTTGTTATATAGCCTATTTCAGGAAGCCTAGACCAAATATCTAGTGTTCCCAATCATCAGATCGCATCTGATGATTGGGAACATTTGGAAATTTCGTCTAGGCTTCCTGAAATAGGCAATAATACAAAAAATCTAAATCCTCTGTTATATTTTTTTCTTATATATTTTTGCTCTGTGAGTCTGACAATAAGTGCACACATTGAGCCCTGCAAACTACGATACTTTTTAGAAAAAACTTCTATGTCGTAAGGAAGATTTCTTCTCCGGATTTTTGGATTTATATATATATATTATATATATATATATATTTGGGAGACATTACAGTTCTAAAGTCGACCTACCCTAATGTAGAGATACAATATTCTACATCACCAGCCGACCGGGCGGGCACTCAGATGAAAATGTCGGGAAGCGATGCAGAAATCTAAGAGAAAATTAATAAACTATCTTGTGTCAGTATCTATGGTAATATATTTTAAACTTTTTCATAACCAGAACAAGAGTCTCGGAATCTAATAATGAGATCTATAAAATTAATGAACATTCATAACCAAGATGACGTCAAAACCGAGATGTGTAAAAACCCGACCAGCTTCTCCAAATTGCTCTTATAGCAAACACCCAACCAGTTTTATCATATAGGTGTCAAAGGGCGGTGGCTGAGGGTCAACCGCCAATTTATTAATACACATGAAGTTATTCCTTTTAATCTATTGAGGCATATGAAATTATTAATTAATCTATATATTCATACGGTTGTTCCCGAATCTTCCGACCGTTATCATTCCGCAACACACTCTGGTTAAAAATGAAACCGTTAAAATCGCCCAAGATAAAATGCAAAAATGTAAATCCTGAGTATCTGGTGTTGCTCATCAGCAAAATTCTTATTTCTAATTAATGTCGTCAACTTAGATAAATAAGGGACCGTTCCGTTTTTATTATAAAAAAGAAAGGGAGGAAAAGGACATGTTACACAGAAAAAATATAATTAGAAAGAAAGAAAGAAAGAAAGAAAGAAAGAAAGAAAGAAAGAAATGAAGGGAATAGGAGAAAGATATATAGAGAGGGCCATAACATTACTCAATCATTACTCATTATTCAATCGAATAGCATGAAAAGAAGGAAAGAAAGAAAAAAGTATGAGAGAGAGCCAGATCTATTTTTTTACATATTAAACTATTTGCAATAACTCTTAAGTAAACATATCAAGCGTTGTGATAATTAAATTATCATACTGTGGTATATCCACAGGTCCTGCTAGTTATCTATTAATATCTATTTATTAATACGCTTGTTATCATCTTAAAACACCCTCTAGTTAAAAGTCAGACCGTTCAAATCGTCAAAGATGTATTGCAAAAACGTAAATCTTGAGTATTGCTTAATCGCAGAATATTTTATGTGTCATCACCTCTGATAAATAATGGACCATTTCGGGTTTTTTAGCTCAGTCGGTAGAGCGTTCGACTAGGAACCACACGGTTTCTAGTTCAATACCGGCCCTCGCCAACTCAGCGTATGAGTAGCATGGGAATATGTGCGGTAAAGTAAGGACTACTACTACTATATAGAAAGAAAAGGGATGAAAAGGACATGCTACACAGAAAAAAGTTATTAAGAAAAAAAGAAAGAAAAAAGAAAGAAAAAAAGAAAGAAAGAAAGCGGAGCCAACAGCAAAGGTGAGACACGTCTATTTCTCCCGAAGTCTCGTGTGTCAACTGAGGATCTAACTAGTTCTCCCGTGATTTGCGGATTTCCCGCCTCTGAGGTCAAAGTTTCCCAACGGTCTGTAATTTTCCATTTGGATTATTGAAAGTTGGAAAAAGGTAGAGAGGAGGTAATAGCGCGAAAATGTTTCAATCAAACATAATGAAAGATAGAAATAAAGGAAAAATGTGTGTGTGTGTGTGAGAGAGAGAGAGAGAGAGAGAGAGAGAAAGAGAGAGAGAGAGAAAGAGGGGGGTGAGAGAGAAATAGAAAGACCGAGAAAGAGAGAGAGACGGGGAATGAGAGAGAAATAGAGAGAGAGAGAGAGAGAGAGAGAGAGAGAGAGAGAGAGAGTTAAATCAAGATTATTACACTATTTTAATTCGATCTTAAGTAAACATATCAAACGTTGCGATAATTATATTATCATACTGTTGTATATCCGCAGGTCTTGCTTGTCTTTTTTAAAGCCAGAAGATATTTTCAATATTAATTACAATACCGCGTCCAATTGACAAACATAATTTACTGTCAAATCAATTATTTATGTAGTTATTTACGCCATATTCTTCATGATTTATTTTATTTTTTGTTTAACATTATTAATGCTGTTGGCCAAGTTCACTTACTCATCATCATCATCATCATCATCATCATGACGCGCAGTTTGCACGGATATCCATGACGATCTCTCGCCAACCTTCCCTATCATTCATCGACTCTGGGAGCTCCTCCGCGCAGCAACCAGCATCCTTACATAGTTGGTCAATGTAGGTTCTGGCTGGGCGGCCCACATTAGCTTGCCCATGTGCTGGCTTCCACAGTATTACGTCGCTTACAAGCTCATCCCTGCTTCTTCAGCAGTGTCCTGCATGCCTAGCCTGTCTTACTCGTATGGTTTGTGAGATGGGGGGCAAGTGGCCATACAGTTGCTTCTTTGTGGGGTGCTGCTTCCACGACTTATTCAGGACCGCTCGCAGCATTCTTGCGCAGCTCCCATCTAGCTTATAACATACAATTGTATTTATATATATAACTAAGTAGAGGTTTGCAGTGTGAACGGGAAGGCTAATTTGCATATTGATATTAAAATTTGATTTCAATGAAACATGTGCTTATATTAATGATTTCTAATTGTTTGGTTTTATTTTAATGAATATGAGCCAAAATCTCAGAATCTTTTTAAAAATCCATTAACAAGAAGAAATAACTGTAATTTTATTCTTTACTTGTTATTTTAACTCAATGGTTAAATTAGAAAAAAATAGCAATGAAAGGCGGGAGTGATGGAAGAATGAGTTTCGGTTGTTCTATTTTTCGATTATACCTCCCTCTGTTTCAAATCTTTTTATCTGCATTCTTGTTTAGTTTCATTGGCCTTTCTAATTTAATATGATATTCTATTACATTAAAACTTAAACACTTGCACCCGAGGGTGCATATATTTGCTAGTATATATAATAAAAACAACATAGAATATTGGTTATGCTTTTAAGTAAACGACAAATGCATAGTGTGTTAGGGAGGGAAAGAGAGACAGAAAAGATAAAAGTGATACAAGAGAGAGAGGGGGAGAGAGAGAGAGAGAGAGAGAGAGAGAGAGTGTGTGTGTGTGAGAGAGAGATATTCTGCTTTGATTTTTATTCATCTCTTCTTTCAAACGGGCATTTATATAAAGATGATGAGATAATCCTCCTCCTTCTCTAGGAGGAGAAGGAGGAGGATTATCTCATCATCTTCCCCCTTCTCCTCCCTTCTCTCCCCTTCTCCTCCCCTCCTCCTTCTCCTCCTTCTTTTGACGTCATAGCTATTTGCATTTAGTCCAAAGGACTCTTTAGCATTATTTGAAATCCTGACAAACGGAAACTGTCCGCATATTTGTTTACACACGAATGATGAACATAACGTAACTGTGCGTTCATTTCATTTCAATCAAATTACGCAAAGAGAGAGTTTGGTTGGCTGGTTGGTTGGTTGGTTGGTTTTTGTGCCTATGATGTTTTTTTTTTGTTTTATTCATTTTTGATGGGTACTCAATTTATTTTTAAACTCAATTTTTCTTATAGACGCATTTTTTAAACCCAAAAAAAAAAAAAATAAAATAATAAATAAAGGAATGCATCAATCATCTCTGTGTCGATTCTGCGTGGAAGACTTCACAGGGGCGATAACGATAGGGACGTATTTGAAGAGAGAGAGAGAGAGAGAGAGAGAGAGAGAGAGAGAGAGAGAGAGACATACATACATACAGACAGACAGAGAGAGAAAGGGGGAGAAAGAGGGGAAGAGGGAAAGAGACAGAGAGGGGGAGAAAGAGGGAAAGAGACAGAGAAACATATTGACAGATGGAGAGAGGGCAGGGAGAGGGGGAGAAAGATGGAAAGAGACAGAGAGGGGGAGAAGAGGGAAAGAGACAGAGAAACAGATTGACAGATGGAGAGAGGGGCAGGGAGAGGGGGAGAAAGAGGAAAAGAGAGAGAGAAACAGATTGACAGATGGAGAGAGAGACAGAGAGAGAAAGAGGCCGAGAGAGAGAGAGAGAGAGAAGAGAGGGAGAAAGAGGGAAAGAGACAGAGAAACATATTGATAGATGGAGAGAGAGGCCGAGAGAGAGGGGAGAGGGGGAGAAAGAGGAAAGAGACAGAGAAACATATTGATAGATGGGGAGAGAGGCAGAGAGAGAGAGGGGGAGAAAGAGGGAAAGATACAGAGAAATAGATTGATAGATGGAGAGAGAGAGAGAGAGAGAGAGAGATCTATGCTGCCTCTATGACCTGTTGATGATGATGATTAAACGTGTTTAGTTAGTTAGTTGGTTGGTTGGTTGGTTGGTTGGTCTTTACGGCATGTCAAACTCATTGGGTCATTTTATCCCGATGACGTTTTTGTTTTATTCATTCTTGATGGGTACTCAATTTGTTTCAAGACCATTTTATATATTTAGCCCATTGATGGGACCCTAAAGGTACTACCACTCCGGGTCAGATTTGACTTTGGAGTAATGGTGATGAACTCCACATTCCCAGAGCTCCAGAATTGGAATTTCGCAATTAGATAGAGTTTAACGTCATACACAGGACATTAGTACCCTGAGCCATATATAATAAAAAGTGTTGGTGGCTTGTCATAAGGGCAATAGGGTTGGCACAATCATATAGGTGCTAGGGCATGACGTGACAAGACGATGGATCGCAGGGGGCATCTCCGACCGCCCGTCTAGCCTAAGTAAAGGCTTAAGTGGAGTGTTGCATGTCATGGACTTCTCATCCACCAGAATTCAGACCTAGGCATCACGGATCGCCAACCACGGCCAACAGGTGGCCCCATTGGAGGAGGTGTAGCATTACTCTGACTTTGTGGCCTTGTGTCAAACAGAAAGAAAGCTTAATGGATGTAGCATGATTCTCAGAGCGTACTGGGTGGTCCTTTGAAGAATCGGCCCGAAAAGGAATATAAACATTCGGGTGAGCAAGAAGATAACAGAATTCTCATTATCAACTGTGACTTGGAAGTCTAGGATTTTGCTGTTAAAATGTATTTTGATGGTTGACCTGTTGACCTCTTAAGTGACACGTGCAATTTGGTAGAACAGTTAGAACATTCGAAAGGTTCCACGATGTTCTAGAAAGTTCCCCACCCATTTCTATATAATGAAGGAACCTTAGATTTTGGGACAGTCGGGTTGGCAGAATTTGCCAAAGACAGTCGGGCTACAGAATTTGCGGAGGACGGTCGGGTTACGGAATTTGCTGAAGAAAGTCGTCTTAGGGTTTTGCGGAGGTTAGTCATAGGCGAGTGACTGAGGTCCTGGTGTCGCTGATGTGTGAACCCTGACCATAAACTAAAGAAAAGAGGAAGGGTTCTCTCGTGGACTTTGAAGGACTACTAGATCTGTGTAACCAACAAGCCAACGTGTCGACTCGTATATACGACTGGTGTCGAGCCCTGATAGAAAGCCCTGATTGAGCCGTGTGTTGTGAAGGCGTTAAAAGTTACAAGTTAATAGCGTCGATCCCAGGGGGCTATCCCCCCAGGCAATACCTGCGCCCTCGATTTAAAGGGACGGGCCAGGTTTATTGCCCAGCGCCTGCGGGATCAACACATTTTTGTGCCTACCACCCATGAGTCTCGGCTTGTGGGTGGCCAACATTAAAATGTCCTTGTGTCACGCCCTCTTAAGTGGGATGAGAGACAAATACAAATACCTATGTATATTTCAGCACATACACTTTTACCGAAAGCGTGTAATCCTATTCCGTGTGATTTATAGCGTATTCGAGCTGAAAACATGCTCTATTAAACATTGTAATTATGTTATATGTATCCCTTCTACTTTCTGTGGAATTTAATTGAGGGCTTTAGTTTCTGGTTTCTGGTTTGTTTTGTTTTACGGCATATCAACCTCAGTGGGTCATTTAATGCCGATAAAGTTTTGAAATAAATCAATTCCTAATGCATAATACAATTTTTTATAAATACATTTTTCTATTTAACCCATAGATGGGACCCTAACTGGTATTACCACTCCGGGTCAGAGTGAACCAGGGAGCAATGGTGATGAAGGGGTGCTCCACATTCCCCAAACCTCCAGAACTGGAACCTCACCATCAGATAGAGTTTAACGTCATTCCCAGGACATGTAGACCCGCAGCCACCGCCTTCTAGCACCCATATGATAAAAAGGGGTTGGGGCTTGCCATAAGGGTAATAGGATTGGGAAAATCATATAGGTGCTAGGGCTTGATGTGACCAGCCCGTCTAGCCCAAGATAGGGCCAAAGTGGAGTATTGCATGTCATGAACTGCTCAACCACCTGGGCTCTATCCTTAAGCATCACGGGTCACCACCCACGGCCAACAGGTGGCCCCATTGGGGGAGTCTTACCCCTCTGCAGAGGTGCAGTCGGTGCATTCTAACGCCTCAGCCGACAGGGCGGGCTTTAGTTTCGAAGCACCTTATGTATATTTCAGCACATACATGATTAGACCATTTTTACCGAAAGCATGTAATCCTATTCCGTGTAATTTATAGCGTATTCGAGCTGAAAACATGCTCTATCAAACATTGTAATTATGCTCTCTGTATCCAGTGTAGTATCACTAGAAGATTACTAGGAGGCATTAGTTTCTGACCAGTCTTCATTTAATTGAATACGTATTAGAAATACATGACTTCTTTTTACCGAAATCCTTCAATGTATAATTCCTTTGTATCGTTTCTTGTTGCAATTTCTAATTAAAAATGTCGTTGTCCTGTGGGCGAAATATTAATTACGGACGCTGACCTCACGTGGCCTCATTATGTCCACCTTTTCAATGTTGTTTTGCTGCCTGGCTGCTTTGCAGATCACCAGTGCCGTGATTACCGAGCAAATTTCCACACGCCATGAGTTATGTCGAGCCCGTTTTAACTCTGCTAGAAGTTTTTATCCTTTGGTTGAAATTGCAAATCATCGTCAAAATTAAAACGGAAAAATTGGGCTTGGGCATAGATTTTAATGAATTTAATTATTACTAAGGACACGATTTATGTTATTTTTAACTTAAATTTTAACCGCTAGTTGTGTTTAAGGAAAATAAAAATAGATAAAAATAAAACAAAAACGTACTTTCTATTTCAATATTATAGGCGACGCGTGCTTTTCTTAAGTATGGATGGCAAAAACTATAATAATCCATGTTTTTTATGTTAATAAATTCTCGGAAAAATTTATCTCCCTTAAAAATTAGTTCTCTGACAACCCTCTTTAGGAAAATAACGTCCAATGAAAAACTGTTAAAAACACAACTAACGGTTAAATTTTAAGTTAAAATAACATAAATTGTGTCCTTCGTTTTTACGTTTTAATTTTTACGACGATTCGCAATTTTAACCTTTATCCTTTGGTTATTCTAACGTTGATAGCAGCAAGGGAACCTGTTCCCTCTTTCCTTTCAGACATTGATTCGACCAGGTAAAACGCATCTAATAACCGGTGTTCTGTTTGATCTATTAACTCATGCAGCAACATTGATATATATATATATATATATATATATATATATATATATAAGAGGATAGGAGGATTGGAATAAATCCGACAGACTGTGGTAGAGAATAGAGGGAAAATGTAGAAAAAGAACAACTCAAACAAGTAGATGTAGGAGATATATCTTCAGTCCTTTATTTGAAAACATTTGTACATCATACATTTATTTTTATAGTAGAGAAAGTGAACGGGTGAGGGTGGGTTTTTGGTGATAAAGTCAGGAGAGTGTGATAGAGTTTGTGAGGATTTGATTGGTCAGGAGTTGATTCGACCAGCTAAAACGCATCTAATTACCGGTGTTCTATTTTATCAATCAATTTTTGCGGCAACATTGATGTCAAGATATATATATATATATACTCACAGAAGTACCCGGTCCATGGCAATTTTCAGTTTTAGGAACCCCAGAAAATCCGGGAGAAAGGGGAAGACAGGGGTAAGAGACAATGTAAGAGGAAAATGGGTATAATTTGGATTATTCTGACTATTTTCCTAATCTTTATTGTTATGTGCACAAAGTTTCGACCGATGTGCCCTCCGGTCATCTTCAGGTATTACTTGTCGGATTCGGGAACCTTCTTGAACCCGGGAACCTCCCCCCCCCCAAGAACCTCAGAACCTTCTCTTCGAACTCGGGGACCTTCTTGTCGTAATCCGGAGCTTTCACCAAACTTCGAACCGAACCCTTTATTCAATCCACAGGGGTAGACTGTTCTCATTACGTTAACTATGACCGGGTACAAGTGTTAAGCTGTGTTAATAATTCTATACTATGGTACTGCCGCCTTTAATCAGGATTGAACCTGCAGCCCAGAGATAACTGTCACTGAGAACTGTATTAACACAACGCTTATATCCACTACACCATGTGTTCAATCTCAAAGAAATAAGGGGAAAATGATTTATCAAATATTTTTTTAAATCGCCGTGAATTTGTATATTACAATGTTTTTTTTTTGTTTTTGTTTTTTGGATATTTTTATTTACATTTTAAATATCATTCTAATTTATTTTATTTTTTACCCCTAAAAATGTAACAATGTATTGGAGCTAAGTATTAAATATGTGTCCTATTTATTTAGCTCTGTCGGCTGGGGCTGTAGAGTATGCCGAATGCACCTCACCAGATGGTAAGACCTCCATCCAATTTGGCCACCTATGAACAATGAATGGAACGTTAATTTTTTTCAGAATACAAGGTGTGTCATAAAATTGCTGAATTTGAAGCTGTATTTACCAATATAGAAATGAACAATGAACGAATTTATTTTCTATTTTACCCCTAAAAATGTAACAATAAATTGGAGCTAAGTATTAAACATGTGTCCTATTTATTTAGCTCTGTCGGTAGGGCTGTAGAGTATGCCGACTGCACCTCATCAGATGGTAAAACCTCCATCCAATTTGACCAGCTATATGCCGTGGGTGGCAACCCGGGTTGCTTAAGGACGAAATCCTTGGCAATCCATGACATGCAACACTCCACTTTGACCCTTACTTGTGTTAAAGGCCCCTCCAATCAATCGGTTGGTCACATCAAGCCCTAGCACCTGAGATGAACCTGAGTAGAAAAGATAGTCCATGGAGTGGAAACGCACTAACTCTTCGTTAAGGAAAAAGTTTCAGGCGCATTATACTTGAATTTCGACCTATCGAAAATACTATTCTCGTTTAGGTCGACATATATGCTTTTGTTGCTTTTTGCCTAAAAATTATATCTTAAAAATGTCAGCACAAGGTTCCTAGTTCGATACCGGCCCTCGCCAACTCAGCGTATGAGTAGCACAGGGATCTGTGCGGTAAAGTAAGGAGCTGATCGTAGGTGTGGCGCTCCACCTTAGACGCAAAAACAATCTCCTTGGACTAGCGCTAGTAAAAAGGCGATAGACTTCCTCGCTGATTGGCTGATACCGACTTTAGGCTACCACAATGACTTACTTTACTTATACGGTGTGTGCTTTTCTTCTAGCTTTAAGTTGGCTAGTTGTTTGGTTGGCTGGTTGGTTGGTTGGTTGGTTGGTTGGATTTTATGGCATGTCAAACCGAATTGGATCATTTTATGCCAAAGACGTTTTTGTTTTATTCCTTCTTGATGGATATTCATTTTTTAACACAGTTATTTCTATTTGCTCCATAAATGGGACCCTAACTGATACTACTTCTCCGGGTGAGAATGGACCTGGGAGTAATGGGTGCTCCACATTCCCCATACCTCCAGAACTGGAACCTCACTATCATATAGAGTTTAACGTCATTCCAAGGACAATAAGACCCTCAGTCACCGCCATCTAGCATTTAGGATAAAAAGAGTTGGGGCTTGCCATAAGGGCAATATGTTGGGACAATCATATAGGTGCCAGGGCGTGACCTGACCAGCCGAGTGATCCGAGGAGGCCTCTTCGACCACCGCTCTAGCCTAAGGCTAGTAAGAACCAAAGTGGAGAGTTGCATGTCATGGACTGCTATGTCACGAGGATTCCGTCCTTAAGCATCACGTAACACCACCCACGGCCAAAAGGTGGCCCATTCGGGTGTCTTATCCATCTGTAGAGGTGCAGTCGGTGTATCATAAAGCCCCAGCCGAATTTTTATTGTAAAACTATTAATAATTAAATAGCTCTGTCATTAATGCTTAGAGCACACTGTCTGTAACCCCCACCCACAAAAAACAGGAGTATTCTGGGTATAGAATTTAGAATGTATCTGATGGTGAGGCACCAGTTCTGGAGCTCTGGGGGGGGTTGGACAACCCCTTTATTGCTATTACTCCCAGGTCTACTATGACCCAAAGTGGTAGTATCTGTTAGAGTCCCATTTATGCGTCAAATAAATCTGTTTAAAATAATTCGTATTCAATAGGACATTGTACAAAAACTCTTATAAAACAACTACACAAACAATAAAAACATGAACAGGTAATGTAGCTAAATCCTTAAAACAAGGCATAAAATAACCTTAGATGAGCTGACATGCCGTTAAAATCAATCAATTTAATAACAATTGATATCCTTGTATGTATTAATCTAACCCCTCCACCACAAGCAGGATGCAATATAAGATCAATCTTTAGTGGAGTATAACTGTTTTGAATTCAGAATGTTCTTTTCCTAGACCAGTTGCCATACCAAGGTTTAAAAATCCAGTCTGTCCTATTATTTACGCATCGGTTGTAGATGGTGGGAAGAATAATTATATTCATAATATATGGTATTAGTGATATTAGCAAAAAAAAAAACTATCTTTGGAAGGAGAATAATTCTTCGCGAACCAGCAACAGATGCGAGCCCTAAGATGTCTCGGTCTGAAAAGAAAGATTTCGATTATTTCCTAGTTGAGTAACATGATATTACAGAGTAACCCAAAAGAAACAGAACCCAAATTATTTATTTATTTTCCCATTAAACTAACCCTAAACCCAACCCTAACCCTAACCCTTGTTGGACTTAAACTTTGAAAAAAATTAAAATTAACAGTTTTATTACAAAATTTGTGGGTTCTGTTTTTTCTGGGGCACCCTGTAATATTATGTTACTTAACTAGGAAATAACCGATCTTTCTATTTGGTGCCAGGAAGCACGAACCTCACTGCGCATGCTCTTCCTGACTAGTGTCTTCTGGGAGTTTTTATTTAATTTATTTTTTATATGTTTTATTTTATTTGGTTTTAGTCTATTTTAATACCCGACAAGTCCATTTCTGAAGAAGCATATACTGCTAGAGTGTGTAGACTTTGATCTAGTGCGAACATTATACTACCAAGCAATTAATTTGAAAAAAACTTTTCACAAAAAAAAGACCATCCAGGATTTTACATTTCCTAAAAGAAATTGGATTGTACTCAAAAATATAAGTAACTGAACAATAGTTAAAATCTATACATATATACATTTAAAAAAAAAAAACATTAAAAAAAAGAGAAAAATAAGAAATTACAGTTATTCGCCCATTTCATTCATAACATGAGGAAAAAAGAAAGGAGGAGAAGAAGAAAGAGAAAAAAAAAGGAGAGGAAAAAGAAATAAGAAGAGAAATTATAACCACACAAAGAAAAACATAAATACGTCCATTTCTGATATGAAACTCTGATGATGAAGTTTATGCTTCGAAATCGATAAGACAAAATTAACATCTTTTTGTTTTTATTTTTCATACGCACTGTATTGGCCTTCAAAATATTAATATATTATATATATACATTTGTTTTCTACCTAACTATCGCCATGAACCCAAAACTTAGTCGGCATTAAATGACCCTCCGAGGTTGATATGCCGCAAACCAAACCAAACCAAACCATTTCTTAAAACGATAACCGTTACATAATGAGCGTATCCAATTTGTGATTAAAGTTAATCTATGCTAAAATCCTCTTATAAAATATGAGAAAGATTTTGTGCCACACACATATGGGAACTACTTGTAAATGGGTTATTGTGTTTAGAAATCATAGAGTTTCAATATTTGCAGACTGGTTCCTGCGGCTTGATTGAGACAAAGAACGAGAGCGAGAGGGAGAGGGAGAGGGAGTGCAGGAGCGAGTAAGTGTGTGTATGTGGGAGGAGGGGAAGACGACGACATTTTTTTCTATGAGGCATGTTTTAACGAAAACAATAAACAAATCTATGATGTTGCTTTTTAGGAGGATCTTTTATATTTCTTTATTAGTTGTTTCAGTGCGGTTCAAAATTATATAAGAACTACCAAAAGTTATCCCAAAGTTGAGCATCTGTAAGCCTGCTCTGTAGTTGTGACCAAAAACAGCAGGTTTTGTAAGCAACCTGAGGCCTGTGCGACAAACTATAAAAGAACTAGGTAAACAAATAACAACATCGGTCCAAAGCTAATAACTCAAGTAAACAGTGCTTATTTAAAGTTTCATGAACCTATATATATATATATATATATAATAGTAGGACAAACTGGGCTCTTTAACCTTGGGTAGGTAACCAGTCTAAGAGAGGGATAACTCTGAAATCAAAATTTCTTAGGTCAGTCGTTGATTGGGTTCGTGGCATTTCTTGATGCACCAATTCTTTCCTATCGACTGTGCCAAAAAGTGTGGAATGGTCCTACACAAGCCTTCACCACTATAAACAAATCACTGTGTTGGTTGTTCACTGGATGAACACTCATGCGTCGAAAATCGACGAGACAGTCCATTTATATATATATATATATATATATATATATATATATTATATATATATGAGCTAAGAGTAAGGAAATGAATCCGACAGTATATTTCATTGCTAATATTGACAATATTTCGATTTATAAAAAATGCTCTGGCGATTTTTTTAAAAATCATCATCAGAGCATTTTTTATAAATCGAAATATTGTCAATATTAGCAATGAAAATTATATAAAAATATATTCATTTTAACAACAATGTGTGTTTTCATACGCTTTTATCTACACAGACACAGACACAGACACATATATATATATATATATATATGTGTGTGTGTGGTGTGTGTGTGTGTGTGTGCGGTTAAGAATAGAGGGGAAAAGTATGGACAAAAACAACTCAAACAAGCATATGTAGGGGAAATATTTCGTTGCACACTGAGTGCGACTTCTTCAGTCTTTTATTTGAAACATTTGTGCCAATGTGCAATGAAATATTTCTCCTACATCTGTTTGTTTGAGTTGTGTTTGTCCACACTTTTTCCCTCTATTCTTAACCACATTCTGTCGGTTTTATTCCAATCCTCCCATCCTCATATATATATATATATATATATATATATATATATATATATATATATATGTGTGTGTGTGTGTGTGTGTGTGTGTGTGTGTGTGTGTGTGTGTGTGTGTGCAAAAAAGTGCCAAGATTGAAGCTGTATTTACCAAGATAGAAATAAACAATGAATGGAACGTTTTTTTTTTTTCAGAATACAAGGTGTGTCATAAAAATGCCGAGTTTGAAGCTGTATTTAACAAGATAGAAATGAACAATGAATAGAATGGCAGTTTTTTTTTTTCAGAATACAGACAGACTCCCCGTAAACTACTTTACAGTGAACTCTGTCACAGATGGCACGCGGAGGACAGGACCCCCCCCTAAAAAAAGCGGTTCAAAGACCATATTAAGAAACCGTTGAAGAAATGTACCATCACACCTTCAAGCGTGGAAGATCTGACCTCCAGCAGACAGGGTTGGGGAGACGCCTGCCGCACAGGAGCTAAGCAGCTCAATAATTAGATAAACAGGACCGCAGAGCGGCGACGTCTTCGTCGTCATGAACAACCAAATGTAGATGGGAATTTCCCCTGCAAGGTGTGTGACCGCATCTGCAAGCCCAGAATTGGACTAATGCGCCACCATAGGGTCTACAAATAAATACAAGGAGTGACGTCATCGTCGTCTGCGACGGACTTCGAAAAGAAACAATTACACAACAAGCCTCAACCTTATCTTTTACATGGAGTTTTTTTCAATTTTTTTCAAAGAGTGAATGTGAGTGTTAGATTAGGCGACCAATGTTCCCGCTTTATATCGGTTTCAGACTTTTTAGAAAATCTATAAACATACAATTGACTCGACAACATTGTTCGTCTGAATATTTAAAAAAAATGATTCTATCGTCTGTCTTTCACACACGGTGAGAGAATTGTCTGATAAGAAGGATTGCCGCCATTAAAAAACGATAATTGGTTGAGTGTCGTTTTTTTTTTTTGTTTTTTTTTTGTTTTTTCGTACGGAATAAATATGAGAACAAGTCACAACGAAGTGATAACACGGATATTCATTGCCTGAGAAAACTTGATATAATTAGAATACAAAGCATGATAGAAGATACAAGAAGAGCTTATATATATATATATATATATATATATATATATATATATATATATGAGGTTAAGTAAACAAACAAATGTGTTTATTTTTATATGGCTATTAGCCGACAATTTTTGGAGGATATGTGCTTAATTGAAGTCGTACCTAATTTTGAAAATTAATTTGTTAATAATTAATGAATTTAGGCGGGCATATATGTTCAAATATAAGGCTAAACAAATCGAGAAAATGTCAATCCCTGAATGTACATTTCAGGGATTGATATTTTCTCGATTTGTTTAGCCATACATTTGAACATATATGCCCGCCTAAATTCATTAATTATTAACTAATTAATTTTCAAAATTAGGTATGACTTCAATTAAGCACATATCCTCGAAAAATTGTCGGCTAAAAGCCATATCAAATAAACACATTGTTTATTTACTTACTCTCATATATATATATATATATATATATATATATATATATACTAGCAAATATATGCACCCTCCGGGTGCAAGTATTTAAGTTTTAATGTAATAGAATATATTAAATTAGAAAGGCTAATGAAACTAAATAAGAATGCAGATAAAATGATTTGAAACAGAGGGGTGTATAATCGAAAAATAGAACAACTGAAACTTACACTTCCATCACTCTCGTCTTTCATTACTAAATCTTCCTAATTTAATAACTTAGTTAAAATAGGAAATAAAGAATAAAATCAGAATTATTTCTTCTCGTGAATCGATTTCTTTTAAGATTTATTGAAGACATTTTTGATCATATTCATTAAGATAAAATCATACGATTAAAAATCAATAATACTAAGCACATATTTATTAAAATCAAATTTTTAATTTCAATATGCAAATAAGCCTTCCTGTTCACACTGTAAACTGCTATTTTAGGGTATATATAAATACAATTGCATATTACTTATTTGTAGATACGATTAACAGTGTTAATAATGTAAAACAATTTTATTAGGAAATTGAAGTTTAAATAAAAATAAAATCATGGAGAATATGACGTAAATAACTATGTTAATTGTGACTCGATTAGTAATATAGTTTCGGTTACAAACAGAAAAACACACAATCTCCATTATAATAAGATATATATATATACGAGGTAAAATAAAACGGTGTGAATACAGAGGATTTGGATGTGATCAAAAAATAAGTTTCTTGAAAATTTAAAGAGACGCTTTCGGTTTGAAAATTTATGGAGAACATTCAGTAACATGTCACATTTTATAGAATTAGTTTAAATATTTCGTATATTTTAAACCTGCGTATTGAAACAAAAGGCTGTGTCTTACTATCATTGTAACTTTATTTAATTATTTATCTATTCAATATAAATTTCTGTAATTCTAATAACTGTGAGATATCTGGAACTATAGCAATAACAAAATACGTAATTAAAGTAGATCTAATTATCTAACTAAGTTTTGCAATGCTTGGTAAGATACCAGAATATCTTGCCCAAAAGAAGACCGCTTTTTGTAGACTTAAAGTTTATGTTTCTCTACTATTTTTATTTTTATTATTATTTTATTTTATGATATTATTATTTTATTTTATTTTGTATTCAAAATAATACTAAATAGGATACAATGTATAAAAGGACAAACTCTTGGTGGAAACACGTGTTGGCATTTCAATAAATCATTTTTATCCATACAACATTTTCTTTTCATTTATCTTTCAACATAATTGTTGGATTCACTTCCATTTTTCTCAAACACACACACACACACACACACACACACACATATATATATATATATATATATATATATATATATATATATATATGGGAGAAATGTGAGGAGGTTAGTCCGACAATACGTGAAGAAAGTAGACGAACACGGGATGTTATGGAAACTGGATGTTTATTGTCGACGATGTAACGTTTCGGCCATTTAGACCATCATCAGGACTAAAAGCCCAGTTCTTGCTTCAATGAAAGACATTTTCAGAATGATGAAAAACAGTAGGTTGTCAGTAGGGGCAGGAGTAGCTGGCGGGGGGGGGGGATTGGTAGTGGATTTTCTTCCTTCTAAATGGGGAGTGTTATATGTTATATAACATGGGGAGTGTTATATGTTATAAATATACCAACCACATATTCAAATTAAAATATATTAACAGATACACAGAAAGACAGTAAAACCTAAAATAGACAAATAGATGAACAGAAAGATTTTTTTTTAAATAAATAAATAAATAAAACTCACACATATACAACTAATGACAAATCCAGCTCCCCATACACATATACACATACTTTTTCACTTTTTTGACCCATCCAAACATTCTGACCAAACACCTGCATCTCCATATAACACTCCCCATTTAGAGGGAAGAAAATCCACTACCCCCCCCGCCACCCCTGCCCCTACTGACAACCTACTGGTTTTCACCATTCTGAAAATGTCTTTCATTGAAGCTAGAACTGGCTTTTGGTCCTGATGATGGTCTAAATGGCCGAAACGTTGCATCGTCGACAATAAACATTCAGTTTCCATAACATCCCATGTTTGTCTACTTTCTCCATATATATATATATATATATATATATATATATATATATATATATATATATATACAGAAACAGAGAAAGCAACTAAAAATATAGAACCACTGTTATATCCATTGTAAGAAATTATAGACGTGTTATGAAAGTAATAATTTTAAAATATGATTTGTTTTACAATTTCTTTCTTTTATATTCAGAAGTCTTTTATTTTTTACTATTTCTAATCTCTTGCAGAGCTGCAGATCATATCGTTTCAGAAGATCGCCTAAAATCCATGTTACCTGCAAACGCAATTGAGATACTTGAATTGTATCCATGAGAAATAATTTTCTTTAACAGAATGCAACTGCTCTCCTTTTTGGCTGGCGAATTTCTGCTATTATTTTTCTCTTATCACTCTTAACATTTGACCAGAGAAACTGGCATGAGTTTTCTTGTTTCCTTTTCTTGGTTTTCATTTAAATCGAATCGATTCAGAGAAGAGCGGCATTTGCGCAGTTTTCAGTTTGGTTTTCTTTTCTCTTTTTTTTTTTTAAATCTCAGCTTCGTTGGAGAGTTGCTTTGTTTGTCTTAACAATAGCAAGGAAGGTCTTTGAGTTTAAAGTATTCTGTGTTCGTTGAATGGTTATCATTGAGATTTTGAAAGAATGATAATTTCCTGCTTGGGCTTGTCAATAAAAAAAGGAATGAATGAATGAATTAATAAATTAATGAAAGAGAGAAAGAAAAAGAAAGGAAGAAAGAAAGAAAGGAAAGGAAGGAAGGAAGGAAGGAAGGAAGGAAAAGAAAAACCAATGAAAAAAGAAAGAAAGAAACTAAGAAAGAAACGAACATCGAGATATAGGACAGAAAGAGAAAAAGAGAAAAAAGAAAGAAAGAAGAAGAAAGAAGGAAAGAAAGGAGGAAAAAAGGGAGGAACGAAGGATGAAATGAAGAAAGAATTATAGGATTAAAGAAAGAAAGAAAAAAGGAAGGAAAAGGGAAGAAGGGAAAGGGGAGAGAGAAAGGCATTGAAGAAAAACGAAGGAAGAAATAAATAAACAAGAAGAAAAAAGAAAGAAACGGGAAAGAAAAATGCAAGAAAGAAAGAAAGAAACGAACATCAATATATAGGAGAGAAGGAGTGAAAAAAGAAAGAAAGAAAGAAAGAAGAAAGATAGAACGAAAGGAAGAAAGAAATATGGGAGCAAAGAAAAAAAGAAAACAAGAAGAAGAAAGAAGGGAGAAAGGAAAAGGGAAAAGGAATGGCAACGACGAAAAGCGAAGGAAGGGGGGGGGAGATAAAGAAAAAATAAAAGAAAAAGATGGAAATGACAAAGAAAGAAAGAAAGAAAGAAAGAAAGAAAGAAAGAACGAACATCGAGATACAGGATAGAAGAAAGACAAAAAGCAAAAGAAAAGATAGAAAAAGAAAGAAAGGAGGGAAGAAATGGAAAGAAAAGAGAAAAAGAAAGAAAGAAAGATCGAAAGAAATAATGGACAAAATAAAGACAAAAAGAAACAGAAAGGATAGAAAAAAGAAGAAGAGGAAAACAAAATAAAGTAAGAGAAAAAGAAAGGAAGTGAAAAAGAAACGAATAAAGAAAGAAAAAAGGAAGAAAAGAAAAGAAGGAAGGGAGGAAGGAAGGAAAGAAGGAAGGAAGATGTAAATAAAGGAATAAAGATGAAATTGATAAAAGAAAGATAAGAAGAAAAAGTATGCAAAAAAGAAAGAACGGATAAAGAAATAAATAAAGGAAATAAATGAAGAAGAAAAAAAGAAAAGAAACAACCAAACAAAGGAATAAAGAAAAAGAGGATAAACAAAAGACTCAGGTTCATTACAGTACTCACTGTTGCTTAAGTGGTCACCCAATTAAGTATTGAACAGGCTCATAGCTGCTTAACTTTGGTGATCTAGCGGTAACCAGTTTTTTTCCCGTGAATTGACCGTAACAGCGTGTATGTGTGTATGTGTGGAAAATTGAAAAACGAAGTTTTCCAAAATGATGAATTTCTATTTTCTACATACTCCCCATATATATATATATATATATATATATGTGTGTGTGTGTGTGTGTGTGTGTGTGTGTGTGTGTGTGTGAGAGAGAGAGGGGGAGGGAGAATAGAGAAAAGTGTAGATTTTACAACACAGACAGCATAAATTAAATTGGTATTTAGCCTCATTTTGAATGAAGCTTCATTCAAAATGAAGCGAAATATAATTTGAATTTATGCTGTCTGTGTTGTTATGTCCACTGTCCTCTATTCTCAACAGCATCTTGTCGGATTCATTCAAATCTTCCACTCCTCATATATATATATATATATATTATATATATATATATATATGTGTGTGTGTGTGTGTGTGTGTGTGTGTGTGTGTGTGTGTGTGTGTGTGAGAGAGAGAGAGAATAGAGGAAAGTGTGGATTTAACAACACAGACAGCATAAATTAAATTGGTATGTAGCCTCATTTTGAATGAAGCTTCATACAAAATGAAGCGAAATATCAATTGAATTTATGCTGTCTGTGTTGTTATATCCACACTTTCCTCTATTCTCAACCGCATCTTGTCGGATTCATTCAAATCCTCCACTCCCTATATATATTATATATATATATGTGTGTGTGTGTGTGTGTGTGTGTGTAAAGGGTTTTGGGTCTTGTCTAACAAGAGAAAAATATTTTATAATAAAAATATTTTGTTATAAAAATAATAATAAACTCCGCAAAATCGTTTAATTTTGTTTTCTTAATTTCATATGCGCAAATTGTTTTTTCACAAATGAAAATATAAATTGCTCTTTTTTATATCCTAAATGTTTTAAGTTTGACTATTGTTCACCAGTTCTGATATATTGAAGGTGTGAAACGTGTTCCAGGTGTTTTTTTTTTTATCTCTTCTTCAAACTCTATGTATGAACTTGCACCGGCAGCCAGCTTGTCTCTGTATGATGCTGCAACGTCCGAACAGTACTTCAATGCAAAACACCAACATAAAAACTTTTTTACCATATGTTTTTATTTTTTCTATTTTTCAAAAAACTTTCTTCACTTGACCTGATGATTTCTGATAACCCAAGCTAAAATATCAATGTAATATATATATATATAGCGCTAATACCCTTGAGAAAGGTATGAATCCATATATTCTCCCTCCAGCTGTGGGTTAAATAGGAGGGCAGACTGGGCCCTTCTGCCTTGGGTAGGTAACCAGTCTAGGAGAGGGATAATTCTGAATTCAAAATTCCTTAGGTCGGTCGTTGATTGGGTTTGTGGCAACCCTTGATGCACCAATTCTTTCCTATCGACTGTGCCAAAAAGTTTGGATGGTCTAACACAAGCCTTCACCACTATAAACAAATCACTGTGTGGGTGTTCATTGTGTGTGTGAACCCTCATGCGTCGAAAATCGACGAGAGAGTCCATAATATATATATATATATATATATATATATATATATATATTATATATATATTCTTTGTTGGGTTCTCCAAGTGTCTTGGTACAAAGGTGATTCTAGGTTGCTCCTATTCTCTACCAGTAGTTTGTTGTAGAGTTCAGGTTCCGTGTGAGAGCTCAATGCTTGATTTTTATAAACAGACCAAATTTATTTGTGAATAAAAAGGCCTTAAATACCATGGGTATCGTGATTATGGACCATTTCCACTCTGAGGCCCACCCTGGTCTGACGAAACTCGGTGGGCCTCAGATATCTACGAGTGGAAATGGTCCATAATCACGATACCCCTGGTATTTAAGGCCTTTTTATTCATATATATATATATATATATATATATATATATATATATATATATATATATATATGTACAAATTAATATATTTCATTTATTACATATATATATATATATATGTATATATGTGCAATAAATGTAATAAAAGCCTCCACACCCCTTAATATAATTTATACGAGTTCCCCTCCTACTTACTCTCACAACTACAAACTTGAAAAAAATGGAACACAAACACATTACCCCTGAAGATAGCACTTCAAAGTCCCGAAAGTACTTGGAACAAAAGCTTTGGTGGACTAATCCACGGATTACATAAAAAGGTTGATTAGAAAACTTGAAAAGATCGTTAATAAACTCGTTAAACAGGAGGCATCTGTATTGTTTAGTTCTCTCTCTCTCTCTCTCTCTCTCTCTCTCTCTCTCTCTCTCTCTATATTATATATATATATTATATATATATATATATATATATATCGTGCCTGCTGCATGGATATCTATGAGAATCTTTCGACAACCGTCCCTATCATTCATCGCTCTCGTGAGTTCCTCTGCGCAGCATACAGTATCCGTGCAGAGATGGTCAACGTAGGTCTTTTCTGGGCGACCCGCATGTGCTGGTTTTCATAGAAGAACGTCATTTATGACCAACCACTTTTTATGGCGGGAGATCAGATGGTTTCATGCATTTGTCAACGAATCTGAACTCGGCTTATGGTATCCATTTCCTTTGACGATAACCGTTACGCGTTGCGCTTCCAGCGAGTGAAGACAATGTTGACATGAACCGAAGCTGTACCTAAAATTACACAGAAATACAGTCGCCACTTTTCAGCTTAAAGGGTTTTTTTTTTCAGTTCACTGAAAGATTTGAAGACAGATTATTTTTGTGTCCCTCAAGCGAATAAAGATTAGCAATGTGGAAAGAGAGAGAGAGAAAGAAAGGGAGAGAGGGGGAGAGGTGGAGAGAGAGGGAGTGAGAGAGAGAGAGGGAGTGAGAGAGAGAGAGAGAGAGAGAGAGAAGAAGAAGAAGAAGAAGAAGAAGAAGAAGAAGAAGAAGAAGAAGAAGAACGAGCAGAAGAAGAAGAAGAAGAAGAAGAAGAAGAAGAAGAAGAAGAAGAAGAAGAAGAAGTGAGATTGAGTTGAGAGAAGAGTGAGGAGAAGAAGCAACTAAAAAGATTACGTAACAGCATAAGAGAAAGAGAGGGGGAAGGAGAAAGAAGGAGAGAAGAGAGGAAGAGGGCCGAGAGAGAGAGAGAGAATAGAGAGAGGGGGCAGTCACTCGGAGATTCTATTCATAGAATTGTTGTTTTAGTAGCTGTTTGCGCACTTGCATAAAAAAAAAAAAAAAAAAACAATTTAAAAACCTGGGTTCCTTGAAAAACTTTTCGCTTCTGCTTAACAGAACATTCTAAATCGAAATCATTGAAGGAGCTTTTCAAAAAAAAATATTTTCCTCTTTATATCAGTTTGAAATATTCTTTGATCAGCACAAAGAAAAATATGGGAGAGTCCCCGGGGCGCAGTAGGTAATGTTCTGGACAACAACATCGTAGGAAACGAGTTTGAACTCTAGTCTCACTAATGATGTTCACTTTTGGACAAATATCATGAGGCCCTAAGTGGAGTGTTGAATCCTTAAGCATCACGGGTCGCCACCCACGGCCAACAGGTGGTCCCATGGGGGGGGGGTTACCTCTCTACAGAGGTGCAGTCGGTGTATTAAAAAATCCCAGCCTACAGGGTTGAAATATTCTTTGATCAGCACCAAAAAAATATGAGAGAGTCCCCGGGGCATAGTAGGTAATGTGCATCATTCAGTCAAAAGAAAATATGATCACAAGTCTCTAAAAATAACTGCATCGTTTAAAATATATTTTGAAGGTCACATAATCTTCAAAGGTCTCTCTCTCTCTCTCTCTCTCTCTCTCTCTCTCTCTCTCTCTCTCTCTCTCTCTCTCTCTCTCTTCATATTGCTTTAAACTAAAATCAAGTTTTATATAAAAGTAGGAAATATAGCAGTAACTGAATGCAAAAGACTTTAATTTCTTTCAATGATAAAAAAAGCCAAGAAAGTACTGATCATTGATCATATTCTCTGAATTGAAAATATCTGGAGAATTATATTCAATAATAAAACAGTAAAACATTGTCTCTCTCAGTGTTAACCAAAATATGGTACACAGGCTGGCACTGGTTTGCAAGTCATCATCTGCCAGTTCATGGAGAGTCTCCAGTTTGCTTCTTCTTTTTTTTTTTTTTTTTTTTTGTTCTTTAATAGGTATGCATATACACCTGCTTTTAGTTATTTACTAAACTTAGCTTAGATGTGACACAAACCCAGAAATAAGTTGTGTCCAGTGACTGCAACATCGTATTAAGTTAGTTCAAACTCCAGTCACACTGATAATATTCAATTTCCGACTAATAACATTGAGGGTCAAAGTGGGGTGTTGCATGTCATGGACTGCTTAGCCACCAGGATTCTATCCTTAGGCCTAACACTTCCACACCACCCTATCGTCCCTAGACATTTCTCTATACTGTCACAAATATCCGTGCAAAGCTTATCGATGTAGCTTTTTGCTTGTTAGTCTAACCCGGATAGTTTGTGTGACGGGAGATAAGTGGCCGTACAGCTGATGTTTTGTGGGATGCTGCTTCCATGATTTGTTGAAGACAAAATGCATGAATCTATGAATAATTTATTTCTTTTTGAGAAAAAGTTTTTTTGTGTTACACTGATTAAAATTTATGTTTTCTTTTGTTATTAAAACTAATACAAATTAAAAAAAAAACAGCCTCCGGGCGATGTAAAAATAGATTTTTGAAACATATTGCCTGAGGGTGGGAGTAAAAAATTCAATGTCAACGAGTTTGTACCCTAAGTAAGTAAAATCATCAAATTCATTAAAGGATTAAAAAATAAAACAATTTGAAATGTAAACTTTAAATACGTATTAAAATAAAACAAACTATATATAGATATATAATACTAGTCATGTATTTATTAAAACTTGTTTTAAAAAACAATGAGGACTGTTTAATGTGGCATGTTCAAATTTTGAGTATATTTATTCTGTTATGTAAATGTTGGGTAATGTGACGTAAGCAATGGCGTAGTTTTTGTTACAGAAAAAAACGGAAGCGAATCTCCATTATTAATAGATTTTGTTTTAAGAAATATGAAAAGTATTCGTTCAAAAAATTAGTTTGTGAGTTATCCATGAACAATGCTTTCGTTCACTTATTGTTTTTTTGGGGTTTTTTTTTCGTATATATAAAATTTTTCGTATTAGAATTTGTTTGGTTTACATTTAGAATAGTATGAGCTGAATATTACCACTACTTTTCTTCTACAAGGAAAACTTTGGCATTAAATAACCAACGAAAGTTGATATGTCTTTAAAAAAAAAGAAAACATAAGTGTGTGTGTGTGATATAAAGTACTTGGTTTGAAAAGCGCATATGTGACAAATTGACAGTTGCCAAGCAACGTTGACGTTATGTCTTCGCCATCCTGAACTCTCATCTTTATAACTTGCTGTAATCGTTTTCTAAAGTTTTTGATTAGATTTGAACAAGACTTTTCAGTGATTTTCTTCCGTTCTTCAATGGTTAAACGTACTAATTCCTGAAGGTTTTTTTAGTGACCGACGATTTTTTCGAACTTACGATTCTTGTCATAGATTTTCAATAGGATTCAAGTCAGGACTCATTAAAAGTCTTGAGCGAATTGTAATCTTTTTCTGAAGCCACACAGTCACTAATTTAGACGTATGTTTGGGATCATTATCTTTCTGGAAATTAAATTGCTGACCTAGATCAATATTTTGTGCTCGTGTTGCATAGTGCCTTTACCGGCACTAAATATCTATATGTTATATACTTTCTTACGTCTTCTTACTCTGGTCGTCTATTCTTCTGGCCGGATCTGGTTTATCTTCTAAGATCTCGTCTGGTCTTCTATTGAGAATTCCGGGTCTGGTTCTGTTGGGGATCGTTCCTTATCAGAAGCCTTGTGCTATTGTTAGCTTTTAGTAATAACAACAAGACTTCGATTTACGATGATGTTACTTTATTCGTAGAACCCCAGACCAGACAATCACGCAGTGAGCTCACATCTTGCTAGCTTCGCTTCTAAGTCCTAACTCTCCAACTGACTGAGTTAGTATCCTTAAACCGGAAGGGGGCTTTCTATCGCCTTCCGTTCTCACGATCATCCTCAGACCGCAAGGTCAGAGTGAGGTCAAACGCTGTCACTCACTCTCAAGGCCATCAGCTGTACTGATCGCCATAAGGATTTCTATACTACCTTAAAAAGATATTAGGAATCCATAATTATGTAACACTCGTAGTTGTAGATTTCCATCCAGAATTTTGATATAGTCTTCAGATTTCATAATTCATTTTATTGCAATTGATTTTCAAGTCACCTTTGACCTAAAACAACCCCAAAACATCATCTAGCCGCACCTTTCTTGCATTAAATCCTCTGTACATCATTATATCGAAAGGTTCGATTTTTGCATCATAACAGTAATGTTATTTGTTCCTGTTACAGCTTGCTTATCGAATAAATAACACAACAAATAATCCAGTTGGACGTCATCTGGTGTAATAACCACTTCCGCCTTTTTATCATCACAACTGAAAAATGGCCGAAACGGTGCTTCCGTTTCTTATCAAAACAATGGCTGAAACGGTGCTTCCTTTTCTTATTAACCAATATACCACAGTTCCCAAAAGCAATTTTCTTTGTCTAAGAATGTTTTAGCAAAAATTAAACCGAACAACAATGTCTTATGGTTTGGGAAAAGGGGTTCGTCGTGGTCGGTTTCTATACTACTCATTTCTATTTAAACAACGTTGTATTGTGTTATATAATCTATGCATAGATTATTGTCAACCCTCTGTATTTCTGAAGGATGGCCCTTTTCATATCACGGGCGGGACTTTCTATCGAATATTACAGAAAGACAGCGAAATACGTGAAATCACATGGGACATGGTTGGCTCTCAGTTTCAGCTTGGACGTCAGGCAGATAAGATGTTTCTGCCTTAGCTGGAGCTTATTGCATACGCGCGGTATGTTAGTTTGAGAAATATGTTTAGTTAAGTAAATAAAGGTTTAAATAAATAATATGGTTTTGTGGTTGATGAATGTCTTGGCAACAAGACTGTACTAGAAGAAGAAATAAACTAAGTGCGACCGACCACCAAGACGAAGTCCAGACGCTAGAAGATGAACGTAAGATACCAAAGATGAGCAGAAGAATAGAAGTAAGGAAAGAAAGGTATACAACAATTGTGCAAGTACTTATCCTGACACCTATCGCATCCAAACTTTTGGTGATGTGTTTCAAAATAACACTTGGGTTTATATTAACCTCGAGACAGTTTTCGTGCAATTCTCGGTGACAATTTGAGTTTTCTTCCACACCAACAAATTCTCTGTCGTGCCAAATTGTTTAAACTTCTTTATAACGGACTGTACCGTAGATTTCGGGATAGGTAACCGGCTTGAAATAGTGCTGTAACAATTTTCCCGACTCGTAGAAGTTAATAATTCTCTGTCTCAAATCGACGCTTAGCTCCTTTATCTTCCCCATCGGGTTGTTAACGTTATAACATAGGGTCCCACGCGTCCCGCGTGTTCGCGCACCGTCGTCGCTTTCACCATTCTTGTTCAGGTCGTCTGGGAGAATATCGATCACCACCAATAGCAGTCTCCCAGATCGATACCCTGAATCATTACGTACAGGACGTCCGAAGAAAATATTGATGAGCAATAGCAGTCTATCCGGATCGATCTCTGTCACTGGCCGTCTTATCGTCAAACCCCACGCCGTGTCCGGGAACGCACCCATATGTCATAAGTAAAACAACAGCAACAAACAAAGAGAGACAAACAAGGCAGGTTAGGGTGATAGTCCAAGTGGTTAGGAAGAGATTATGGCACCAGGCGGTTCTATTCTGCTACTCTATCATCGTTGGGTCCAGTCGAATTGGGGGGGGGGCCCAAATGCTCGCCTCAGCTCAACTCTGCCCAACTCCCCCCTCTGCAAACTCAAGCAAGTCGACTGTCTTTCGACTCCGAAACTTCAACTGTCTCCCAAAACTTCAACTTGACTATATATATATACATATATATATATATATATATATATATATATATATAAAAATTCCCCCCATCATCTCCTTGACCTGGTTAACCCTTGACAATTCTTTTGTTTGAAATAAACAACTAGAACAATCACAATACTAGCACAAAGTTAATTCCAGACTTATAGTCTCCGGTATTAAAGATTAACAATAACTAGTACAATATCCCTTGTAACTAAAACCTTACTCTAAATAAATAATTTACATTACAAACAAAAACAAATCATCCCAGATTGTATATCATATGTGTGCCAGTGAAACAAACTGAAAAGCACTAAATCAAAGTGCTACAATGTAATTATAACACTGGTGACACTATTCACTACATTATGTTCTTCGTGGGAATTATCATTATCTATACTAGTGCAAAATAAAAAAACACCCTCGGGCGATGTAAAAATAGATTTTTTAAACATATTGCCTGAGGGGTGGGAGTAAAAAATTCAATGTCAGCGAGTTTGTACCCTAAGTAAGTAAAATCATCAAATTCATTAAAGGGTTAAAAAATAAAACAATTTGAAATGTAAACTTTAAATATGTATTAAAATAAAACAAACTATATATAGATATATAATACCAGTCATGTATTTATTAAAACTTGTTTTAAAAATCAGTGTGTAAACACTAGTGATAAAATAACCAAGAAATGAAAAAGAATAAATAAATAAATAAATAAGACAGATGGGAAGATATTTGATATCCGACCGAGACAAATGTCTGAGGCCAGGGTTTAATTCGGCATTGTGCAAATTGATGATGAGGACATTTGTTTATCTGTTTGTGCCTGTAGATTATGGTTCGTTTTAATATTTCAAACAAAAGAACATCTGCAGAAGTGATTGAATGTCGAGCAAGGTTCATCAGAAAGGAGATGGTGAGGGTGGAATGTTATATATATATATATATATATATACATACGGTCCCAGCTAAGAAGACAGTTAGATTTTCGGTCAGCAGGGGGTGATATCAACAGTAGCAGCAGACGTAGAAATTAGCCAGTGAAGCCAGTAATTCGACTTAGTCTTATAACAACTTCTTGCCAGCTGACAGAGCCATCACAAACTGCCTAAGTGTCACAACTCCCTTTCTATCAGTGTCCTATTAACAGACTTGTGTTTGTTTTGTTTTCTTTTCTTTTAATCCCTGTGAACCCGTCTGACTCGTGCCTTCGAATCAACCAGCACAGAACATCACAACGTTGGGGTCTAGACATCGTGCAGCGAAGGTGAAGGGTGCCGAACGGGTATTCTCACACTGGTGCCGTGGACAAGGATCACCTGAATAGCGGTTACATCATAGACGATAGAAAGAATAAGAGGAAGACAAACAAGAAAAGAAAGTCGAAAAAAAAAACAGAGAAAGGAAAAGAAAAAAAAGTCACGACAAGAAAGGAAAAAGAAAGAAAGAAACGGAAAGTGAAAAGACAGAACCCAAAAATCTGAAGAGAAAAGGAACACAACAGATAGGAAGGAAAGAGAAAAGGATTGTCTGAATGAACTGATCAAGAAAACAGATTTGTTTTCGTTTTCTTTTAGCTGAAAACTGAAAGGAACACCCTTAGAACATTTAAAAAAAAAAAACAAAAAAAAACAAAGAGGATCAACTGAACATTTCAAAAACAAAACAAATAAGGAAACTAACTACGGACCCTGCCAGGTAGGCTTAAAATTCATTTATTTTGTTGTTGTTGTTGTTGTTGTTGTTAAGTCGGCATACTTAGTTCCAGATGTAGTAAATAAGTAAGCAAGCCAATAAGAATCCGGTGTTATAGTATTCTTTGTAAGTCCGACGTCCAAGATAATCCAAATGTCAATGACATAAGTTTAGAATCAGGCTTCTATAAATACACCAACAGCAGCAGCAGCACTGCCAGTGATTGGACAGTGGGAATCTTTCTCAGGTCACGTGATAGTCAACGAGTCTATATTTAGGAGTAGGCATCTGTCAAGCCTTATATCCAAAATATTCCAACAGTCTTGACTAAGTTGTCTCTCTCACTGGCATATTAGTAAATCATGAATAGAATAGATGAAGAAGAAATGCAGCATATTGAAGATTTTGTCCGTGATTTGTTCTTAAAAACAGAAAATTTTAAATGGTTAACAAAAACTATTATGGATAAATATCTATTATATTCCCAGAAAGATAGCCTGAATGGTTTTCAGAGGTACATTTTTCCGGATATCATTAGGAAGGTGCGTTATCAAATTACTATTGAAGAGGAATCGGTAAAAACTAGGAGAGATTCTCATCAAAAACTCGAGAATAGTATAGATAAAAAAGAAAGACAGCATATGGAAAATTTTGTTCGTGATTTATTCTCGAAAAATAACAATTTTGATTTGTTAAACAAAAGAAATGTTATGTATTTGGGGGTGATATCGACAGTAGCAGCAGACGTAGAAATTAGCCAGTGAAGCCAGTAATTCGACTTAGTCTCATAACAACTTCTTGCCAGCTGACAGAGCCACCACAAACTGCCTAAGTGTCACAACTCCCTCTTCTATCAGTGTCCTATTAACAGACTTGTGTTTGTTTTGTTTTGTTTTCTTTTAATATCTGTGAACCCGTCTGACCCGTGCCTTCGAATCGGCCAGCACAGAACATCACAACGTTGGGGTCTAGACATGGTGCAGCGAAGGTGAAGGTGCAGAACGGGTATTCTCACACATGTTTGTTTCATTTGTAATAGTAAAATTCTGAATTACGGGATATATTATGGTCATTTTGATTTTATGTCATCCCGGCCTCCTGTCTTAATTTACGCTATGTTTTAGCAAGCCAACGCCAGGCTAATTTCCGGCCCAACTTAGATATTTTCCGAGTCGTGTTTTTGTTACTTTTTTATCGGCAAATCAATATTGATAAATTTAAATATAAATATATATTAAAATAAAACAAACTATATATAGGTAGATAATACCAGGTATGTATTTATTAAAACTTGTTTAAAAAAACAATGAGGACTGTCTAATATTGCATGCTCAAATTTTGAGTGTATTTATTCTATGTTTTGACGTTTTATGTAATGTGACGTAATCAGTGACGTCGTTTTTGTTACAGACAAAAACCGGAAGCGAATCTCCATTATCAGTAGATATGAACCAATAAATATAAAACGATGCGCATAATTTTGTCTTTTACAATTTTGCATAATTCACCTGTCAAATTTGTTGTATTTAACCCATTGTTCTGAAAATTGGGTATTATATTACATTTTGTGTTAACATCGAAAAAAAAGCTGGCACCATATGGCCATTAGATTCTGAGGAATGGATAGAAATATTCAAAATTGATGGGTGTACGAATAATTTCGTCATTGAGTGTACATATATGTATACAATCTATACACCTATATATATACATATATTCACACCCACACACACACACACACACACACAACAATACATATATATATGATTTATTTAACATATACAAAAGTGGGGGTTTTGTGTTGTTTCTTTTTCTCACTTTTGACCTTTCCTTTCTTTACTCAGGGTTTAAAATATTGACAATGTATTTCCCCTGGGGGAAGAGTAAGTATTAATAAACAACGTACTTTTTATGTTGAAAACTAAAACAAGTAATAAGATAGAATTATATATATATATATATATATATATATATATATATATATAGTCAACGACAAAATTTTTCATACGAAGCCATTTTCACAAACCATGTCACATTTGTACTGCGTGCTATCTTAAACAAATCGTGGAAAAGATAATAATAATAATAATAATAATAATAATAATAATAATAATAATAATAATAATAATAAAATAATAATAATAATAATAATAATAATAAAATTCAACCCGAAGATTAAATCTAGTATTGATATACTTCTAAAACACTTTGGCCCTATCTTGAGCTAGACGGGCGGTCGGAGAGGCCCTCTCCGATCAATCAGCTGGTCACGTCAAGCCCTAGCACCTATATGATTTTCCCAACCCTATTGCCCTTATGGAAAGCCCCAACCCGTTTTTATCATATGGGTGCTAGAAGGCGGTGGCTGCGGGTCTACATGTCCTGGGAATGACGTTAAACTCTATCTGATGGTGAGGTTCCAGTTTTGGAGGTTTGGGGAATGTGGAGCACCCATTCATCACCATTGCTCCCTGGTCCACTCTGACCCGGAGTGGTAGTACCTGTTAGGGTCCCATCTATGGGTTAAATAGAAAAATGTATTTATAAAAAAATTGTATTATCCATTAAGAATTGATTTATTTCAAAACTTTATCGGCATTAAATGACCCACTGAGGTTGATATGCCGTAAAACAAAACAAACAAACAAAGTGTATAAGAAAAATCGAGTTGCTTACTGTTTTAACCCTTTGCCCACCAAATTCCCCTCACGGCTGTACCAAATTTTCTTCGTATTTTTTTTTTTTTTTTTACTTGTATGACGATATATTTCAAAGTTCACTATCTATTCACCACAGAACTCATTCTATTCAAATAAGTAAAGTCGTTGGAGTGGCCTAAAGTCGGTATCAGCCATACAGCGAAGGAGTCTATCCCCTTTTTACTAACTCTAGACCAAAGAGATTATTTTTAGTGTCTGAGATGGAGCCACACCTACCATCAGCTCCCCACTTTACTGCACAGATCGCTGTGCTACTCATACGTTGAGTTGGCGAGGGCAAGTATCGAAACAGGATCCTTATGTTTCCCAGGAGGACGCTCTACTGACTGATTGTAATCTGAGTCCTTCTGCTCAATTATAATGAACAAACCTATAACATATAACATTTTAAACCTAACATTAGATTTTTCACATTTTAAATGAATTTTATATATTAAATTTTCATAGCAAAAATACTAAATTAAAGTTTTGAAATAAAATAACTGATGCATTATAAAATTCATTAATTGTTAAATCAATACTGATAATTTCATTAAAATCGGATAATTACCTGATTTTTGGTAAATTTTTGCAATCGCGAATGTTACAGTAAAATTGTAAACAAGCACTTAAAACCATCGAAAAAGAAACAATGGCGGATCGCGTCGAAATTGACCAAAACAAATCCCTTTAAATGTAGTAAATATAAACTGCATATGTATTGATATTTTTCTTTTTTTAATGATGGTCATTACGTTACTACTTATCGATTTAGACAAAGTTTGACCTTAAATAATAGATTTAATTATTTTTAATTCGCTTTTAAAACTCGTAGAAGCTATTTTTTTGCCAGTCCCTATATATATATATATATATATATATATATATATATATATATATATCCTGTGCTTCAACTTCGGTCGGTTTTTGTTACTTCCAGTCAAACGTTACCGTCACGATTCCTTTCAAACGTTAACTGGTTTCTAAACTTGCGTTAAAATAGATATAATGTTACCTTTCAGTGCTTCTGTAATTCTGAATCGTTAAACGTAAAGTTAGAAGCATCTTTGAAGAACTCCTTTTTGTTTACTCGGTTGGCTTGCTTCTTTCTTTCTTTCCTTTTTCAATAATGTTCCGCTTGTGTGCAAAGAGGCGTACGCATGCGCAGTAGTACAAAAGATTTCCGCGGGGCCAAAGAAAAACCCCTACAAGAGTGGTGCGGTTAAAATAAGCTCCTCGGCCCTACAGGCCATTGAGAGACGAGCAAAGGGTGGCTGGTTATCATAACAATAAAATGTCTTGGGGAATTAAACTCTATTCCTGTACGTTCCCTTTGAAATCCGGCGCGGAAATTTCAAACTGTCCTTAGGAATTTTTTCAAGAAGTGAAAAATAGTTGGAGACTTGTGATTTGAACTAGCATGTCGTATCAAAGATCATGCGGTGTACAAGATCTATCATGGACAGAAATTACTTTCCGTTTACTTTCGGTATCTAATAGTATATTTATAGTGCCTCTGTCTGCTGTCTGTCCGGGGATGCAATGTGAATCAAAGCCCTGTACCAAGATCAAACAAAACTGTTCTCTGATAGAATTTTACGAGGAATCCAGTGGTTGCAATGGCCGCTTCTATTGTTATATTTACACTATGTCCTGGTCAAGGGCAGATCACCCTATTCAGCCGAGACATAGGGGCAGATCACTCTATTGTACTTACACAACGGTGATATGTATATTTATCCTGAATTCATTTAGGGTCACTGGAGACCAAATTACCGACTATAGTATGAATCTCGTAGTCAGCAATTTCAAACGCCAGTCGCTCTATTACGTTCGCTTTCGTATTAATACCTTTGGAAAAGGTTTGAACCCTTATTCCACTAGCTATGGGTTAAATAGTGCCACAACTGTTCTTCTATAAGGATAGCTTTTGAATTAAATAATCCATAATGGTTGATATGCCATTAAGCAAAGAAAGAAACTCTTTACCTACAAAATGAAGGAAGTCTAGGGTGAAAGAGTTTTAAAAACACAAAAGCGGTATTGAAGAATCCTTTATTTCGTACATGAAGAAATGCATAAGGAGGTAAAAAAAAGATCTATATACTAATACTCGTGTTTCTTAAAAGTTCGACGGTTATCATCCTGCAACACCGTCTGATTAAAAATGAAACCGTCCAAATCGAAAATGTAAATCCTGATTATCTGGTGTCGCTTAATCGCAGTTTTCTTATTTGTCCCATTTTATTTCACCCAATTTTAAAATGAGACATTCCAAATGGTTTTGCGTCGTAAAAGTAAAATTAAAATCTGCCGAATTCTTATTTCTTAAGTCTGTCGTCATCTTTCCTAAATTATTGACTATTCTGTTTTTATTATAAAAAAGAAAGGGAAGAAAAATTACATTCTACACAGAAAAATATAATAAGAAGAAAAAAAAAAGAAGAAAGTAGGAGAAAGATAGAGAGAAGGGTTAGTGATCATAATCGAACATAATGAAATCGTACAGTACAAAGTTTTCCATAATTAAAGTAAAACCTTATTCTGAAAAAATAAATTAATAAATAAATAAAACACAGATTACAATATCAAATAAAAAGAGAATTAATTAAACTCGTGTTCCTTAATCTTCTGATCGTTATCATCTTGCAACACCCTCAGATTAAAAAAAAGATTATTTATTTTGCTTTATTTTCTCCATGAAAAAAAAAGTTTAAAGAAAACAGCCTTATTCTCAGACTTTTTTTTACAAATGTCATCGGGGTGGCCAAAAGTCGGTATCAGCCAATCAGCGAGGGAGTCTGTCCCCTTTTCACTAACGCTAGACCAAGGAGATTATTTTAGCATCTGAGGTGGATCACCACACCTACGATCAGCTCCTAAATTTACCGGATAGATCCCTGTGCTACTCATACGCTGAGTTGGCGAGGGTCGGTATCGAACTAAGAACCTTGTGATTCCTAGCCCAACACTCTACCGACTGAGCTAAACCGGCCCTATATAATGCATGTCAATAGGCAGATACATTTCTCCACTAATTATGTCTTTGAATCTGTGACGTTTAAAAATGAGACCGTCCAAATCATCCAAGATGAAATGCAAAATGTAAATCTTGATTATCTGATGCTGCTTATCCGTCAAATTTCTCATTTTTTTATGAGTGTTATTTCCTCAGCTAAATAATGGACCATTCCATTTTTATTAAAAAGAAAGAAAAGTAAGAAAAAGGACATGCTACACAGAAAAAATATAATAAGAAAGAAAGAAAGAAAGAGAAAGAAAGAAAGAAAGAGAAAGGGGTTAGTGAACATAATCCAACATAATGAAAATATGTAAAGAAGTTAAGAAAGAAAAAAAGACTGAGAGAGAGAGAGAGAGAGAGAGAGAGAGAGAGAGAGAGAGAATATGTGACAGAGAAAGAAAGAGTGTATATGTGTGTGTGTGAGAGAGAGAGAGATAGATAGAGATAGATAGATAGATAGATAGAGAGAAAGAGAGAGAGAGAGAGAGAGAGAAGAGAGAGAGAGAGAGAGAGAGAGAGTTTAATCAAGATTATTGTACTTTTTACATATTGAACTATTTTGCTCTCAAGGTCCTGCAATATCTTTTTCCGAATCTTTAACGAAGGAAACTTTCTTCATTGTTACCTGTACAACGTTTCGGCCGATGTGCCCTCCGGCCTTCTTCAAGTATTTTATGTCGGACTCTGGAACCTTCTCAGACTCCCGAGTCCAACAATAAATACCTGAAGAAGGCCGGGGGGCATATAGGCCGAAATGTTTTACAGATAACAATGAAGATGAGGACAATAGTCCGAATAATCCAAATAATACTAATTATCAAGCCTCATTTAAAAAATTCCGAGAAATAGAACTTTCTTCCTTTCGTTTCGTTTAGTGTCATTTCTTTGTTTAATGCCATGCCAAACTTCATGAGTTATTCAATGCCAAAGTCATCCTCGTAGAAGAACTGTAGTAATACTATTTATCCCATAGTTGGGTTCATACCTTTCCCAAGGGTATTACTCCGAAAGTGTAGGCAATAGCGCGACTGCAGTTCGAACTCACTTAGCTTGGATGCCGCAGTCCAAAACTTTACCTAATAATAATAATAATAATTTTTATAAACTTTTGAAAGATATTGCCTGAGGTGTGTGTGGGGGAGATTAAATAAATAGAATAAAACATTTAAAAGATTAACTACTTACATAAAAAGCATCATATTCACTCCACTTCACCGAGATATTTGTTTTGTTTTACGACAATAGGACCTCCAAAAAGTTTATAAAATACTCTAATTTAATTATTCAGACACTTATCTTTAGAGAAAAATGTAAAACTCGTACGAGTAAAATATATCGGATTTCATAAAAATTAGTAAAAAATATTTCTCCTTATATATTTTAGGAAAAAAATCTTTTAAACATAAATTCATTAAAAGGTAGATAAGTATCAAAATACTCGTAAAAATTTAGTAATTAAATGATTTTTTCATAGATATGTAGTAATGATACTGATTATAAATTAAATACTCATTGGTAAACATACTTAATTCCTGGAAGGACTGGGACATAAGCAGTGACGTAGTTCCGGTTACAGACAAATAGAGACCGAATTTCTAAAAATTAGTAAAAAAATTCCCCTTATATATCTTAGGAAAAAAAACTATTTTAAACATAAATTCATTAAAAGGTAAATAAGTATCAAAATACTCGTGAAAATTTAGTAATTAAATGATTTTTTTCATAGATATGTAGTAATGATACTGATTATAAATTAAATACTCATTGGTAAACATACTTAATTCCTGGAATGACTGTGACGTAAGCAGTGACGTAGTTCCGGTTAAGACAAATAGAGACTGAATTTCTATTATTAATACAAGACGATAGGACGATTTCTTGTTTGTAAATAATATTTTCGTAAGATTCTATACGTTAGATAACTTTGAATATATATTAAAATAAAACAAACTATATATAAATCAATGATATCGAGCATGTATTTATTGAAACCTGTTTTAGAAAAACGCTATGGACCATTATTGTTTCATTAAGTCTGGGATATTGACTATAAGTTAAATACTGATTGGTTAACATACTCAATTCCTGAAATAACTGTGACGTAATCAGTGACGTGGTTTCGGTTACAGACAAATAGAGACTAGTTTGGTTTGTTTTGTTTTACGGCATATCAACCTCAGTGGGTCATTTAATGCCGATAAAATTTTGAAATAAATCAATTCTTAATGGATAATACAATTTTTTTATAAATACATTTTTCTATTTAACCCATAGATGGAACCCTAACGGGTACTACCACTCCGGGTTAGAGTGGACCAGGGAGCAATGGTGATGAAGGGGTGCTCCACATTCCCAAACCTCCAAAACTGGAACCTCACCATCAGATAGAGTTTAACGTCATTCCCAGGACATGTAGACCCGCAGCCACCGCCTTCTAGCACCCATATGATAAAAAGGGGTTGGGGCTTGCCATAAGGGCAATAGGGTTGGGAAAATCATATAGGTGCTAGGGCTTGACGTGACCAGCCGATTGATCGGAGGGGGCTCTCTCCGACCGCCCGTCTAGGGCCAAAGTGGAGTATTGCATGTCATTAACTGCTCATCCACCTGGGCTCTATCCTTAAGCATGAGGGGTCGCCACCTACGGCCAACAGGTGGCCCCATTGGGAGAGTCTTACCCCTCTGCAGAGGTGCAGTCGGTGCATTCTAACGCCCCACCGACAGGGCGGAAAGAGAGACTAAATCTCCATTATATATACTAGCAAATATATGCACCCTCCGGGTGCAAGTATTTAAGTTTTAATGTAATAAAATATTGTATTAAATTAGAAAGGCTAATGAAACTAAATAAGAATACAGATAAAAAGATTTGAAACAGAGGGAGTATAATAAAAGATTTGAAACAGAGGGAGTATAATCGATAAAATAGAACAATTGAAATTTACTCTTCTATCACTCTCGTCTTTCATTGTTATTTTTTCTAATTTAAGTATTTAGTTAAAAGAGGAAGTAAAGAATAAAATGACAGTTATTTTATCTTGTTAATGGATTTCATTTAAGATTTATTGAAGAGACTCTTGCTTATATTCATTAAAATAAAACCAAACAGTTAGAAATCAATAATACTAAGCACATAATTATTAAATTCGATTTTTTAATATTAATATGCAAATTAGCCTTCCCGTTCACACTGTAAACCGCTATTTTGTTGTATATATAAATATAATTGCATGTTGTCAGTATGTAGACATAGTTAACAGTATTAATAATGTAAGACAATTTTATTAATAATTGAGGTTTAGATAAAAAAAATAAAATCATGGAGAATGTGATGTCAATAACTAAGAGAATTGTGACTTGAGTAGGAATATAGTTTCGGTTACAGACAGAAAAACACACAATCTCCATTATAATAAGATATAGAAATAGAGGAATAACCCAGAAAGGTTGATGTGCCATTAAACAAAGAAAGCAAACCATTTCTTGTGACAATAACCATAATGCTAAGAGTGCCCCCTGTGCCTTCAATTGTTTAATCTACGAATAAATGTTTTTTCTGATTTTCCAATATACTGCTTTAGGCGGCATGCAAAATCTAATAAATAAGTTACATTTTTCTTCTGCAATTAGTACTCGTCGTAAATTTTTAAATTTTGCTTCGTTACGAAATGAATAAATGACTTGGTAAATTCAACGTGATTGCAGCGTATGGCATTCCTGATATTACAGCTTGGGCAAAATTTAGTTGATTCTATTCTCATATAACAGTACCTGTGGATATACCACAGTATGATAATTCAATTATTGCAACGTTTGATATGTTTACTTAAGAGCTATTACAATATAGTTTAATATGTAAAAAGTATATTAATCTTGATTTAACTCTCTTCTACTCTTTCTTAAAGGGGGTGTAAAACATTTACATTAATTTGCCGATAAAAATCTGGAGGGAGGCGTTTAAAATATCTGCATTAATCTACCGACAGAATAGGGACAAAAACACAACTCTGAAAATATCTAAGTTAGGCCGGAAATTTGCCTGACGCTGGCTCGCTAAAACATAGAATAAATTAAGGCAGAAGGCTGGGACGACATAAGATTAAATTTACCAAAATATATTCCGAAATTCACAATTTCAATATTACAAATTAAACAAACATGTGACTTCTTTCTTTTTTTTTTTTTCAATTCATTTTAATTTTACGTTAGGCATTTAAGCGACGCAAGACCATTTGGAATGTTTAATTTTTTTTTAATTGGGAGAAATAAAATGGGATAAATATGAAATATGCTATTAAGCGACACCAGATAATCTGGATTTACATTAGTCTTGAACAATTTGGATGGTTTCATTTTTAACCAAAGGGATTTATTATTATAACAGACGAAAAGGAACAAGCACATTAATATATACATTAGTAGACCAGTTCTCATAACTAGGTAGTAATATCTCATCTACAGAAAGCGATGTCATGTACGCATAAGGAAAGCTATAATAGGTTATCGATCATATGGAAATCCGATCTCCCTGATAAGATAAATTTTAAATTCTTCCAAACCGTAGCCGTGTCAGTACTACAGTTCAGCTGCACTAACGAAGCGTTTAGAGAAAAAGCTAGATGAGAACTACACAAAGATGTTGTCTTGAACAGATTTTCGAAGCAGCCCCTCCCCCCCAATAAAAAAGCAGCTGGACGGCCACTTTCCCGTCTATCACACAAACCATTCGAGTAAGACGAACAAGACATGCTTGATACTACTGCAAAACCATACATCAATCAGCTCTGTGCGGATTCTCAACGCTGCGCGGAGGACCTCCAAGGAGCGATGACCAATAAGGACCAGCCTTGTCAGCTAGGACTGTAGAATACACCGAACATAGCTCTGCAGAGGAATAAGGCACTACCCCCAATTGAGCGAATTTTTTTGCCGTAGGAGGCAAACCGTGATGCTTAAGGACAGAATCCTGGAGGCTGAGCATTCCATGATAGGCAACACTCTACTTGGGCCTTTACTTGGGCTAGATGGCTGGTCGGAAAGGGTACCCTGCTTACATCAAGCCCTAGCACGAATATGATTGTCCCGAACATATTGCTCTTAGGGCAAACCCTTCAACCCTTTTTATCTTATACAGGGGTTGGACAAAATAATGAAAACTAGGTGTTTCCGTTATACACACACACACACATATATATATATATATATATATATATATAATATAATATAATAAAATAAATATATAATAAAATAAATATATATATATAAAATAAATATATAAAGGTATTACATATCTATTTATTTATTTTATTGACTGTTCTATTGTCATCAGATAAATAGATATGTAATACCTTTATATATTTATTTTATTATATAATAGCTCTATTCTTTATATCGAGCACTCTCCTAATACTACTACAAGCTGAAGTGGTGACTATATATATATATATATATATATATATATATGGATTGAAAAAAATAATGGAAACTAGGTGTTTCACTATTTTTTCCAACCCCTGTGTGTCCTAGAAGCGGGTAGCTGAGAGTCTTAGTGTCCTAGGTATAACGGTAAATTGCATCTAATGGTGAGGTCCCACTTCTGGATCCCTGGATAGTGTGGAGTACCCCTTCATTGCTCCCAGGTCCATTCTGACACGGTATGGTAGTACCTGTTAAGGTTCCATCTATAGGTTAAATAGATCAATAGCTTTGTTTTAATTTGAATACCCAACAAGAATGAATAAAACAAAATGTCTTCGGCATAAAATAACCCAAGGGTTAACATGCCACAAATTCCAACCAAACGATAGGGACAGTTGGTTATTATTTTCCAGCTACTCACCATGCTGGTCAGATACAAGGTCCATTAACGTGGGGTCCACGCACGAACCGAAACTCATGCGATGGCAGTACAAAAAAAAATGCGTGAATTTCTTCGGCATTCCTATATTGAGGTGCCTCGGGCACTGAACAATAAATAAGTCCGGTCCCTTTAAATCAAGAGGGGGTGTTGCCTGGGGAGAGGCCCCCTGAGATCACACTGTTAATATAATTCATTATCGGTTGAGTGGCCGAAGCCACTGGATACAGGGCTCCTAAAAACGGGGGAGCGATTGTTGGGGGGGGGGCGAGTTTTCGTTCATGTTTTATTTTTGTCTGTCTCTGACGCTGTTTTATATATCTTCTGCATGTTCTAATTAAAATTATAGGTAAGACAAGGTAACGACTTAATTTTGAACTCGCCCGAATGGCATTTGATATAGAGATGTGAGCGCAACCTATGGCCGGGTAAGCCACATTACTACGTGGAGGCTGTGTTAGAAATATCACCTGTGTTAAGAGCTTTGAGACCAATCGGTAGGTAATGTCGGCTTTCTTATAGTTATAAACTCTTTCACATAAGTATGGGTATATATTTATATGAATTTGTTATGTGTACAAAATTTTTAAATTGCTTTTAAGAGCGGATTCATTTTTTTTCTCTTACCTTTCGTCAGATATAATTCGTCAGACTACAGAAGGTCGTATACAGTAGAAGACAAAACACAATGATTAGGAGAGAAGAAAAGAATTGATTTCCATCTAGCTATTCTGGAAGCTCTATACATCTCCACGCTCAGACCTGGTCTCTGTAAACAATAAGAATTCACATACCAACTCCCAGCTTAAAAACCTTTCGAGCTTACCTCCGACTGAGCCGAGGTAATTGAAACTCTTAACCCCCGCCTTTTTTTTTTTTAATTTTCTCCCTAACCCTTTTGTTTTGTCCTGAACAGTAGCTGACCTTTTTGTAGTCGTCCTGTTCTTCTTAGGGGATTTTTTTCTGACGGGATTTAAGAAATCTTTAAAAAAAAATGAATCCGCTTTTAAAAGACAAACACACATAATTATATATAATATATAAGGCGTATTTGTAAATGTGACCTTTCTTTGCTCCGGTATAAAGTTTTAAACCATTTGACGAAATTTTCATATCTCTTAATCTTTATAGATTGACTTTTTTTTCTTTTTGAGTTCTAATATTGAATATCTTTGATAAGGAAATGTCTGGTATGTTTAAAAAAAACAACATAGTAATGTAATACTTATATTCACACCTTGCTAAAGACTAAATTTCAGTCATTGCCTTCACGGTTTTTTTTTTTTCTTCTCTGAACTTATATTATATATCAACACCTCTTCAATCTCATTATAATTTAATATTTTGCTCCCAACCTACTCTAATTACTAAAGATGGCGACTTCGGGTTAATTGCCAATATATATTTTTTGAGAACTAAAACTTAACTTTTCAGTAAAATTAAAATCACTCTCGCATCTCCGGAGAACTTGTATAAATCTCATTTAATGAAGTGGGTGAGGGTAGACTAAAATGTTTTAGGCCCATGTGCTTCTAGACTTTAGTGACTTTCACGTTTCATATCGACTGGTTAGCACATTATGGGTGTCCCTACAAATAATCATCTTTTCCCCTTTTAAATGTAATTGCAGTATATCTTGTAATAGATATACATATGGGATTAGTTTCTAATTTCTAGTAATTAGCATGTTTGTAAGCAGCATATTTTTGTTTGGGGGGATGTATGACATATATATATTATACCGCAGTGATGATTAAAATAGACAAAATAAATCAATATTAAAAATTAAACACTTCGAGATTTTTAGCACTAAATACATGTAAAAGAACTAAATATATGATTAAAAGCGAATGGTTTAAAACCGACAGACTCGAGTTGGTCTGTTTTAAACCATTCGCTTCTAATTGTGTGTGTGTGTATATATATACATATAATTTCCTTTTCACTGCTGCAATGAACACTAGTACAACCCCGAAATCTACTTTGTAAGGACGTAAACTTCAAGGCGTTGACTTGTATATCCCTACGTTGTATGGAGGTGAGTTGTGTAATGGTTGGTCGTAGGAAATGAACTCGTCAACCTCTTTTGTACCACCCCTATCCAAGTTTGGGGGTACCCTGATTAGAAAACTAATTTACGACTGCTTTGTAGGTCAGATTCAGAATCCCAATTTTTGAACTCGCTTAAGCCTCGTTTTTCTCCGTTATGTCCTCGTCAGTGTGAGGGTTGGCATCCTGTCTGCTAAAGACGATGGCGTAGTATCCATTTTTGTGTCCGCCCTGTCGGCTGGGGCGTTAGACTGCACCTCTGTAGAGGGGTAACCCCCCCCACCCAAATGAGGCCACCTGTTGCCCGTGGGTAGCAACCCATGATGCTTAAGGATAGAACCATGGTGGTTGAGCAGTCCATGACTTGCAATACTCCACTTTGGCCCTTTTCTTAGACTAGACGGGCGGTCGGAGAGGTCCCCTCTGATCAATCGGCTGGTCACGTCAAGCCCTAGCACCTATATGATTGCCCCAATCCTATTTCCCTTATGGCAAGCCCCAACCCTTATGTGTGCTAGAAGGCGGTGGCTGAGGGTCTACATGTCCTGGGAATGACGTTAAACTCTATCAGATGAGGTTATAGTTTTGGAGGTTTGGGGAATGTGGAGCACCCCTTCATCACCATTGCTCCCTGGTCCACTCTGACCCAGAGTCGTAGTACCTGTTAGGGTTCCATCTATGGGTTAAAAAAAACATAAGTTTATAAACAATTTGATTATCCATTAAGAATGAATTTATTTCAAAACTTTCACGGCATTAAATGACCCGAGGCTGATATGCCATAAAACAAACCAAACCATTTTTTTGTGTGTGTGGAACTATGTAGCCTGGTCGAGATGATTTGGAGGATGAGCTGCTGCACAAGCAGCAGATCCCCCCCCCCTCTTCACACTACCCCTGTGGTCCAAAGGTAAGAAACCAATGCAGTTTTGCAATGGCAGTGTCACAGGAGTTGCTGGGTCACGCTGCATCTCGGTTTAGCTGAAATCTGAGTTCTAAGAGATTCTAGCTAAACGTCTATAATAATTGACGTGTTTTACCGCAATTCTAAACCTGTTATTGGTGAGTTGAGAAACTTGTCCTATGTTAGGAAATATGATTTTATTTTCCACTTATTTTATATCTTATTTACACCCTGGGCGAAATGACTCCCTCGCTCCTATCTCACAACCAGTCAATAGTGTACGAACATACCATCATCTATTTCTAGTGGGAGACCGAAGCAAGATCTGACAGATTTGAAGAAAATTTGATCCCCAAAATAACTAATTTGTGACGATTTGTATATAGGGGAAAGTCTTATATCGAGATCTACTTAAATTTGGTTTGGATTAATGGCATATCAACCCTGTGGGTTATTTAATGCCACTCTATCTCTCTCTCTCTCTCTATATATCTATATATATCTATATATATATATATATATATATATTGCAGGAAGTCTGGGGGAGAATAAAAAAAAAATTTATTCTGAAGTACTCTTACCTTCGTACGTGAAGAAATATATATGGCGGTGAAAAAAAAATCTTTAATTTCCTGATCTTGAGTGTAAAATGTTCTCATTTTTGTGTCAGTTTCAGATAGTTCGTTTTTTTGTCTTTATTCATTTTTTTTTTTTTTTTTTTTTTTTTTTTATCAATAAAACATTATTTTACAGAACCATTTCAGTCAGTTTTCATCTAATTTTTTTTTTTTTTTTTTTTTTTCCATTCTTATCCGCATGTCAGTTTTTATTTAGTTTGGTTTCTCAGTTTAATGGCATATCCACCTTCATGGGTTATTCAATGCCAAAGCCATCTTTGTAAAACAATACTGTATTTTTTCTGTAACTTATTTTTTGATATCGTTAAAACTTCTGTGTGTCAGTTTTTATTTGTTTTTGTTTCTCAGTTTAATTGTATATCCACCTTCATGGGTCATTTAATGCTAAAGCTCTTCTTGTAGAAGATCAGTAGTACTATTTAACCCATAGCTGGAAGATGAGGGGGTTCATACATTTCCAAAAGGTATGGGTCCGAAAGTGAACGTAATAGTACGACTGGAGTTCGAACTCACTTACAACGATGTCTCAGCCCAGCATGTTAGCCCCTATACAGCAGGTATTCCCCTCCCCCATTTGTTTCATTCGCATATCTTTTTTTTTCTTTTCGCTTTTGAAAGACATAATTCCTAGTTTGGTATGCTATGAATGTTTTCTTTAGATTCTTAACTATTATATATATTGGCGAAAAAGGAAAACTACCCAGACGAAGTAAAAATTCATTTTGAAATATTGCCTGAGCGGGGTGGGAGTTAAAAATTCAATATTAGAGTTTGTATCACAAGTAAAATAATCAAATTTATTAAAGTAGTAAGAAAAAAGTAAATGATTTTAAATGGAGACTTAATTATATCCCCCTCAAATAAACTTGTGTATATCTAATTAATTACTAATTAAATAATTATATTGAATATTTTGCACAAAATCGAAAGTATATATTTAACTTTTTAGTTAACCCCTTGAAACTGAAATAGATATAGAGGTTTCTTGAGGCATACCATTTTTTATGAATTAGATGTTTGTAGAAAAAGCTATTATCTAAAATTAAATTAGTTTAACACAAAGCCCGAAGTATGAGGCACCCAGTGAGAATCAATATCTTCATTAATAGTCGGCTAGATCGATTCGCTCACCATTAAACCACTCGTAGCTAAGATCTACCAGTGAGGATTAGATTCTATTCATTAGTAATCTAAGAAAATGAACCGCTCTGTCGACTGGGGCATCAGAATGCAGCGACTGCCCCTCTGCCGAAGAGTAAGTCTCCCCCAATGGGGCCTCCTGATGGCCGTGGGAGGGGCGACCCGTGGTGCTTAAGGATAAAACCCAGGTGGATGAGCAGTTCATAACTTGCAATATTCCACTTTGGCCCTGTCCTGGGCTAGAGGGGCGGTCGGAGAGGCCCCCTCCGATCAATCGGCTGGTCACGTCAAGCCCTAGCACCTATATGATTGTCCCAACCCTTTTTATCATATGGGTGCTAGAAGGCGGTGACTGAGAGTCTACATGTCCTGGGAATGACGTTAAACTCTATCAGCTGATGAGGTTCCAGGTTTAGGGAATGTAGAGCACCCCTTCATCACCATTGCTCCCTGGTCCACTCTGACTCGGAGTGGTAGTACCTGTTAGGGTCCCATCTATGGGTTAAATAGAAAAATGTATTTATAAAAAAAATTATCTATTAAGAATTGCTTTATTTCAAAACTTTATCGGCATTAAATGACCCACTTAGGTTGATCTGCCGTAAAACCAAACCAAACTAAGAAAATGAATCTAAGAAAAATGCAAATTATCAAGCCTCATCTAAACGAAGAAAATATTCGTCAGAATAATGATTGGCCAAAAAAATGAAAAAAAATTGAATTTCTGGCAATTAATCAAATACCGAGACGTTTGGTTCTATTTGTGTATTTTTATCTGTATAATAAATTATTGTTCCTCTGAGGAGGAGCTACCAATATTAATGTTCCGTTTCATTGGCCGCGTACAACACTAATAAATTTGTTTTTTGCCAAGATTACCTTTTTTTCCCTTGTGTCGATCTTTGTTGAAAGAAAAGAATTATTGTTGATAGTATTGATTATTATTGTTTTAAATGTGCACTATTCCTAAATCGTGGCCCCGGGGCAAAGATCAGTGTAGTATAAATATAAATAGGAGGGGTGAGAAAGCTCTCAAAGTAACGAGATAAAAGCACCTTTGGTTTGAATTGTTTTCCTTCTCTTAGTCTAGTTGTCATACCATGGTTTACATAGCCTAGTAAGCCCTACTGTTTACCCATAGCTGAGGGAGAATAGTTGGATTCGTACATTTTCTTGAGGGCATTAGCCCTATGGAAAAAGCAAACAGTCGAATCTCTAGCTGTCAGCCCTGTCGGCTGAGGCTTTAGAATAGTCTGCAGAGGGCTAAAATCCCCCGCCCATGAAGCCACCTGTAGGCATTGGGTGGTGTCCCATGATGCTTAAGGACGAAATCCTGGTGGAGGAGCAGTCATGACGTGCAACACTCCACTTTGGTCCTTACTTAGGCTCCTCATCATTGCTTCTTGTTCCACTCTGACTTGGAGTGGTAGTACCTGTTAGGGTCCCATCCATGGGTTAAATAGAAAAACATGAGTGTCCATTAAGAATGAATTTATTTCAAAACATTGTCGGCATTAAATGACCCACTGAGGTTGATATGCCACAACAAACAAACAACATTTTTGTCGCTACAGAAGGATTATTTATCTTGAATTTCCTGCCACTTGTTTGGCAGGATTTCACACAAGGTTTAACAAGCGAAACCCCTTAGCGCAGATGAGGTGCAAAAATAACTACTCCGTTGGTATTTCCCTCTGCTATCAAAGAACCTGTGGGAATGGTAGTGCCTGTTAGGGTCCCATCTAGAAAGAGGAAAATGAGTTAACAAATTTTTTAAAAAAACGAGATTCTAAAATTTTTCAGTAACCATCAAGAATGAATAAAAAAAATGTCTTCGGCATGAAATAACCCAACAAGGGTTTATCAAAAAAATAACCTGAATCTATCCAGCTTTTAGATGAGAACCGCACCAAAACTCTTTATTCTGTTTTTAAAAAAGCACTTCACTAGGTTTTTGAAAAGAACTGTGTTAATACTTAATGGTGATATCTTATACTTAATTTTAAAGGTGTTATCCAAAGAACCGGTGTTAATACTTAAATGACTTATCGTTTTAAGCATCTTTTTATCTATTTATTTTATCTATTATCTTGAATATTTATTTCAAGCGTCCTTTTAGGTGTTATTTATTTTTCCAGATTGTTCTAAGCAATAATGCTATGTTATTTTAAAACCTCCAGATTCAATCTTTTAGTAGGCTAAAATAATACGTTGTTTTCTTAGTTTGTAAATAAGATTTATTTACAATTCGTTATCGTTTGCAGCAATTTTTTTTTTCATTTTTTTTCTTTTTATGTTCGATTGAAATAGATTGGCCTTATCGCTTCACACGCTCACTATCTTTCCTCTATTATCTAATAAAAACGGAATGGTCCATTATTTAGCTGAGGTGACCATACGCATAAGAACTCGGCGATAAGCGACATCAAATGAGGATTTACTTTTTTTTGGATGATTTGGACTCTCATTTTTAACCAGGGTGTGTTGCAAGATAACTCTCGTAAGATTATGGAACAAGAATATTATATAGATTTGTTCTTAATTAACCCTTTCACGCTTATTGGGACACCGGAGTTCTAGTAGAATTGGATCTTAATCCTTTAACGTTCTAATTTATGCAAAAATTTCGCATATTCCAAAATTATTTGGTTTTAAAAAAAATTGACTTTAAATTTGAGTTTTAAGAAATAATACTTTTTTTTTTTTTTTTTTTTTTTTAAACAACCCTACAGAATCGGTCTCTACCACGTTCTCTTTATTCTACTCTCTTGGTCTACCTATCAATAAAAAAAAACTTTAAAAAATTGGATCAGCAGAGGTGGTCACTACTAGAGTAGACTCTGTCCTATTTAGTGATTATCCGCCACACATTACTGCCACAAAACCTGCCCTTAAGCCCAACAAAGATCTGATGACTTAACCTATTAATTATTACTGGTTTTTTGTTAAAATTATCATTATTTATGGTGTCATTGTTTATATTGAGTAATATGGGAAAATAAATAATTTTGATTTTATTCACCGTCACTCGTTCGCTCAAGCTCACTAAAATGAAGAAATCACCCCCTTCTGCAAAATATTGGACTTTATATCCGCCTTCCCCACTCCCACAATGCCTCTCATTTCCGGTCTGCTCTCTATTTAAAATAAGTCTCGCTTATCAGCACCACTTTGTCTTCGACTACTAGGTAAGTGATGTTTCATTCTTATTAAAACTACATGAATTTAAACCAATCATTTTTAAGATTACTTGATTCGGTAATAAATTATCCGAAAAGAGTTAATATACTGTAGTTTAACAAGTTTGAATATCAAATCATTTTCACATGTTACACAATATTAACAATGACACACTATCAAATATTGATAAGTTTTACAAAAAATAATTAAGTGATAATAGGTTACGCCATCATATCTTTGTTGGGTTTAAGGGTTGGTTTTGTGGCATCAATGTTAGTTGTTGTAATGTGTGGAGGATGATCACTAAATAGGATTGAGCTTATTCTAGTAGTGACCACCTCTAGCTGATTCAAATTTTTGAATAGTTTTTAATGATTTAAAACAATATGAATAGCTTTTTTTTTCTCTTTATCTATTTTTTTTAAGAAGCAGGTACCTAAAAAAAATAAAACTAACAAACTTGAACAAGTAAATTAGATAACCAAAAGAAACAGCAATGTAGAACAAGCGGGTAGAAAAAAAAAACTGAAAAAACAAAAACGAGACGATAATGCGTAAACGGATGGGTAATAAAAAGGAAGAGGAAAAAATAGTAAATATTTTTTTTAATTAGGGATTTGTGGATAGTTGGGGTAGGAGTATGGTATCGGGTTAGCTCAGTCGGTAGAGCGTTCGACTAGAAACCGCATGGTTCCTAGTTCGATACTAGTCCTCGCTAACTCAGCGTATGAGTAGCACAGGGACCTAAAGGAGCTGATGGTAGGTGTGGCGCTCCAGCTCAGACACTAAAACAATCTTCTTGGTCTATCGCTAGTGATAAGGGGATAGACTCCCTCGCTGATTGGCTGATATCGACTTTAGGCCACCCCGACGACTTTACTTTACTTATGGTATATGTACTCACTAAACCTGCAAATTTATCTATTTGTAGATTGTCTAAATGGTTGAGAGGAGCAAAAAGAATGGAAATTGTTTTCCTTAAACCTAGACCGATTGCCATACCAAAGTTAAATGCCCAGTCTGCCCTGCTATTTTTCTGGTAGCTTTCGTTTTACTCATTCTTGTTGGGTACTCAATTTTTGTTTCAAACAATATTTTTAACACAATTTTTTATCTATTTCACCCATAGATGGAATCCTAACAGTTACTATAACTTTGGATCATAATGAACCTGAGAGTAATGGTTATGAAGGGGTACTCCACATTCCGCAGAGCTCCAGAATTGGACCTTAACTATTAGATGAAGTTTAACGTCATACCCAGGACAACGGGAGAATAATATTAACGTATCCATGTGTATAGGGCAAAAGTATGGGGAAATTGCTATTTGGAAATTTAAAAAAAAAAAAAATTTCTTGAAAAGTGGTATGCAATGTTATTTTTTTAATTTAGCATAATAAATAATAAACGAGCCAAAAGTACTCCCACCCAGACCAGAGGTGATATGCCATAAAAAGAAACAAATGAACTATTCAAAACTAAAAAAAAAAACTATTGAAAGGGTTATAAATGGCGCTTATCTGTAATAGGCTACAGTCCCAGAGGCGAAAAGTGCTTTACTTTTTAAAATGTTGGATGTAAAAGATGGCTCAATAATTTTTACATAAGGATTGAGATAAAAACACAAAAGAGTATACATACTTTTCTTGGATTCATAATTAAGTTTTAAATGAGTAAAATACGTAAAAAAACTACTTAGATCCGAAATAAAAATTAGTCAATGAGATTAGGAATTTTATCTGCCATTTTATAATCAGCCAATCAGAAAAAGTACAAAATCTCACAATTTGTACAATATCTCGATAAATAGAATTTGGCCAAGCCTTAATTGACAAAATATTACCTGCGAACAACTGGTTTTTAGACAAAAAAAAAATTCTAACTTTAAGATACGAACTACTAAAAACCTATTTAGTTTAATAATTTTGAAAAATCAAAATATTTCAAAACTTGCTGATGTAATTCAAATTTATTAGAAAATTTTAATAGAAATTAAGATAAAATCCCTAATCTCATTGGCTAATTTTTATTTCGGAGCTAAGTAGTTTTTTTACGTATTTTACTCATTCAACCAAGAAACGTATGTGCGAAAAGTAAGTATACTCTTTTTGTGATTTTATCTTAATCATTACGTAAAAATTTTGAGCCATCTTTTACATCCAACAGAACTGAACGAAAATCGCTTTGGGACTGTGACCTATAAAAGGCTAGCAGCACAGTTTTTTTTTTTAATAATAAAGTGTTGGCAAACTATTTTGGATTCACAATTAGTGGTAAAGCGAAAGATTCGGTCATGATATCAAGGGACTTAAAAAGTACTATAAGTGTCGAGATATCAGTATGTGTGAGGAATTCTATTGTTTTGATGGTTTATGGAATCTACAGAAAGTTAGAATCTTGGAGGCAAAAGAGAATCGAGTAATGAAACTAGAAAATGTTTTTAAAATGACTGTATATTTTCCTAATAAATGTAATCTATACATATATAAAGGACAGTTGGTGTGTATGTATGCCCCGATGAAAGTGCATAAAACAATTAACAAGGTAAAAATATACACATTAAATATCAGCGGTTCTTGCTTTTCGTGCAAAAAATGATTTGATTTATATTCGAAGATCTTTAAAAATTAAAGTATTCATAGAAATTGCATGGATATTCTACTTTAAAATGTCGAGCATCTGTAAATCTATAAAATCAATACACCAGTGTTTCCCCACCCCCTCTATCCAGGCGATTCTGGCAGCCACTTCTAGTTCATTTATAAAGAAAAAATATTTAAAAAAACTTTTAAAAAAAGAATTTATTAGAATAAGATAAAACAAATATATACAAATGTTTTGTATTTGGATTATTCGGACTATTGTCCTCATCGTAATTGTTATCTATACAACGTTTCAGTTTGTGCCCTCCGACCTTCTTCAGATAGTCCGAATAATGCAACTTATCAAGCCTCATCCCATGAATTCAGAATTTTTATAAATCTATATCTTATTATAGAGATTAGTTTTGTCTGTAACCAAAACTATATTACTACTAAAGTCACATTTCCCTTTATTTACGTCACATTCTACATGATTTTATTTTTATTTGAACCTCAATTATCAATAAAATTGTCTTACATTATTAATACTGTTGGCTTTATCTATGTACCAATAACATGCAATTGTATTTATATATACAACAAAATAGCCGTTTACCGTGTGAACGGGAAGGCTAATTTGCATATTGATATTAAAAATTTGATTTTAATAAATATGTGCTTGGTATTAATTTCTAATTGAGTTTTATCTTAATGAATATGAACAAAAATCTCGGGATAAATCTTTGACGGAGAACAAGAAAGGAAAAAGAGCAAGACATTGTCTTGCCTGCCGGGATCGAACTCGCGTCCTCCCGCATGCGAAAACGGATGCGATGTAGGAACTGGACGGACGCGAGGTTTGACTGACGTGCCCAGATGTTTGGCTAATATGCCCATAAAATAAGTGAGTCGAGCGCTGGGCAGTCAGCAGAAGCAGTCGACGACAAAGCGCTTTTCAGTAAAGAAATGGATTTTAGTCGAACAGAAACAAAACTAAATAGGAAATGTGATTTTGAACTGCTAAAGATTTTTCGACTACGACGACGGATTTTCCAGCTGCTAGACGAAGAATGTGTTGACCAACAGGCTTGTGAGAAGACTGAGAACTCGCTTGTTTTTGGTTCCCCCTAGGCAGGAGCTTGTTGATTCGAAGGTCTATTTCGCCCCATATATTTTCCCCCTTCTATAATCTTAAAAGAAACCAATTAACAAAGTAAATAACTATAATTTTATTCTTTACTTCCTGATTAACTAAATAGTTAAATTAGGAAAATTTAGCAATGAAAGATGGGAACGATGGAAGAGTAAATTTTAGTGCTATTTTTCGATTATAGCCACCTGTTTCAAATCCTTTTATCTGCATTCTTATTTAGTTTCATTAGCCTTTCTAATTTAATATATTTAATCACGTTAAATCTTAAATACTTTCACCTGGATGGTGCATATATTTTTAAGAATAAAAGATATAGACGAGGGATTCATCTAACTTTTTAAAAAAAAAACCTGCCAACGCTGGGTAGATCTACTAGTTGATTCTAAATTACTAATTTTTATTTTCTGTATTTTTCAGACGCAGATGCTCACAATGCCACAGGAAGAATTTGTCGTTGAATACACTGATCCAGAAACTAGTTGCGTAACAGATTATCTTTATGATCAATATTGCGCCGGTGAGCACGTCGACGTTACCTTACGTACCGAAAACGACTCTGTTGTTCTTCATGGTTTTGTACTAGCTGCGCAGAGCGATTTGTTAAGTCGCTTTTCTGCGCAATCAGGCGACACGGGCAAACTCAGCATTGACCTGACAAAAATCTGCGACTCGATTGTGCACCTCAAATCTGTCGTCGAATATCTCTACAAACGTACTATCACCCTCGACATGACAAACATCAAAGAGATCCTGAAACTCGGTCAATACTGTTCTTTTCATCGATTGTTAGGTCATTGCAAACAGTTCTTATTGAACCGGATGCAGCCTTATAACTGTCTAGAGATCTGGAGGATCGCTCGTAGTTTCCACTTGCCAGATATAGAATCGATGGCGCTATCTTTAATAAGGGAGGTATTCTGGGAGATGTGCAGCGAAGATCCCACTCTGAAAGACATAGGTATAAAAGAGATGTCCTTCTTGATGGATAAGGTTTCTGTGCCGCGCAAACCCACCGCAGCATTCGAGTTCCTGACTTACTGGCTGTCTGGAAACTTTTCAGATAGATTCACTGCTGTCACGGACTACGTTCAAAGGTTTGTGCCCTGCTACGTCCTGCCGGTTACCTTATCTTTTCTCGAATCTTTGTTGGGTGAGGAGGAACAATATCGACCGCTGTATAACTTTCTCCAAAAAATCGCTACAGATACACCTGAAAAACTGAGCATATATTACAATTCCCCTTTCCCTTCTAATGAAGAGTGGGTCCTGGTCCTTACTGAAAGGGAAGTGATGTCTATATATTTCCCTTCGGAAAATCAGTGGACGTCTATTAGACACGAGACTTGCAATAATTGGATGATTGGTATTTTAGGTCAAAGTGTAGTAAGTTGGGATGATGAAAAGAAACAAATTGGGGTGTTTAATCTGGAGATGCTGACTACTCGATGGCTGCCCCCCTGTCTGCGGTTGCCTGACGTTTTCACCTCAGCATATTTCTGTTCAAATGCCGGAATTCACATGATCGCATGCAGTTGGTACGGGCGCGGTTTCAAGATAACCATCTGGCGCTACAAATACGGCTGGGAAAAAAGGCGGCAGATGCTTTTAAGTTGTCCTCTGGAAGACGCCTACCTGAGGGTCGAACCCTGTCCGAACAATTCGGACATGGTGTATATACTCATAACTTCACGGGAGATTGGCAAAAAGCGTGGTCCTGGTAAACATGGCTGTCTACTGTTGCAGTATAACAGTATGACGACACGTGTCTGTTACGTTTTCTCATCGCCACAATGGGCGCCATTCGTAAACGGGCGTCTCTTATGCATAAACAAGACCGTTAATTTTATCGAGGACCTTTCGTCTCCGCAAATGCTTAAGTCGCTAAATCTCGGAAAGCTGGCCATAAAATCAATTACCGGACTCAATGATCTGAAAGATTTTCGGATCCCCCTTCCGGATTCGAAAAGAAAACGACCTGACAATATAAATATCTCTGCTGACATGGCGGACAACATGGAACACTTCAATACGGATCAGTTTACGTGTTATGAGGATAATATATTTTGGCTTGAACAAGTTTCTCCTACCGTAGTCAGTGTTAATATCTATAATTTCACCGCGAGGGACAACAAGTGGATTGAGTTACCCCCGAGCCCTTTATTGGGTCTCTCACAGGTGACAATGAAAGTTTTCAATAGAAATTCCATTTTGAGGGGAGGGTTTCACGTCGACAACTTAAAACGGTTGATATCTAAAAACTCTTATCCTTTGGTTAATCTATCGGTAGATAATTGGAAAGGTGAAATGCTGACATGAGGTTAAATTCAAACTTCTAAAATCACTCTATTTATATATTAACTTCTGGTTGTCTTTTTAAAAATATTTTTCATTTCAGGTCATTCATTTACATCCAAACAACAAAAAGAAATCGAAGACTTAAAGTCTAAATTTTTCCTGTGTATTTCATCATGTTTGATAGATCTTTAAAAAAAAAAAAAAGACATTTAACCCAGATTTTAAAAAAAATTAAAACAAAACAAAAACTTTCGTGGTTAATATGCGAAGTGGATAATGGTTGTTAGCACCTTTCCGTCCACTAAAGACGATGGCGTAGTGTCCCAAAAATTATCTGCGCAAGTGGCTGTGCAGGCCAATCCCTGAATTACACTTTGGTGCACTAACTTCACACAAAGTGTGATGCTTTCTGAGGCTGCTAGTTTCTCTTCCTCTTCCTGGCTCTTTTTGTTGTGGAGTCTACTCTCCTCTTCGCCTCACCCCTCTTCGTGCCTTGTTTAACATTAATTCGCCATGCCGCTCAATATTCTGCGTCTGCCTCTCTCGTGTTTGTGTCAATGTGGCATATCCTCATGTCTCTCCCGTAGACATCTTTAAAGTGTGGGCGTGGTCTACCAACTGATCTGGAGCCTTTTACTAATTCGCCATACAAAAGATCTTTTGGGATGCGTCCATTTTCATGAGTGCCTCCCGTAGAGGATGGAGAACATGCTGTTTGTGATGGCACAATCCAGCACGTCTGTGTTGGACACTTTCCCCTGCCAGTGGATATGCAGAATACGTCATAGACATCTGAATTTCATGTTTACAACAAAATGGTAGACTCTATTAAAAAAAAAAACTTAAGTAACTAAAATCCGCCAGTTATTTACCAAACAACGTAATCATATATTCTTATTTTTATTTGTACTGGGGGGTGTAGAAAAAGCAATATTATTTTACAATTTTTAAAATTTTTATAACCATTTATTCTGTTGCTGGGTTTTAGCCAACACTTCCGAAAACTTCAGAAGGCGTTTTTCTTTTCTTTTTTACTGGCCTGAGGAGAAATTAATTTTTCTCTTCTCAGTATATGGTCAAAATTTTATTCCATAGACTAAACTTTTTTTTTTTTTTCTTTTGTAAGACACCAGCTTTTTGTGTCATTTCCAACACTTAGATACCCGCAAGCCTCTCCTCTTATAAAAATTAATAAAAAATGAAAACCCAATTTTTATCATTCAATTTATATCAAACATCTATCAAAAAATAAACGCTTGTCACTTTATTTAAAATTATAATAATTCTTTTCTCTAAATTGTCGAATGACTAAGAAATCAGCCTTTTTACGTTACGTATTCTTATTAAAGCTGAAGCTTATCGATTTTTTATCAATGGGCAACTTTTCAATGTCTATTAATTGAATGTGTAAAATTTACTAGGGACGATTATGGATGTTTTTGTTTTTTTTATTTAGGGTATTTGAAAAGTTGTAAATATACAAATCGTCTGTATTAATAGTAATTTCTTAATTTAATAAACAATAATACCAACAAAAAATTTGAATATTTTTGACGTTATGAAAACTTAACAAAAATCTTGTTAAAATACGGTGGTTCGAAGATCTTGTCACCCCACTTATCTTTTTTTAAGAGGTTAAATAATTACAAAATACAACCCGAAATTCATGAAAATAATTTGATTTTAATTTTTTTTTTCTTTTAATTCAGAGAAATAGTAATTTTTTTATCTTTTATTTATTTATCTTTTTCTTGGGTAAAATCATTTAATATATTTATTAAACGGAAAAATAATGAAAGTTAAGACCATATCTAGGAGTGACATGACTTTCGGACCACCCTGTACATCTACTTGGATAGTGTCTAATATTAACAAAATTAAAGACACTTTTCTACAAAACTATTCCAATGTCGATTCCCAAAAAGTCATCAGTTTGATTCGTTCGTATCTAAACTTCTTTATTACTAATAATAGATTAGTTGAAATATCAACTACAATTGCTGAAAAATTAAACTTTTCTACTGGCAGATTGTTTTTTTTATTTTTATTTTTACATTCAATTCTTTTCTATACGATATGTACTTACATAAAATGTACGGTCACCATCTTTACGTAAAGCATCCACTGGTTGTATTCCCTACAGGGAGATAAGACAACTCCTACCCACCTCCAAAAAATAGGATGTCATTGGTATGACACTAAATAATAACTGGAGTATCACTTTAATGCCATTACTCCCAAGACCACTCCCGACCTGTTGGCCGAGGCTTTAATTTACAGACTGCACTTTTTGCGGAGGAGTACCCCCCCCCCAATGGGGCCACATGTTAGCCGTGGGTGATGACCCGTGATGCTCGAGTACGGAACCCTGGTAGCTGAGCAGTCCATGACATGCAACACTTTATTTTGGCCCTTACTTAGGCTAGACAGGCATTCAGAGAGATCCCCCTCCAATCAATTGGCTGATCGGGTCAAGCCCTAGCACCTATATAATTGTCCCAACCCTTTTTATCATATATGCTAGAAGGCAGTGGCTGAGGGTCTTCATGTCCTGGGAATGACGTTTAACTCTATCTGATGTTGAGGTGACAGTTCTGGAGGTCTTGGAAATGTGAAGCACCCCTTTATCACCATTACTCCCATCTCCACTCTGACCCGGAGTGGTAGTATCTATTAGGGTCCCATCTATGGGTTAAAAAGAAAAATTATTTTTAAAAAGGTTTTAAAAAATGAGTACCCATCAAGAATGAATAAAACAAAAACGACTTTGGCATAAAATGACCCAGCCAGGGTTGACATGCCGTAAAACCCTAACAACCAACCATGTTCTAATGCCGATCATCCTAAAGTTTTGTTGGAGTTCTTTTTTTAGTTATAGCCATTTCATTAATTCACGTTCAAATTTCCGTATTTTTAAATAAGACAAGTTGAAACCTGGAGCCAAATTGTTCACAAAATAAAAAATTTAAAATTTAAAAAAAAAATCTTTTAATACACTTTTTTTAAATATATAGCTGGAGAATATGTATCTTTTTCATTGTAGCACAGGTATATGTACGGTAAAGTGAGGAGCTAATGGTACGTATGGTGCTCCGTCTCGTACGCCAAAAAAACAATCTCCTTTTTTCTAGCGCTAGTGAAAAGGGATAGACTTCCTCGCCGTCTGAATCATACCGATTTTAGGCCACCACGACGACTTTCCTTTTTTTCTTTTTTTTTTTTTTTTTTTTTTTTAAATTGTCATAATAAAACGCGATACAACTCCACAAAAAAAATGTAAATATGAGCACAATTCCCTAACATCTCTGCATAAAATAACCCAGGTTTCTTTTTTTGTTGGGACTTTTCAATTTCGTTTTATTTGCTAGTGATCATAACGTTTCGACCGTCTGGTTCCGGTTTTCTTCAAGTGTGCTATCTAATATAAAAAAGGGTCACTTTTTTTTCTTTCGGTATTGTTAACCCTTTCACAGGCAGATGATTTTTTTTTTTCTTAATCCTTGTAGAGTGGGCGAATTATTTTCAGAAAATTTTAAAAATAGAGGGTATGTTCAAACTAGTCAATTATAAATAAAAACATTTTGTTAGGAATTGTCATAGTATGAAAACAAAGCACACACTTTGAAAAATCTTTTACACCTTCTTGTACCAGAGTAAGGCATCCTAACGATGTTTCCATATTAACAATAGATTGATCAACGAGCAGCCAATAGAAAAATGCCTTACATTGAGCTACTGAGAAAATTACCTAAAATGACGCTCTGCCTGCAAAAGAGTTCAAATAATTTTTTTATCTATATATTAGTACTGGTGTCCTTAATTGTACAACCGTTATCAACTTGTAACACCCTCTGGTTAAAAATGAGATAATCCAAAATAAAATGCAAAAATGTAAATCCTCATTATTTTGTGTTTCTTATCCACCAAATTTGTATTTACCTAGGAGTGTAGTCACCTCTGCTAAATAATAGACCATTCCGTTTTTATGAAGAAAGGGAAGAAAAAGGACATGCTGTACAGAAAATATATCTGGAAGATGGAGAAGGTATAGAGAGAACTAATGGCAGCTTTAGCGAAATCAGACCAGATCAGCATCTTCAAGAACCAGACTTATAGCAAAAACAGACTACAAAATACAGTAAGAAGAAATGTCCCAGCTACACAAGAAACAAACTATAGAAGAAAGGTACCAGCCAGCTACTCCTAACAAGGAAAAGTAAGGATTTAAATATGAGGGCATAACCACGTATGCCCCCATAAGAATAGAACGAACCCTCTTATGAAATATACCCAGCAGGTGTGGGTATACAGCACATGGATCCGAATTCAACACCGCTCCAAAGTGATAAAACGAAAGTGAAACGGTCGAGAAAGTTATAGAGTGCCAAATATTCTAAGATACTACCTGTGTTATTCGGACTATTGTCCTCATCTTCATTGTTATCTGTACAACGTTTCGACCGATATGCCCTCCGGCCTTCTTCAGTTATTTCTTGTCGGACTCGGGAACCTTCTTTTCGGTCTTTTTGTCCAACTGAACACATAGCCTAGTGGATAAAGGAGTTAGGTTAAGACAGTTCTAAGTGACAGTTATCTCTAGATTGCAGGTTCAATCCTGATCAAGGGCAGCAGTAACATAGAATAATAATTAACACAGCTTAACGCCTCTACCCCAGCTATGGTTAGCGGAATGGGAACGGAATGCCCCCGTGGACTGAATAAAGGGTTAGGTTTGAAGTTCCATGATGGTTCCCGAGTCCAAGAAATACCTGAAGAAGGCTGGAGGGCATATCGGCCTAAACGTTGTACATATAACAATGAAGATGAGGACAATAGTCCGAATAACGCAGATAATACTAATCATCTAGCCTCATCTAAATCATTCAGAGAAATTCAAGATACATATTTCAATTTACTGCTGGTTGTTTTATACGAGACGCATATCAGCTATACAGGGTGTCCACAAAGTCTGGGTACATTGAGATTTCACTATTGTATTTGTTATTTTTCCGAGAAGGCAGATATGGTAATTTAGCAGTAAATAAAATCATAACATAAACAATTAAATATAAGAAATAATAATTTTCCTTTTTTACTTGTTTAAATTAAATTTAAAAAAATACTTTACTTTTATGTACCCAGACTTTGTGGACACCCTGTATATCAATACGCTTGTACCTTCCTACGTGTGTCAAGTCCAATCATCATCCAAATCAATAATAAACCATTCCATTTTAATTCATAAGGCAGTGGTTCTCAGTGTGCCCCAGAGCCTTTTCAGGTGCGCTTCGTAGTATTCCAGATATGAAAAGCAAATGTATAATAAGTTACTATATTATACCATTTCATTACGAACACTCTGCTTGTTTCGTTGCGACATTATTATGATAGTTATAAGTTACTTTTTTCGCAACTAAATAAAAACACAGGTTTTAAACAATTTTATTGAGAAAAATTATTTTATTGCAATTTTCCACCTCATATTTATGTGAACTGGGATTTTTAACCTTCGCAACAATTAAGTTTAAAAACAGAGGAACTCTTCAATGCATTGATGAGGAAATGAGAGTTTTTCTCTCAAACATAAGACCAAACATTGAAGAAATCGCAAGGTCTCATCAAGCTCATGTTTCTCATTAACACAGGAATGAATAAACTTCATAGAGGTATGTTAAGTTTGCTTTTGTTAAATGTGTTATTTTTTTAATATATTTAAAAGTTAACTTAATAACATATTAGCGCACTGTATGCAAAATAGGACTATCAAGTATATGTAGTACACTAAGTGCGCCCAACCTGTATAAAGTTTGAGAACCACTGTCATAGGGTATGAATGTATGTGTTCAAAGACTATGTCCTGTCACCACTACAGATAAATAATTGACCATATAGGCTATAGTCCCAGACGTCAAAAGAGGCTTAGTTTTCGAATTACTGTAGGGGGGCTAAAGTCATTTTGTCAAAAACGCATTTTAGGCTCATTTTGCCAGTAGCTAGTATAAACAATAAGCAATTTTAATATCTGTATACGAAATACTATTCATTCCCCCCCCCCCCCGATTTTCTAAAAAGCCAGTTCTTTAATTGAAAATTATATTTTGAAATTTTTCCTGAAGAAAAAAAATTGTTTGCTTTAGTTACTAAAGCATTATTATTGTTTGCTTTAGTTACTAAAGCATATTATTAGGATTTTTTTTTGGGGGGGGTGAGGGTCATTCTAGATTAATATTTTTTTATTTCATAAACACAGAACATCAGCTGATGTTTACATTCCAGATAAAATCTGTAATCTCATTGGCTAATTTGAATTCGGAGCTATTTTCGTTCTATACGTATTTTAATCACTTAAAACTTATTTTATTAATTCTTGATGCAAGAAACCTATGCACGAAAAAAAAAATTGGAATTTTGGGGCGATATCATTTTAATAATAAAGGACAATTTCTCTGGTGACTTTTTACATCCGACAGAACTGAACAATAATCGGGTTAGGACTGTGGTCTAATATCGTTGTAATTGTGAAGAAAGAAGAAATGAACATGAGTAATTGCTTTATATACACCTTATTCAATGGCTGACATGAGTGACATTTTTTTTCTTTTTTCTGTATGATTTGACATTGAATTAACCATTACTAAAATTCTCGTGTTTGTATAAATATTAGATCTGATAACGATATTGTGCTTTGTATATTGTCAGAATTTTACAGACTATATGATTAATACAAGGGAAATGTATTGTTTCTATATTATGTCGAATATATCCAACCACCAACATAATCCTGATCATTTCTATTGTACTTTAGAGTTATTTTGCTCCATATAGACCTTATTCAATGGCTGAATGGAAACACTTAAAGCATAAAAGTTCAAAATTTTAACTGACGTTGTAGCTTCCGTTCTGAACAAAAACCAAACTATCTTTTTCGTACAAATAATGTTCAATATATGTAAAATGATAATAGAAAAAAATTGTCATAGATGCATGCCATTTCGGGATATTGCTCTTGCTATGAAAAAATCAGAAATCATTAACTTAAAATTGGATAAATCTAAGACTTTTTAAAAAGTAGTTTTGGATTCCTGGGACCAAAATGTTTGTATAAACCAATTTTTAGGAGTAGGGAAGCTCTCGAACTCATTTAACAGACAAAAATAGATTACAAAATGTCACTATTTTTCGCGACGCCCCACCAAATTTGGGGTGCTAAAAATCGACATAACTCCGATAATTTTTTAAATTGGAAGCTTAATTTTTGGGATTGTCTAACTTTAACATAATCCATACATGGACAAAATTTCAGAAAAATTGAAGAGGGTGAGTTACATTACCTGGATGATTTGACAAGGAATTACCTGCATGCTAAACATCAGAGAGAAAAGGAAAGCAAATAAATATATAAATAAAGAAAGATAGGAAGTGATAGCACCTATCGTATGTTTCAACGAAAAGAGGAAAAAAGAAAACGAAAGAATTCTCTCAGAGATTATTATACTTTTTACGTATTGAATTGTTTTTCAATAGCTCTTAAGTAAACTATCAAACTTTGTAATTGTTAAATTATCATACCGTTGTATATCCACGGTTTTGCTAGTACTGAATAATTAGGCGACATTTCTGGCAAGAATTTATCTTAAAATTGTTGATACAATCCCTACTCCAAAATGATAGCCAAAGAAGATAAATCCACGTGCAAATTCTTCCCTTAAAAAAATGTTAAAATCTTGATGAATATTCCAAATGTTTCATTAAAGATATTTTCTGAATGCCAGAAATTTCAACTGCACAACTGATGTAGTTTGCACGATACTCAGACAATCACAATTTCTCTAAAACCAAGTTTACTTAAATTAATAATAATTTTTTTTAAAAATGAACGTTCAAAATTTTCTACGAAGAATTACAGTACATTGAGTCACTTTCATATATTCTCAGCATAAAATTTACTCAAATTTGGTAGGAGGGCGTATTGTATTGTTTTGTCTTTTGTTATTTCTTTTTTCTTTTTTTTTCTTTTTGTGTGTGTGTTTTTGTCTTTTCTTTCTTTTTTCTTTCTTTTTGTTTTTGTTTTTGTCTTTTCTTTCTTTTTTGTCTTTTATCTTTTTTTGGGTTTTTTTTTTGGGGGGTATTTGCCTTTTCTGTTTCGTCTTTTTTCTTTTGTATTTTCTTTTTTTTTCTTTTTTTTTGTATTTTCTTTGTCTTTTCGATTACTTTTTTTTATTTTTTATTTTTGTCTTTATATTTTTATCTCCCCGCCCCTGGATGAAACCATACTATTTATTGCAGCATTCAATAATTTCCTTTTAAATGTCATGAAATATTTTCATGTTTAATGATTTAAAAAAAAATTTTCTAATTTTCTTTAAACGTGTATTTATAGCAGAAAGCGTCGGTAACTCGTCTGAGAAATGATAATAATATAAAAATAAATTGATTTTCGTTGTGCGAATTAGTTCGTCGGTTTGAAAGTGGTGTGCCGGGGATCTACCATGACTTATTACGATTGGTTAATTTATTTTCATTTGTTCGTGAAAGTTTGCGTCGTGACATCGTTGTGAGCGTGTGAATCATTTATAATTAGTAAATTTTTTTGTATTATCTTTGTGACAGAGAACACGAGTTGAGTGACGGAAATGGGGAGGTACTGTATTCTCGAAGGAGGTGGGTTAGACTTCGTTGGGCGTGTCGGACTTTGACCTAAGATCGAACCCCCGTCCTTCTGAATATGAAAAGGCGACACTTGAGATAACTTCAGCATTACGCTCAAGTTCCCGTATGTTAAACCCAGATGCCCGTATGAAGGCAATAATCATGTTAAAAATAAACCAGGTGAACCGAAGGATGGATAGAAAAACAGCGTGTGTTACATATGAGATAGCAGCAGCTGTCGCATAGAGGCTTTGAAGAAGAAGAACAAGAAGAAACACCGAGAAGTAGAAGAAGACTTTTTCGTGTTAATTTAAATTTTTCCCACAATCTTTTCATTTTCCGACTTGCTTCATCCCTGTCGGCTGGGGCTTTAGAATACACCGACTGCACCTCTGCAGAGGGTAAGAACCCCCTCAAACGGGGCCACCAGTTGACCCTGGGTAGCGACCCGTGATGCTTAAGGACGGAATCCAGGTGGATGAACAGTCAATGACATGCAACACCCCCACTTGGCTCTTACTTAGGCTAGACGGGCGGTTGGTCGCGACAAGCCCTAGTACCTATATGATTGTCCCGGTTATATTGCCTTATGGCAAGCCCCAACCCTTTTTATTGTGTGGATGCTAGAAGGCGGTGGCTGAGAGCCTTCATGTTCTGGGTATGATGTTAGACTCTAACTGATGGTGAGGTTCCAGTTCTGGACGTCTGCGGAATGTTGAGCATCCTTTCATCACCATTACTCCCAGGTCCACTTTGACCCGGAGTGGTAATAACTGTTAGGGTCCCATCTATAGGTTAAATAGAAAATTTGTTTACAAAAAAAGAATTGAGTTTGAAAATTTTTCTTCCAAGCTATCGCTACGAATCTTTCCAAACTTTGCCGGCATTAAATGACCCACCGTGGTTGATATGCCGTAAAACAAAACAAAAAAAGCAAACAAATCCTACATGTTTCTTTTAATTACATATCACTCGGGTAGTCGCAGCGAGGAACAACAATCATCGGGAAATAACAAAAAAGAATAAGCGCCCAGTGAGATTCTAATTCACTTCGCTTAACATTTTTGTAAATCTGTCTGTATAAACAACTTTAAGGAAAAAGTTAGAATTGCCGTAAAGTCAAAGTCACCGGGGTGGCCTAAAGTCGGTATCATCTAGACAGCGAGGGAGTCTACCCCCTTTTCACTAGTGTTAGAACAAGGAGATTTTTTGTTGGTGACTGAGGTGGAGCGCCATACCTAGCATCAGCTCCTCACTTTACCGCACAGATTCCTATGCTACTCATACGCTGAGTTGGCGAGAGCCGGGATTGAACCCGGAAATGTGTGGTTCCTAGTTGGACGCTCAATCCACTGTGCTAAAACAGCCCTATGCCATAAAACAAGACTTTATTTTTCACTGAATTATTCTGTTGGTGGGTGGGGGGGTCTTAGACGACACCGACTGTATCCATAACAGAGAGTAAACTCCCCCCCACCCGCATACCCAGGACACTGAAACTGCATCTGATGGGGAGGTTCAAGTTCTAGTGATCTATGGAATGTGGAGTACCTCTTCATTGCCATTACTCCCAGGTCCACTCTGACCTGGAGAAGTGTAACATAATGGGAGGGGGGAGAAAATGGAAAAAGCCAGGATTGTAAGAGTTACATGTAGTTTAGCATGGAAAAAATTTAGGATCAGTCAGCACAACGTGACATGGATTTTTCTTATTGGTCGAGAGGTGTCACGTGGCGAAGTGTGGAAAGTAGGAGTGAGTGGTGAGGGTGTTGGGTGAGTTTCGAACGAGGCGGTGGTCGAGTCAGACTTAAGTCTGCCACCAGGGCAGTTTGATTTGAGGTAAAATAAAAATGAGAAGAAATAAGTTTCGCCTTGTATTTTTACTAAAAACTATAAATGGCAGATATCCTCCAGCATCCCAAGTTGGTTCCAGACTCCAAAAATCAAAGAATCGCCAGCCAACTCAACATCAGCCCAGCAACCAGATTCGAGCTTTTCTAAGTAGAACAAAACGAGAGATAAATATACAACGATTATTGTTATTAACACCTCATCACGCTATTACAAATGAGAGCCGTAACGCTACAGAGGTACTGACTGTTAGGTCTCCATCTATTGGTTAAATAGATCTGCTAATAAATTATTTGAATTAGATTGCACCTCGTGCTATAAATAATCTAAAGAAACAACTGTACAAAGAATGTAAACATGAACGCGATTCCCTAACCTCTAAGCATAAAATCACTCAAGATCGGTTTACATGAAGTTAAAATCAAACAAACGTTTACTGCTAAAATGTAATATTTATACAATTTTTAGCCAAATTGTATTTTTCTCTTTATACACGAGAAATTCGACACTTTCAAATTAAAAACATACAATTTTTTCTGTTTTTCTTTTTCTTTTTTCTCTTTTCCTTTATTTCTTTTATTATATTTCATTTTATTTATTATTTATTTATTGTGAGTTGGTTGTTTTTTTTTAATACGATATTCTAATTTCTATATTTAAAAAAAAAAAAAAAAACTTCTCGGATTTTAAAAATGCATTTACGTATTGCAATAAAAAAGCTATAGTGCTTTTTGTTTGCTTATTTTCTGTTGTTTTTTTTTCCACTCCTTGTAAATTTTTGCGATTTAAAAAATAAAATAATAAAAAAATCAGTTTGAACATTTTTTTCTCTTTCTTTCTTTCTTCTTTTTTTTAACAACTGAAATATAAGAATAAAGCTATTAATTTTTTTACTAGAAAGAATTAGCGGAAATATTTAAATATAAATATCCCACTCTTAAAAGCCGAACAAAAAAAAAATACGTTCGTTCATTCAAGAGAGAAAGAAAGATAAATGAAAACTTTCTAAAAAGTCTCGAATCTTTTTAAATATACATATTTACCAACCCCTCCACATGATCAGGATGTGACACAAGGTCAATTTTTTAAGCGGAGTTTAACAAGTTTGAAATCAGAGTTTTTTCTTCTCCTAGACTGGTTACTGTAATAAACAGGGCTAGTAGGCAAGCGTATGGTGATGAGGAAAAAACAAACACGGATTTTAAGTTTCAAAATTGTATTCGAAAAAGGAACATGAAAGCGAGGAAAAGATAGAAATGAATTTAAAGGATAATTTTGGTGATAGTTGTGTCTTGCATAATAAAGTCAGTGAATGTCCGGTAGCCGAATCAGTTGTAGTGTAGGTGGAGAAGTGGGCAGATGAACCAGTGGTAATGGTTAGGTGTTGATTAGGTGGGCAGAGTCTTGTGTTTTTTAGTAGTCGTTAGCGGTTGTGTTCCTTGTATCAGTTGGTGTAGTCTTGTTGTTGTAGTAGGCAGAATTTTGTGTTTTGGTATTCTGAAGTTGATAGCTGGTTGTATTGTGTATGATAGTTGGCGTAAATTTGGCATCGCTGAACGATGTGGAATTGTTCGTTTGTTGACTGCCTGTGAGGTCAGATTTGGGTAGAGGTAGGTGAGGATGTAAATCGGCCGCCTGTGATGTATGTTTTGTTTTCGAGGTCGGCCCCGTTGATACGTTCGACGCTGACGCCTAGATCTCTCTGACTTGTCGGCTTTTCAAAGCCGACTTTAAATAGAATGTCGCAACCCAAAATCGGATCAACTGAAGTCATTTTCATTTCACCCGGGAATCGTTTTCATTGGATGAAAACGCGAATTTTATTTATCTTATTTATTGTTTGGGAATTCTTGTTTTCCAAAGGGAAGTTCAATTTGGAGCCTATGCGTAAAAACGTGTTAATTTGGTCACTTCTTTTTTTGGCTACTGTAGAGTTCACTTCCGTTTTGACGTCAGCAACTTATGTTTTGTTTTGTTGGTAATTAGTGAATCGAGAGATATCTATTATTGTTTATGTAACATTACCTAACCAATGTTAAAGAGCCGTCTTCCCTACTATTTACCCATAGGGAGAGTAGTTGGACTCATGCCCTTTCCCAAGGGTATTAGTGATATGTGTTATGCAAACAGCCTCATTCAGGATTATAGAGTACCAAGAGGTTTTGACGTTTTAGATTATAAAAGTTGCTGGTTGTTCTTGATGCGTGTTCCTTGGGTTTCGCTATTAACCCCATCTTATCTAGTGGTCGCGCTGAAAAGGAGGGAGTTCAAGGAAGGAAAAGTGGAGAGACAAAGACATAAGGTGGTTTTATGACTTTGGCTTTATTCACCAGACATAGCCACCACGTGACAAGGAAATATATCTCCCAGGCCAGTAATAGTGACGAGACATAGTGAAGGCCTAAACTTGGATGGCCGAGAGATTCTCTTTGGGGTCAGAAGTGGGTCCTTTTTCTTGACATGTGCGAGGGTTCTTCCGGTGAAGGCTCATGGGAGTTTTTTTTTATTATTCTGATTGTATTTTAATCCCCACAAACTCAAGTCGACGAGTCCATTTCTTACGACTTTAAGCATTATACGACACACCTCCAATCCTTTTTTAAATAACTCCTTGGATCATTAAAGTCGGTCATTTTTCCTTCTGGGTTAAAACGGGTAGAATGCAATATATATATATATATATATATATATATATATATTAAAAATGATAATTTTTAACCAATCTGAAGTGTTCGCGCCTAAAGAAAGAAGTTTTTCAAAAAGACCGATTTCGAGCCTAGGGAATCCTATAAAAACGAAGGTTTTCGAAGAACAGTTCAGAAGACCAACTTATGTCTGGTTACTCCACGTCGCTCAACTCATAATTATTTGTCTGCCGCTGAAAGTATTACAAGCTATATCTTTCTCTCTCTACAAGTTACTTCATTGCTGATATATAGAACATTAGCCTTTCTTTCTCTATTGGAGGGAACTCAACACTTTCTTTCCTCTAATTACATGAACTTTTAAAAAAGCATATTCTGCAGGACTTGGATCAGTATTCTTGACTACTGTAATCTATAATGTTTTAATACACATATTACTTGTTGAATTAATGAGTTACTTGTTTTTCTGTCTTAATACCTGTGACCTTATGGTGTGTTTGTTGTAATTACCAATATATATATACATATCCACTCGTTACATCCATCATAAGTGAGTAAAGTCGTCAGGGTGGCCTAATGATGGTATCAGCCAGACAGTGAAGGAGTCTATACTCTTTTCTCTAAAAAGCGCTAGACCAAGGAGATTGTTTTTTGTAACTAGGGTGGAGCGCCACACCTACCATCAGCTCCTTACTTTACGCATAGATCCCTGTGCTACTCATACGCTGAGTTGGCGAGGGCCGGTATCGAACCAGGAACCTTGTGGCTTCTAGCCGAACGCTCTACCGACTGAGCTAAACCGGCACTTCTAAATCCATCTATTTACCCACCTATTCCAGATATGGGTAAATGGTAGGACAGACTTTTTTTTATTTAGCCTCTGTAGGAAAAACGGTATTTGAGGGGGGTGACTCCGAATTCAAACCGTGGGCCTCGAGTCACATCCTGCTCTTAAAATCGGCAAATTTAAAACTGCCTGTAAGATGTAACAACAACGAAGTAGTAGTAGTAGTAGTAGTAGTAACAAAAGATGCTTTCCAGCTTTCAGAATGCGAGTTTCCTAAAAAGCCAGGCTCTTCTATTGGAAGATGTAAATTGTATAGTTTATAGCTCCCTATAGAAACCCACATTACTTAATGGGATTGTAGCAAGTTGGGGTTATATATATTTTATATATAGGTTGTAACATCGTACTAACTTTAAACAAAACTCAACACAATGGAAAAATAACGGAGTCGTATTAAAATAAACAATCTGTATTAAATAGAGTTACAGAAATGTAGAACAGCATACCGGGCATAGTCCTTTCTTTTATATTGTGGTATTAATAGTTCATATTTTATCTTCTTTCATTTTTTTGATAATGGAGCTGACTTGTTGCATGACGACTCTTGCTTGTCATCCTCAGAACTACTGAAAATTCCCGCTTCTTCTTTTTTGGCGCTCGATTTTTGAATTCAGCGTCTGTTGGTTTCCGTTACTGCATTTTTTGGATTCTTACTCCCTCTTTTTAAAACAAATCGGCAACTGCCATTTTATTAACCATTACAGGATAATCCATTTCTTCTCTATGTAAGTAAAGTCGTCGGGGTGGCTTAAAGTTGGTATCAGTCTAACAGTGAGGGAGTCTATTACCTTTTCTCTAGCGCTAGACCGAGGAGATTGTTCTGACGTCTAGGCGGAGCGCCACACCTACCACCAGCTCCTCACTTTACCGCACATATCCCTGTGCTACTCGTACGCTGAGTTGGAAAGGACCGGTATCAAACCCGGAACCTTGTGGTTTCTAGTCCGACGTTCTGCCGACTGAGCTAAACCGGTCCTCCACTACGAAATATCATTATTCATCATATTTTTGACTTTTGAATTTTATTACATTATAAATTGTAGATTCTTTGTACACTAAAAAAAAAGGTCACATAAAAAAAGCTGACACTCTTGAACTTTCTCGACCATTTCACTTTTGACTTATTATTGATTACGTCCCTTTGGAGCGATGTTTAGTAATTTGTTATACCTTTTTAAAAATAAGACCATTTAAGCGATAGATGGTATTAGTGTTAGTATAGCACTTATTCTAAGATTAACAGTAACAACTAAATGTATTAAAACCGTTCATTTCTAACAATGTATCTATAAACAAAACAATGACTAACAATATAAAGTCCTTCCTGTGTATAGAGTCAAGTCTGAGAGACTTACCGATGTGATGGAGAGGATATCTGGTATCTTCTCATTTAGTGGTTTCTCGGGGAAAATTTCTGGTCAACCTACGCCGTTGAACTGGTTTTTGGGTAGTATATATATATATATATATATATATATATATAATATATATATATATATATATATATATATATAAGGGTTTTATAATTTGCTTGAAGCATTGTGTTTATATTGGTTTGTTGGTTGGTTTTGAAGGCTATCACAATGCAAGTGTAAAGAAAAAAGAAGGTAACGATAGTGTTGTTTCTCAAACTGTGATTTATTCTTAATATTACGGGATAAAAATCCCTTCTACAGAAGATCTCCAGAACTGAAGTTGTTGCTATTAGCTGTCCATTTGTTCTGTCTCATGCTTTCCAAATTCTCTGTCTGTGTGTGTGTGAGGGGGGTTGTTTATGTGTGTGTCTGTGTTTGTGTTTGTGTGTGTGTGTGTGTGTGTGTGCGTGCGTGCGCTTATGTGTGTGTGTATGTTCAGGGTTTTTTTTAGTTTTATTATCACATGATAATTTTTAATATATTTTAAACTTAATCGACTGTTTCCTTTTTATTAAAAAAAATAGTTCATTTATAATCTTGATGTAGATATAATATAAATAATTCATTTATATATCTAGATAATAAATTAAAATAATTGATAATAAACTATTTCAATTTTTTTAGATGCATATAACAATGTCATTGCTTCTATTAACTTTAACTTTTAACTTGACTAATCAAATCATTTTATGATTTAAAGATATACTGCTCATTCAACTGTGTCATATGAAAAAAATAATAGTTTGCAATAAGGTTATCTATTGTAATAATGACAATTTAAATTAATGAACCATGAAATTAATCAGAAGTTACTTTAAATGGTAAAAATTATTTGCAAAAGTTTTAATCAATTTTTTAAATAATTTTTTACTTTTGCTTTTTTTCAGTAACAAGAAATTAACTTAAACTTTTATAAATGAATAAATACATACGATTTTGTGTAAAATTTATGGGCAAAACATTCAAAATAATTATTTAATTAATGATTAATAGATGCACGCAACATTTTATTTGAGGGGGACAGAATTAAATTTCTATTTTAGATTTTTTTGGGCCCCCCCAAAAAAAAAATCTAAAATTTTAAACTTTAATAAATTTGATGATTTTACTTCCTTATGATACAAACCCTCTAACATTGAATTTTTAACTCCCCTTCCCCAGACAATATCTTTTTAACTGAAGATAAAAATTGGACCATATGATTTTTAGGCACCCCTTTTTGATCTCGATTAAGCCCAAGTTGAACGATATAATTTATGTTGTTATTTACCAGGCCTGTTCACCATGGATAGAACGTGACACAATGTCGCATGTATGGGGCATCCAGCGAGGATCGAACTTGCTATTCAGTAGTAATTGATCTGCGAAGCTAGCTTGCTAACTATTACATCACGATAAGATGCCCTACGTTATAATTTATGTACGTTTGCCTTAACATTCTCTTGCAACTTGCCGTCGCTAATGTGACCTTTAGGCACCCGTTTTTGATATCGATTAAGAAAGGACATGTTTTTCATTTACACCGTCAATATCCGGTTGTTTTAACAGACGATTTTTAGATTTAATTTTTTTTTATAAAACTAACCCCTAACCATAACCCCTAACCATAACCCCTAACAAACAACCGGATATTGACCGTGTAAACGAAAAAAATGTCCTTTCTTAATCGCGATCAAAAAGGAGTGCCTAAATGTAATATGGTCCAAAAAATCTCTCTCCCGTATTTCAACATTACTATTGATTAAAATTTAGATAAAAATTTCTCCTGTATTTCAACATTTCTATTAATTCAAATTTAAAGAAAAAAATTCTGTCCTCTAATTCAACATTTCTATTTATTGAAATATAAAGAAAACATTTCTCTCCTGTATTTCAACATTTCAACTGATTGAAATTTAAAGAATAAAAAAATCTCTCGTGTATTTTCAACTCAAGCGAGAAAAAATGAAAATGAATCCGACAAATATGTTGAAAAAATGAATCGGAAGTAAAAAAAAATATATATATAGAGTTTTGTTTTAATGAATTTTATTGCTGTTATTTTGCCAACACGTGCTTCGGTCAAATTTCCTTCTCATGCACGAAATATTATATTTAAAATTATCTTAAATATAAAAAAAAAAAAAAATAAAAACAATAAAAAATAAAAAAATAAAATGTACAAACAATAAAAATAACATATATTGTTTTATTATTATTTTTTATCTTTTTATATTTAAAATAATTTTAAACCGAATATTCCGTGCATATGAACGAAAGTTGATCGAAACACGTGTTGTCAAAAATAATAGCAATAAATTTGATATATATTTTTCTTCCAATCATTTTTCACACACACACACACGCACGCATATATATATATATATATATATATATATATATATATATATATATATATATATATATATATAATTAAAAAGATAGAAAGACAAATGGTAATAAATATACTGACAGATATCTGTTTCGACCTGTGTGGTTTATAAAGTACAATTCAAATGAAATCATTTTAAATTAGATGAACACAATTGTAAAAGGTACTTTATAACGGGACTGTGTAAGTGTGTGTATCGAAAAGAAAGCATTGTGCATTTTTTAGGTGTGTGGTTGCGCATGTGTGTATAAATCTTTTGAGATAAATGATTTATACACATAAACACACACGCGAGGGAGTCTATCCTATCTTTTATCGCAAAAGATTTATACTCACACGCGCAACCACACATCTAAAAAATGCACAATGCTTTCTTTTCGATACACACACTAACACAGTCCCATACTCACACCGTAAAAGAGAATATTTGACGTCATATTTCAAACCGTCTCCTTTTTTCAAACCTCAAATTTTAAACAGACTGAATAACAAGGACTACCACTCGCTTTTCTCGTTATTCTGTGATAAAAATTTCTTATTACCTTCCATATACCAACAAATGCCCTGAAGATGATCTGATTAATAGATCGAAACACTGCAGCGTCGGCCAATAAACTCACCACTTAACTCATTTAAACCTGTGTTTTTTCATTCATTCTTCATATATATATATATATATATATATATATATATATATATATATATAATCATTATTCATTTTCAATCTGATGTTTTAATTACCTGTATTCTTTTTTAATGGGAAATTGATAATCTTTCTCCGCTAGCGTTGTTATCGATTTTTACCATCCTATCTTAACTGAAGATTTTTTTGTTTTTTTAATTAAAAAATAAAACGAATTTATTTTCACTTAACAAAGGTGAATATTCAGCTTTTCCATTTAATTCAAGCCCTGTCAGCTTGGGTTTTAGAATAAATATCGACTATACCTCTGCAGATGAGTAAGACCCCCCTCCCAATGGGGCCACCTGTTGACCGTGGGTGGTGACCCATGATGCTTAAGGGCGGAATCCTGGTGGATGAGTAGTCCTTGACATGCAGCACCCCACTTTGGCCCTTACTTAGTCTAGACGGGCGGTCGGAGAGGCCCCCCCCGATCAATCAGCTGGTCACGTATAAAGTGAGGAGCTGATGGAAGATGTGGTGCTCCACCTCAGACGCTTCAAAAACATCTTCTTGATCTAGCACTAGTGAAAAGGGGATAGACTCCCTTGCTGTCTGGCTGATCCGTCTTTTGGTCACCCGACGATTTTTAAAAATAAACTTAACTTCAAAATCAGATTTGGTATAAAATTAAATTTATTGACCAAGGGAAGTAACTCAAAATATATATACAAGAGTTATCTTTCTTGACTTAAGTTTTTCCTTGTAAAAATAATTGTATTTGAATCAGATTATTTTTCATCATAATATCACAAAATTCATGTGACGTTTTCTGTGCTATTATATGGATTTTACACAATTCTTAACAATTTTGATGCATTACTCATATGTTACTTGTATTTTCAAAAGAAAGACTCTTCTACTATGTTATAAGAAAATATATTTACTTTCTTATTAGAATAAATAGTGAGGAGAAATGAATAATTTAGTGACCAATAATAATTTTCTCAAAATATAGAATAGAATAATTTAAAGAAAAAAAAACGGAAGTCTTAGCATAAAAGTTATCACGGAAATTATCTGATATAAGAGGAGTGAGGTGGAGAGGAGTGTTGCCTCGACAGCAAAGAGAGCCAGAAAGAGGGAGAAAAACAGCAGCCCCAGAAATCATCACAGTTTGTGTGCACCAAAGATTGTCACTTGCGCAGATAATTTATTATTTATCTATTTATTTATTTGGATACTACGCCATCGTTCTTAGTGGACGGAAACGTGCCAACAGCAAAAATATATTATTTTTCATGGTTGGTTTTAAAGACTATCATAATGCAAGTGTAAAGACAAATGAGGTAACTATGATGTTGTTCGTCTACCTTTGATTTATTTGCTTAATATTTCGGGATAAAGATCCCATCGTCAGAAGATTTCTGAAAGCTAAGTTCTGGAGGTGTTACCCGTGGCTAGTATCTGTCCATACTGTTGTATGTTTGGTGATATCTTCCTCCAAATTTTTTTGCGTGTGTTTATGTGTGTATGTGTAAGTGTGTATGTGTGTTTGTATGTATGTGTTTATCAACAATGTCTTAGTATAATTCCAGATTTGGTCAATCCTTTTTTTTTTTCTTTTTTTTTTTTTTTTTTTTTTTGATAAGGCAGGTCCCCCAGCTGTACTTGGTTTATTTGCGCGTGTGTGTGTGGTCTTCACTTAGCTGTTGGTGTAATTTTTTATTACCTGTGTTGTTTCATGTATATATTTGTTATGTGTGTGTATGTGTGTGTGTGTGTGTGTGTGTCGTGCCCATGTGTGTGTGTGTATGTGTGTGTGTCCCTGTCTGTGTATGTATGTGTGTGTGTGTGTGTGTGAGTTGGTATGTGTGTGTCTGCCGTGCCGTGTGTGTGTGTGTGTGTGTGTGTGTGTGTGTGTGTGTGTGTGTGCGCGTGCGTGTGTGTGTGTGTGTGTGTGTGATTAACATTTATTGTTCATTCCTATCTTGGTAATACAGCTTCAATCTCGATACTTTTTTGACACACCATGTATATTTCTGTTAAATTATATAAAGAATTTTGATTTTTGAAGTATTATAAAAAGATTTTAATGACCTTTAATTAGAAATATATATTATCTATAATAAGTATACATACGATAGGCAACCTATTTATTTCCAAGGAAATTATAACAGGGGGCACAATAATACCATTGAATAGTGCAATTTTTCATCTAGAATATTATTTTTCTACATAATCACCACCACAAATTATGCAAATTCTCAACCAGTAAATAAATATCGTTAGATGTTTGTATCATGTAACAATTTTAAAATTTAATTTAAAGATTTTTTTTTCATTTAATTTGAATTACTCTTCTAAAATTTATTTTTTTGATTATCTATTTATATTGATTTTTTTGTAATCGATTTTTATTTTGATTATCAAATTTAATTATCTAATTTTAATTTTAATTATTAAATTCAAATATCAAATGTAATTATTTTATTTTAATTTCAGTTTCCAAATTTAATTATTTCATTTTGATTTTAGTTACCGAATTTGATTTATTCTTTTAATTACGAATTAATTTTATCTATCTATAATTAATTAATTTTTTTTTTAATTTGTCATTAATTCAAACATCTTTCGTTTTTTATTAATTATCAATTTAAAGATCATTCGTTTAGAGTGATCTCCCTTTAGTCGCTCTTCGGTTTTCTGAGGTACAAAATGTTAGCGTTCTTAGAGATGGCTGCTGCAGCAACATGTCGTTCTAGAGCGAAACCGAAGTCACACATGTCTTGAATGGATACCACTTATTTTTCTCCCCCCGTCTTCGAATTGTCGGTGCTGATTTGGTCCTTTTTTAGTTGTCTACAAGATTACTGAGGAGAACTGATATTTTGGTAGGTTTATTTATTTTTTGCAATGAATGAGTTTGTGGAATTTGAAATATTTAATAATGTCACAGAAAGTTATTGTTATACATTATTATAAATATAATAAATACACCTTTTATTCCCGAAATGGCCAGAACAATAAACAAAAACACTTTTTTCTCTCCATTAACGTTAAATTTTATGTTGAATTTTGCTGGTAATCTACCAGAAAATGTTAGAAGATTATCCTTCCTATTATTTAACGAACGTTTTGTTTATTGTTATTATTTTTGTTTCAATGATTGTTTTGTTTCCTTTTGTTTGTTTTGTTTTCATTTTTATTATTCTTTCATTTCTTACTTACACATTCAATATTTTTTTCGTTTATTTTTTAGCATTTTGCTTAAGATATTAACTTAACGTTTCTTTTACCAGGCATAAATAAAGCATTCGTTCTTTTCTTTATTTTTTTGTATAGATTTTGTAGACCCCCCCCCTGACCACACACACACACACACACACACACACGGGATTTACTAAATTACTCTAAAGACTTTTTAAAATTCTTGTAATATTTCTAGCAAGTCAAACCAATCTGGTGCTTTTATTTTATTTCATGTTTTATTTTTGTATTTTTTTTATTAATTTTTTTTTCCAGTAATAAGAAAACTTTCCCCAATATTTGACTGAAATTCATGTCCAATCTGATTTCTGTCTTGTTTGGCCCGTTTGGAATGCGGTCTCTCGACCTTTTAAAGGTGGAGCTAATTGACTTAACTAACATGCTATGCAAAATAACATTTTCATAAATAAAATCCTCTATCATAATCAAATGAATAAGTACAAAAAAATTCAATGAAATGATATTAATAGCAGATTTTTTAATAGATTTTTAAAATTGAGGTGTTTTTGTTATTGTTTTTTTTTTTTTTTAATGCTATCATTTAATGTAAACATTTTGGCTAAACTTGCAAATCGGTCGCAAAATTAGGGTGACCCAGAAAAAACAGAACCTACAAATTTTGTAATAAAACTGTTAATTTTAACTAGGGGGTGTTAGGGTTGGGTGTTAGGGTTAGTTTAATGGGGAAAAAATAATTTGGGTTCTGTTTTTTCTCGGTCACTATGTATACAAGGTGACCAGAAAAAATAGAACTCACAAATTTTGTAATAAAACTGTTAATTTTAACTAGGGGGTTTTAGAGTTGGGGTTTAGGGTTTGTTTAATCTAATTTGGGAAAATAAATAAATAAATTAGGTTGTTTTTTCTGGGTCACCCTGTAATATGTTTTAATTTTCCGACCGATTTTCAAGTTCAACCCACTTTTAAACAGTAAACACGAATATCTCCGACTCTATAATAGAAAGACAGAATTTTTATATCGAAAATTTCTCCCTTCTTACTCATGTCTCAAAAATTATGTTATGATAAAATCAACTTTTACATGGGTTTAGGGTTGGGGGGAACATGTTTCCTTTTCATAAGTGCATGAAATTAAGTTTCTATTTTCAGATTACTGAGATTAGCAAACCATTGTTAGTGAGTTCGATTCTCACAGAGTGCTCCATACTTCTTGCCTTGTGCCACATCTAAGCTACGCTGCTATTTTCATGGTTAAATAATACTTTAAATTTAACTGTTATCTTCAAGATACGCACTTACGAATTGTTCTACTTACGCTCTTTTTGTTTGCCTTTTTCGGTAAAATAAACTTGTTTTTCATCTAAATTTTTAAATAATTTTCTTTTATAATAAATTATATTAAGCATTTTTCAATAAATGTCTCAGTGAAATCTTTTAACAATGAATTAACTTTTTGTTTGTTTGTTTTGTTGTTGTTTTTTTTTTTTTAATTAAATTTGAAAACTTTTAAATAAACAAATAAAAAATATTCAAGAATTCAGATGAAAAACAGTTTATTTTCCCGGAAGAAAAAAAAAAAAAAATCTACTGAGCGTACGAAGCTGACTCCTGCTGCTAATTTGATGGGAGGATTCCTTAAAAAGAAAGAAAATTTAAAAAAAGATTTGAAGATAACTAAATTTTAACATTAGGTAGAATGTTAAATTTTAGCAGCATTCGCTTGTTTTTATTTCCTGACTTGGTGAAATAATCAGCTTAGTTATACTAGCCTTCTGGCAGCATCTGCCTCTTGCGTAAAATGGGTAAGGGTTGGGTTTATTGCCCAGTGCCTGAGCGGCCTCTGAAGGCTAAAGCTGATAGAAATATATTCTTATCCCCACCTCACGGGAAGTTTGCTTCCTGCAGAGGTACCTCACATTAGTTCAACATTGTCTCACATTTTGACACAGAGGGGAGCAGAATAAATCCTGGTTGGCCATATTTTAGTGTCCGGACTGTAGGTACCACCAAAATCACGTCACGTGATCAGTTTAGGCAATATTGAAGGAACGTAAATATTTTTGAACTTTAAAAAAGATCTCACTAAAAAAAAAGTAACAAACATAAAAGGTTAATAGAAAAACAGTTAATTTAAAGATCAAATTATCCGATTGGGAAAAATTACTCACCGTTATCTTGAAAAATAAGTAAAATAGTCCTTTTTTGGGTTATTTTTACAACAGGGTCGGTTTCTTTATTGATATTTTTTATTGCAGAATTCTATATTCATGGTTCTTTTACTAAAAACAATCTGTATAGAAACTTATAAAAATTTTCATATAATTATTCAGACTCTTATCTTTTATAGAAAAAAATTTTAATTTCCACCAATATTTTTCTCTGTTTTGTAAAAACGTAAATTTTTGAAAAAAATCATTCCTAATTTTTGTCTTATTGAATATGTAATAGATGACTCAAGTTTTGTTGATCCAGCTTAATTCATCCTGTCCATTTCCCACGATGATAACCATTACACTGCAAGCACTTCCATTACACAAGCATATACGGTAATTAGAAACCATAAATGTTAAACTAACTTTGGCATAAAATATGCCAACGAGGAAGGAAACCAAATCGTGTTTTTATATTTAATACGGATAATCTTTATAACAAATTTTTTTCTCATGTTTCTTCTTACAAATTATACAAAGTTTAATATAGTAAAATTAATGTTACAACTTTAACATGTTGACTACATATTGGTACACTTATATACCACTAAGTATATTACTGATGTATATAGTGGTACATATATATTTACCAAACCTATGAGCAAGATGCGACACAAAGTCAATATCTTAAGCAGAGTTTAACAGGTTTGAATTCAGAGATTTCCTTCTCCTAGACTGGTTGCCTAGCCATGGTTAAAGAGCCTAGTCTACCCTGCTATTTACCCATAGCTGGAGGGAGAATTAAAGTCATACTTTCCCAAGAGTATTAGTGCCATGTGAAATGTAAACAGCTTCATCCAGGAATTGAACTCCTGTCGACGATTCCATTTCTTATGACTCTAACCATTAGACCATGCACCACCAAATGTGCCACATAGTAGTACATATACGTAAAAAAAAAAAGTAAAATTGTAGGGGTGGCCTAAAGTCGGTATCAGCCAAACAGTGAGAGTATCTATCCCCTTTTCACTAGTGCTAGACCAAGGAGATTGTTTTTGCATCTGAGGTGGAGTGCCACACCTACCATCAGCTCCTTACTTTGCCACACAGATCCTGTGCTACTCATATGTTGAGTTGGCAAGGGCTGGTATTGAACCAGGAACCTTGTGGTTCCTAGTCGGACACTCTATCGACTGAGCTAAACTGGCCCATATTTCACTCCCTTTTTTTAAAACAATATTTAGAATATCGTTGGCATCCTTCCGTCTACTGAAGAGATGGTGTAGTGTCCATTTTTTAAATTTTTCTCAGACCAATTCTTGAATGACAGTCTCTGGAGCAGAGACTATAAACAAACAGTGATGCTTGCTGGAGTTGCTGTTGTCTCTCCTTCGTTTGGCTCTCTTTTCCTTGGTGGCTTCTTTCCTCTCTTTTTCACTCCTTTTTGTTCCTTTTCTGACGAAAAGTCGCCAGGTCGCACGGTCTGCTGCATAAGCCTCCCATGTGTTGGTGTTGATGTGGCATGTCTTCAAATTTATCTTACAGAATATGTACTTACATAATTAAGAATTATGAATATGTAATTTAAGAATATGTACTAACATAATAACATAGTGCTATCTACATATACTAAAAGAAGGTGGAAATGATGAAAAATTATCTTATTAGAAATTTTATTAAAAAAAAGTGATATAAAAATAAAACAAAAATAAGAATCTATTCACAGGCAAATAAATATACATAGATATATACACATATATTTATTATTTATTTATAAAACTTATAGCCCGTTAAAAATCATTTTTTTTATATTACATATTGCTATTATATCCATTTTATGAAATAGATATAGACCATAAATACATCACAGATAGATACGTGCACCACATAGTTATCTAAGTTATATTCTCAACGATTATGAACTAGTCATTATTTAATCTTAATTAGCATCTTATTTATTAAAATGTCCCTTTTAAAGTCTAGCTGCATATTGATTTTAACAAAACTGGAGGAAAAAATAATTATTTACTGTTACCGATTTCTAATACTATCAAACATATTAAAAGCAATCCTATATATAATTTTATATAGAAATCAATTAAAATGACATTAAAATAAGTGTAATATTTTTGTATTCATTCTAATTTAGTTTCGTTAGTCTTTCTACTTTAATAAATTTTATTACATTAAAACTTAAATACTTGTGCCCAATAATATAATAATAATAATAATAATAGCATGGTTCTCATTGTGTGCCTCATATATGTGGCCTTGTGTTGTATTAAGCTAAATTTGGTAAACGATGAACTACTTGCCATAAACGTTAGTATTATATTATACCACAGATGCATGGTACATTATTAGCCCACTACGTGTATCAGCAATACTTTCAAAACTGATGCAATAAAGGAAATGCGGCAACGTCTGTGCGGAGAAACTGCCATTTGAACAAACATAGGCAATGTGTTAAGACATTTTTTTTCAATTGTTGGAAGCAAAATACATGATGCAAGATTCTCTTTTTATTAGCAAGACCTGTGGATATACCACAGTATAATGATTTAATTATTACAACATTTGATATGTTTACTTAAGAGCTATTGCAAATTAGTTCAATATAAGTATAATTGTAACGTAATTAAATGGTCTATAGCAAATTTAAATTGAAAAGGAAATGGTTATCAAATTTCTGGGTAAATGGAAAGAGAAAAAAGAAAAGGAAGTTTTTAGTGGAATAAGATTCTAAAAGCACTCTATATATGTCAGCCAGTCACTGCTGAATGTCCATTGTACTAGATAAATAAATAAAAAAATGGAAGTCTCAAATTTTCTGCAGAAGAGCGGAAAATGATATGTCCCTTTCTCCACCCTGAGATGACAAGCGGAAGTAAGGGGACTCATCCTCTTTTTGGCCAGGTGTCTCACAAGGGACAGCATCTGTTTTCTGCGCTCCGTTAGAGTGGGGGTTTAACTAGTCTTGTAAGAGTGGTAATGAATGGAATTTATGATAGAAAAGATTAACCTATTCTTCCTCTCTTTCACAGAAAAGACCAGACTGAGCAAGCATGAAATAAATAACCCCTTAGACCTATCTGTAACCACTATTTTTTTGTATGTTGTTTTTTTTTAACCTACAACAGATGCTGAATGTTGCTTGTGTCCTATTAGCTGCTCGCCCTACCACAACCCTACATTAGCCTTTTTATGTCATCGTGGCTATAATACATAATAATCTTCATTTAACTCTCTTTCATTCTTTTTTTTTTTTCTTTTCATTCTGTTTGATTGAAACCGATTAGCGTCATTGCCTCCACATACTCACCCCCTCTTTCTATCTTTCTCCTACTCTTTCTTTCTCTTATTTTTTCTGTGTAGCATGTCCTTTTTCTTACTTTTCTCTAATACTAAAAACGGAATTGTCCATTATTTAGCTGAAGTAACAACACTCATAAAAAATAAGAATTAGACGGTCAAGCAACACCAGATAATCAAGATTTACATTTTTGCGTTTTTATCTTGGAAGATTCGAACAGTCTCATTTTTAAACAGAGAGCGTTGCAAGATGATAACGGTTGGAAGATTAAGGAACAAGAGTATTAATTCTCTTTTATTTGATATTTTAATCTGTATTTTATTTTTTTATTTTTTTCAGAATAAGGTTTTACTTTAATTATGGAAAACTTTGTGCTGTATGACGAACTTGGGCACGGAGATAATACAGTTGTGTACAAGGGCAGAAAGAAGGGCACCATAAAATTTGTTGCCATTCACCGTATTGAGAAAGTAAAAAGATGTGAACTGACAAATACAGTAAGTAAATATTCCCTACTATGCTTTTTTCTTTCTCTCTTTTTTTTTCTCCCTATTTTTCTTTTTCTGGATTATAGTTTAAAAGTAAACCATATGATGTATCTATTACAATTGCCTTGCCACCCAGTTGGCTGTGTTGTTTTTATTCAAGGCAAGAACAAGAAGGTGGCACCTATCAGCTGGCTATCTAAAAAGTTGGACAGAGTTAGAAAAAGTCCATTAGGATCTGAAACTTTGGCATTAAGTGAGGCAGATGATGCAGGATTCTTCATTTCTTCTTTGATGCAAGAAACTTTTGGTATGGCTGTACTACCACCAGTACGATGCTATACAGACAATGTATCACTAAGTAGTGCTTTAGGCACTACAGATATTGTTAGTGATAGAAGATTGAGAGTGGACATGGCAAGATTGAGGGAAATTGAGGTATTTTGGGTAGATGGGAAACTACAACTGGCAGATCCTTTGACCAAAAGAGGAGCATCTACACTAAAATTGCTAGAGGTACTTGATACATCCCAACTTTTAAAAAAACAAGAAAAACTGCAATGTAGATTATGAGTTATCTCCCTTGGACTGTTTCAGTTGAAGGAACTCTTGAGCAAAAGAGTTAGAAAGTTAGTTGGCAACAGACTACATATATAACAATCGTCCACCATTAGTAACTGCCATTAAACTGCCTATTGACAGGCTGGGCCTGTAGAATATACCGGCTGCACTTCTGCAGAAGGGCGAAATTCCCTCCCCCAAATGGAGCCACCTGTTGGCTGTGGCCGTTTTTCCCATGAATCCTAGTGGCCTAGCAGTCTATGACTTGCAACACTCCATTTTGGTCTTTACTTAGGCTAGATGGACTGTCGGAGAGGCCCCTTCTGATCAATTGGCTAATAATGCCAACCCTTAGCACCTATATGATTGTCCCAACCCTATTGCCTCCATGACAGACCCCAACCCTTTTTATCATATATGTGCTAGAAGGCGGTGGCTGAGGGTCTTAGTATCCTGGATATGATGTTAAACTTTATCTGATGGTGAAGTTCCAATTTTGGAGCTCTATGTAGAGTACCCCTTTATCACCATTACTCCCAGGTCCACTCTAACCCGGTGTGGTAGTACCTGTTAGGGTCTCATCTATGGGTTAAATAGAAAATAATGAGTTTTTGAAAAAAGGTTTTTGAATTAAAAAATTGAGTTTTAAAAATAACTGAGTACCCATTAAGAATAAATAAAATAAAAACATCTTCAGCATAAAATAACCCAATGGGTTGACATGCCATAAAATCCAACCAATCAACCAATGTTTATAGATTCCAGAAATAAAACCAATTGACTTTTCTGCAGATTAATTTGGAAGTCAGATGTTTATTCAATTGAAAACCTAAGTAGAATCCACTAAAATTTTTATTAACCGAAACACTTAATATACCCTCCTCCAAGTTGAGCATCCTATTGTGGTGTAATGGTTTGAAAGCAGGTCTCACAGATTCAATTGCTATTGAATAATGAGTTCAATCCTTGCTGGATACCCCATACTTGCAACCTTGTGTCATACCCTATCATGGTCTAATGGTTAGCAAGCTAGTCTTGCTGATCCATTACAACTGAATAGTGAGTTTGATCTTTGCTGATTCATTACAACTGAATAAGGAGTTCAATGGCCCATACCTGTGACATTGTGTCACATCCTACCTTCATGAATGGGTTGGATATAAAAGAGCGTCTCACCCAATGTGGTATAATAGTTAGCAAGCTAGTCTCGCAGATTCATTACTACTGAATAGCGATTTCGATCCTCGCTGGATGACCCATACATGTGATCTTGTGTCACATCCTACCTGTGGCAAATGAGTTGGGTATCCCATCTAATGGTTAGCTAACTATTCTTGCTGATCCATTACTACTGAATAACAATTTCAATCTTTACCGGATGACCCATACTTGCAACCTTATGTCACATCCTACCTGTGGCAAATGGGGTGGATATAAAAGGGCATCTCATTGTGGTGCAATGGTTAGTAAGCTGTTCAATTACAACTGAATAGTTAATTCGATTCTTGCTGGATGCCCCATATATGTGACCTTGTGTCACATCCTACCCATGGCGGATGGGTTGGATAAATACATTGGTCATCCTATCATGGTCTAATAGTTAACAAGCTAGTCTTGCTGATACATTACTACTGAATAACGAGTTCAATCCTTATTGGACGGCCCATACCTGCAACCTTATGTCATATCCTACCTGTGGCAAATGGGGTGGATATAAAAGGGCGTCCCATTGTTGTTAGCAAGCTAGTCTCGCAAATCCATTACTACTGAATAGCGAGTTTGATCCTTGCTGGATGTGCCATACCTGCGACCTTGTGTCACATCCTACCCTTGGCAAATGAGTTGGGTAAATACCTAAATGAAATTTGCCCCCTCTCCCCGATAATTAATATTTGGTTTACATATTAATTTAATTAATCACTGAAATATCAGACTTCCTTTCTAAAAGAGAAAAAGTCAATTGTTTTTATTTCTACAATCTATAAAGTGTAACCTAATTATATATAAAATACAATGTAACTTGATAGGCCATGCAACCTGTTCTTAAAAATCAAAAATTCTGTTGTCATGGCAACGAAGGGCATTAGAACTCCTTTAGTAAATATATGTAAATATACTAGGGTGAGTCAAAAGTTATGCAATATTTTTGAAGAAATTACTAAATTTCTTGTTTTGAATTTGTCCATTATTTGACATATTTTCATGTCCACTTTTGTACCCCCAATTTCAGGGTTTTAAATTCTCATAACTTTTGAACCACTGGGGATATTTGCATAATTCAAACAGTTCTGAACTCCATTTACAGAGCTCTATATAACTAACATGATTAAATAACAATAACCTCAAATAAAAAAAAATCAACTGGGAATGCTACATAACCGAAGAAGTTTGAGCCATCAAAAGTACCCGATGTGATTAGTAGGATCATGGTAGTTGATACGTTACTAGTACTACATAACACAGTAATACATGTTTCATAGTTGGGCCATTGGTGACTAAACCTGTAAATCCACAGATTTTGTCTGGTGAGGAGAAGTGCAGAACGAAAAACAAGACCTGTAAAAAGTCGCAGGAAGCTCTTTGCTCAACGGCCATCTAGCACATTAAAAAGTTAAATTAAATCACGTTCTAAAGTTCAGCCCCTCCTCATTGCGGCAGGGCAATGTAAACTTTGTAGTGTCAGAGCTATGCTATAAGGAACTTTAGTTCCTTGTAGGGCTACCCAAAACGGACAGGTCTGGCACCCAGTGGTATTAGGGCCCCAACCCGCCAAAAGGGGCTCTGGTGAAAATTCAAAGAGTGTCTTGATTATCATCAAGAATTAACAGCTTTTGGCGTGCTTGTCACTGCATCTGTGGAAATCTGCAACAAACCACAGGTGAATTCATGGATGGAGCCAGCTCAACTGACATAGGGTGAATGCCATCACAGAAAAAATACACATTGTGCATTGCTTCACTCTGTGTGAAAGCCACACAGATGAACATGCACTGTAAACTTATGCTTTATTAATTCGGACTTAGCCATAGCACCATGAAAGCAACCAAAAACGTTTGTTGTGTAAAAAGTGATGGTGTTGTTGATCATAGTACTGTAATCAGATGGTTCAAGAAATTTTGCTTGGGTTGCAAGAAGGTTGACAATCAGCCAAGTTTAGGTAGGCCTAAAACTATAGATTCTGAGGCCATGCTTTAAATCATGGAGCCAAATCTGGCAAGTAGCACTCAGAGAGTATCCAGCAAGCATCTGAAGCCGTTTGTTACATAATTGATAGGTTGCCTATCAATTATGTATGGTAGTATAGTTAAATCAAATGGTTTTATAGAAAAATACTGGGAATTTGATAGACAAGATCTAACCCTGTATTTGACCTCTTCTCTGATTTTTACCAGAGCAAACGTGAGAAGGTTAGTTTAGAGAAAACAGATTTGGCTGGGTGACAAGATGAGACAAATGATTACAATGTCGGTCTGTCAGTTCAAAGCCATTTCTCACACCCATTTGGGTTTTATCATATAAAATATGAGCTCTATGGAGAACAACAAAGTCTTGTGTTCATTAATCAAGAACTAAACAACAGACACAGGAGAAGAAATCTAAGGCAGAAGAAATACCAGAAAGCAAGCTCAAGCCAAGATAGAAGATACAGAATATAAGAACCAGCTAAGAAGAAGAAACAGAAGATAAGTATCAGTAATATGTCCAAGGGTGTACAATATACAACATACATCTAGATATGTAGATATAAGGAATAATTATACAACACATTGAATTAAAGAAACCAAAGATAAGAACTTCCAGTCTATATATAAATAATCCTATCATTTATAATAGGTGCTTGTAATTATTGCATTGTTTTTTTTTTTGTTTTTAGGTTCGCATGATTCATGACTTGAACCATCCAAATGTTGTGAAATTTGATGAATGGTATGAGACCAACAACCATCTTTGGCTTGTCGTAGAACTCTGTACAGGTAAGATATTTTGCACAAATTATTCTTTTTTTTTTCTCTCTCTATAACATAAATTAATTTCCATGATTCACCTTAGAATTCATTCTATTCAAATAAAGTTCTATCATTAGAATCCGAGTCCTTCTGTTCAATTATAATGAACTATCCATCAATTTGTTTACTTTGCTTTCACATTAGTGGGTGAGCCACTGTGAGCGGTTGAATGCAGGCAAAGAGTTAATTATATAGAGTGTTTGGTATTTTTGAGAAGTACAAGGTGTTTCAGAATAAAATTCTATGCTGAATGTTTAAACACCTTTTTTTTTCTTTTCCTTTTTGAGGGGGAAGGAAAGAGCTGACTCAGCAGCTAAATAGGCTTTAGATTTGATCCCAAACAAATTAAAGATTCCATATACTGCCTTAAAACTTAAAATTAATAGATTCCCTCATACAAAATTGTAACAACGCTGGAATAACAACATCCACAACAAACTCTTCCTAATCAAACCCACTCTGGGAGACTGTGGCACACTGAAACACTGACTTTTGTTTTTTTTTAAAATTATTATTATTGAAGAAGAACAACCATAAGCTGCTGCTGCAGTAACACAACAACATCCACAATAAACTCTTCCTAATCAAACCCAATTTGTGAAGCTGGAGACTAACTTTAAGAAAGTCTAGAAAGGAACAAGTCATTGTGTCCGGATTACGCATTGGTCATACAAGGCTAACACAGTCCTATATACTCAAACAAGAACAACAACCACAGTGTGAAACATGTCAACCACTTATTCATGGAATGCAGGTTTTTTGCTCACATCAAAAACTGTTATTTTAATACAAATAATGTGAGAGATCTATTTGAAAAAGTCAGCAAAAAAGTAATTCTGTTCTTTTTGAAGGAAATAAAATTATACCATAGAATATAGACATGAACCTAATCAGTACCATACAACATGATCCCCAATGATGCTAAAATATTGTTAAAACCAATTACTACAAAAGTGTAAATATAGATACACAATATATATTACTTCCTAACCGCTAGGCATGATATAACCCCAGACGGGTTGATATGCTGTTAAAATCAATCAACCAACTAACCAACTTTTCTTTTCCAGCGAATATTTCCTTAACTAAAAAAAAAATTAAAACATTAAACATAGAATTTTAATTTGTTTCTATACATGTTAAAATTTGAGATCATTTGAATGAGAATTGGTTAAGTTATTATATAAAAAATGATAGTAAATTTTCAGAAACACTCTGTACATTCCAAATGATATCAGTTTTTCTGAAACCCCTTGTAAATGTAAGAATCATTATTGGACAAAACTGCTAATTCATTTATCTAATGTTCTGTCGGATGACTGCTTAGCAACAGCAGGTACTATAAACCATCTGAGGGTTATGTGCCATACTAAGCAAAGGATTGTAAATAAGATTTGAAAACTGGTTTCTGCAATTTCACCAAAGTTAAGCAGCAATGAGCCTGTTCATTTCTAAGATGAGTAACAATTTGTAACTAAACTGCACATTGTATACCAGACTAAGCAAAGTATAGTAAATAACACTGGTGACATTATCTGTGAATCCATTGACCCAGTATCACCTCAGGGCTGGAAGAAACACTAAGGGGGTCAACTGAAAACCTCAAAATAGTCAAGCAAGATGCTGTGCTTATCCTGGGCCCAGGCATTTATGGAGATCGTTGATGGAACCATAAATGGCTGATGCTCATAACTTCAATTGCATAGGATTGGCGTGCATGGTCTGCCTTCATTCAGGATACAGTGAATTCATTGGGTGGAGCCAGCTCAACTGACCCATGGTGAATGCCGTTACAGATACAGATAGTAAATAACATTTGAAAATGGTTTCCTGCGATTTCACCAAAGTTAAGCAACAATGAGCACAAGGAGAGTGTGGTGGTGTACTAGTTAGAGTCGTAGGAAATGGATTTGTCGATCTGAGTTCAAATCCTGGACAAAGCCACAGTTCACATAGCGCTAATACCCTTGGGAAAGGTATAAATCCAACTATTCTCCCTCCAGTTATGGGTAAATAGTAGGACAGACAGGGCTCTTTAACCTTGGTTAGGCAACCAGTCTAGGAAAAGAAAAACTCTGAATTCAAACCTCTTCAATCTCCGCTTGGTGTGGTCACGGCTAGAATAGGCTCAGGCTTACTTAGTGATCTATTTCAATTTTTTTAAAAATTATTTGAGCCCTTTCATTCCTGAGATGGGTGACCAATTAGGAACAGCAGGTACTATAAGCAACCTGAGGCCTGTAAAGCTTAGTGCATAATAATATTTGAAAACTGTATAAAAACGAATATTTGTGAGAAAGTTTGAATGTTTTTTCTTCTCTTTTGAAGGTGGCAGCTTGGAGAAGCTGATTGCTCAAGATGGTCACTTACCTGAAGATTCTATTAAAAATTTCAGTGTGGATCTCATCAATGGTCTTCACTTTTTACATTCTCTCAGCATCATTTTTTGTGATTTGCGACCTTCAAAGGTGCGTTCAGTTATTTTATTTTATTTTCTTAATTCCTGTTTCTCATTTCAGTCTTTTTCAATCTGTTGTCCTCATTTGTGAAATACACATACACAAATTGATGTCATTATTTAAGTAAAATCATCATAAATTATTCAACGCTTTGTTTGCACAACAGTCAAATTATTCAAAATGACGTCTCAAGTTGAATCATTGCTATATTTGGATAAACAACATCTTAGCACTTGTAATGGAATGTGAATTATCTACCCCAATGGATTACAAGAAACACCTGAAGAAGGCCAGAAGGTACATCAGCTGAAAAGTTGTGTATTTCACGAAGATGACAACAGTCAGAAGAATCAAAATGATACATATCATCAAGCTTCATCTTAAAAATTCAGATAAATGATTCATTAGTATTTAAAATGAAACTAGCAGTATTACACAATTAGGGGCCTTGGATAATTAAGATTTGCAAAAGAATCAGTTTTAGTAAAAGTAAATTATGGTGGAAAAAGAAAGAAAGAAATATTTTGGAAAAATCTGGCTAGAAATTGCTGTTTGAATTCCAAATCAGAGAAAATGCCAATGTTAAATAATTTCAGGGAAACTAAAAATATTTTGAAAGGAAGAATCTGGCTAGTTGAATATTGAATTGTTTGGTTAAAATTCCAATGTGTTGTATACCCTCTTCATTACTTCTTACTTCTAGTCGTATTTTCTTCTGGCCGGCTTTGCTATTCTGATCGTCTTTCTTGACTTGGTCTGGAATCTTCTAAGGTCTGGACTTTCTTGGGGACTTCGGGTCTGGTCTTCTATTGGGGATTTCTCTTTATCAGAAGCCCTGTGTCATTGTTAGTTTTTTAGGTAATAACACAAGACTTCGATTTACTTTGATCTTCCTTTATTTTTAAATCCCTGAGACTTACATCCTATGAGCTCGGCTCCTACCTTCTAACTGAGACTTACTTACTATCCTTAGTCTTCTATGCCTTCCAGTTCTCACAATTTATCCCCAGAAGGCAAGGTGAGAGTGAGGTCAAGCGCCGTCACTCACTCTCAAGGCCATCAGCTGCACTAATCGCGATTATGTTTCTATACTACCTTATATAAGTATTAGGGATCTAATAATCATGTAACAAATGTACTTATATAATACAATTGTTACAATTCGTGGGAATCATAAATTGTGAGCAGACCCTTTAGAGTTTAAAATAAGTTCATTTGAATGAAAAGCGAAAGTGGGTAGATTTCCATAACTGTTGGGTTATGATTGGCATTTTGGATGACCCCAACTGACACTCGGTACAGAGAAATGTGGGAATAGTTAGTTTAGAAATTAGATTCAACCCTGGATTTAGAAGGGAAAGACATGATAGTCTTTCTCTCTCAGGTGATCTCATCCATTGATGGAAATATGGGCTAAATGATAAAAGCTTGTTCAAGCAACATAAAGTCTTGTTTTAATTAATTAAATAAATGTTAAGACAATAACCAACTCAGATCAGCCCAGAAGTTAGAAGAATTAAGAACATAGAAGAACTCAACTAGACAATATGGCAGCCAGAGGAGATAGGAGAAGAATCAGCATCTCCTCTCTAATGTAAGTCTCTAATGTCTCTCTCTCTCTCTCTCTCTCTCTGAATACTCCCTAGATTAAATACCTGATGTTTGATAGGGGTATACAACACAATATAACAATATACAACGTGTTATATCCTGAGATGTAGGATATACAAAATTGATCATAAAAACAGTGAAATATGTTAACATATAACAATATTTGTTTTATTTATTCTCACTGACAGGGAAATACAGTGGATGGTTTTGGATACAGTTCAGCTATGCGTATCATACGTGTGATCACATATATGGGCCGTCCTTTGTTGTCATGTGTGTGTTCATCACATGAGGCCAGTCTGTTGAGTCTCTGCTGATGAGTTTTTATTTAATGCAGGGTAGAAAATGGTTCTACCCTAAAATGGCTTAACTAGCTCAACTGTGCTGGCGCACATGGTCACTAGTTCAAGCATGCTGATGCACGTCTGTACAGTTCAAAGTAACATGGCAGAATTTCCATATCCATGTTTCTGTCAGTCCCTTGCTGATCAAGGGGGAGCAACTCGTTAGGTCTACCTAACACAATGGAATGATGTAAGAAAAATGATCAGCTGATTAATGATAATTATAAAAGAGGGGTCGAGTGTTCGAAGTAAAGAGTGAAGGCCAGAAAGGGACTGGAGACTCAACACAGCACTGACCATAGCTTAGCCGAAAAGCACCTGGTCTTTCTTTCTTCTTTCAATATTGACAATTGGTTCACTGGCTGAAGTAATGAGTTTACTATCTCTAATTATGCTAATTCTGATGTTATAAACATCTCTCTATCTCTCTTTGCATCGACAACTACTACAGATAATTGGACAGCCTAATAAACTTGTTGACAAAAAAAGATTTGCACTTGAGTTTGTTTTTTAAAAGCCAGCACTGGGTTACCTGGGATCTTAATTTAAGGACCATTTTTACATACAAAGAAATGAGCCCATTTATAAGAAATGAAGACCCAGTACGTTACAGCTGAAGAAACTTGTGGTGGAGAGTGTGGTGGTGTACCGGTTAGAGTCGTAGGAAATGGACTCGTCGACCCTAGTTCAAATCCTGGACGACGCCATGGTTCACATAGCACTAATACCCTTGGGAAAGGTATGAATCCAACTATTCTCCCTTCAGCTATGTGTAAATAGTAGGGCAGACTGGGCTCTTTAACCTTGATTCGGCAACCAGTCTAGGAGAAGGAAAACTGAATTTAAACCTCTTAAATCTCCGCTTGGGATGGTCACTACTAGAATAGGCTCAGGCTATCATGGGGCCGGGTTAGCTCAGTCGGTAGAGCGTTCGGCTAAAAACCACAAGGTTCCTAGTTCGATACCCGCCCTCGCCAACTCAACGTATGAGTAGCACAGAGATCTGTGCGGTAAAGTAAGGAGCTGATGGTAGGTGTAGCGCTCCACCTCAGATGCTAAAATAATCTCCTTGGTGTAGCACTAGTATAAAGGGGATAGACTCCCTCGCTGCATGGCTGATACCGACATTAGGCCGCCCCGACGAAGAGAGAGAGATATATATGATCTATTTCATTTTTTTTTTTTTTTTAATTATATTTTTTTAAATTGTTGTGTAGATTTTCTCTGTTAGAATTAAAATCTTTTATTTATGTAATCTTTTAGGTTCTCTTCGATTGTTATGGGAAATTGAAATATGCAGATTTTGGATTGTCAAAAGCTGAAGAAGAAAATCTTGATGAAGTATTTGAAAAATTTATGGAACTTAGTGAAATTGGTGTCAAGGCTGATAAGGAGCTCATCAAGGAAAGACCGACAAAAGGTTTGTATATTACAATTATCTTTGAATCTTTTAGATTACGTTCAAATCACAACTTTAGTAATCTGACATGTGCGGTGAAAGCAGCCGGAAGCTGATGGTAGGTGTGGCACTCTACCTCAGTAAAAACAATCTCCCTGGTCTAGAGCTAGTGAAAAGGGGATGGACTCCCTCACTGTTTGGCTGATACCAACAATAAAACACTCTACCAACTTTACTTCTTACTATTAGGATCAATTTAATTTTTTCCAATGCACATCAGCCCTGTCGATTGGGGCTTTAGAATACACCAACTGCACCTCTGCAGAGGGGTAAGACCCCCACCCCACACAATGGGGCCACCTGCTGGTCGTGAGTGGTGACCCGTGAGACTTAAGGACGGAATCCTGGTGGATGAGCAGTTCATGACAAGCAACACTCCTCTTTCACCCGAGAAAACTCTTTGGAAAAATGTTCTAATATAACGATTTGTAAATCATTTAAATTAAGCTATTTGTTTTTGTTTTTTTTTAATAAATTTTTATTCTTTTCTTTTAAAGGTTCTCCAACTTATATGGCCCCAGAGGTTTTAAAAGGTGGTGAAATGAATATAGCATCAGATATGTGGTCGTTAGGTTGTGTTCTCTATCAAATGTATGCAGGTAAGTTGCCTTATATCAGATGTTGCAGAAATACCTTCCATGTTTTAAACTGTCACCTGTATGGTGAAAGGCAAGTGGCAATGGTAGCTCCATCTAGCTAATCATATCAATTCTTTTTCAGATAGTTATTGAATATTTCAAAAGGAAAATTATACTGGGGACTGCAAAAATAACTCCCACATTTTAAACTGTCACCTGTATGGTGAAAGGCAAGTGGCAATGGTAGCTACAGATAGCTAATGTCTTAATTCTTTTTTAGATATGATTGTTAGACAATATTTCAAGAGAAATTTATACACATAACACAGTCAATTTACCAATTTTCTATTGGGAAAAGTTGATTGGTATTCATTGATATAACCAATTTGCTTACATTAACTGCTTTAATCTAGGCTGATGTAGTTTAGAATAAAGATTCTTATAATCTTATTCAAGTACAAATAAGTGAATGCGGCTAAACTTGCAAATCAGTCAGAAATTTAGGGTGACCCAGAAAAAACAGAACCCACAAATTTTGTAATAAAACTGTTAACTTTAACTAGTGGGGGGGGTTAGGGTTTAGAGATAGGGTTAGGGTTGGGGTTTAACGTTAGTTTAATGGGAAAATAAATAATTTGGGTTCTGTTTTTTTCTGGGTCACTATGTATACAGGGAGACCCAGAAAAAACAGAAGCCACAAATTTTGTAATAAAACTGTTGGTATTGTTTTATACCACAGACAGAGGTATGGTACATGCTGTGGACTAGCCTAGCATACCTTTTGTAGAGAGTGAATGTGCTGGGCCAGGACTATTTATACACGGCTGTCTGGGAACATCGGAGTGATTACTGAGAGTGCAAAGGTTACATGAACCATCTACCTTTTAGGTTTTAGCACTCTGTTGTGAGTTACTATATGTCTGGTGCACATGCAGTTGAATGTACTAGTTAACTGAATATCCAATATACAACAGTAAATTATTGGCCCATTGCATGTACCAGCAGTACTTTCAAAACTGATGCAATAAAAGAAATGTGGCAACATCAGTGAGGAGAGACTGCCATTTGAGCAAGAGTAGGCAACATATTATTTAAATTTTAGTATTATCTGCGTTATTCAGACTATTGTCCTCATATTCATTGTTATTTGTTTTGATTTCTCATACCAAAAGACAGTTTCATTAAAATGTTCACATAAATCAATGCATTATCTTTTTAGTTATAGTAAATTGAATGCTCATTACTTACCTGGTTTATGGACTTCGACTTTTGAACCAGTCAGTGAGGTAAAATATATCATGTGGTCCCAGGGGTCCATCTCTCTGGGAGCATGTGCCCACTCACCTAAAAAGAGCAGGGCCAGATTATATTTTACTATTTCTGTATCTTAAATTTATTTTTAAAGACTATGGCATCTCATGGTGGGCCAATATACAAATAAATTTGTTCACTGTAGCAAGTGAGGAAGGCATAACAGTTTTTTTTTTTATACAAAACCTTAAAAAAAAGGGGGAATAAAATAGGGCGTCACTTAGTACAAGGGAGATGTTCAAATTGAAAACAAGAATCAAACGTTAGATATAATTAGGCAACACTGAAGTAGCCCTTTCAAAACTTTTCTTGACCCCATTGCGCAGATTTATGTCTCGCATTTTGTCCCTTGGCGTTTACTGGAGAACAGATTCGGCTTCGCAAACCTTTTCACGAAGGACCATCGGAGACTCTAAGAGATGGAGTATATCAGCGGTATCTAACTCCAACAACATGCCAGTTATTTTGCCGGCAGAGTCACCATTCTGTTTAATGACCTCAGCGTAAAATCGTTTGCCCAGGAGTTCCTTCTGTTCGGAGACAGACGCTGAAGAGAGTTTTTCAAGAGTCTTGTCTTTCAATTCTTCAGGTATTTCTTGTCGGACTCGGAAACCTTCTCGGACTCGGGAACCTTGTTCTCTGGAGGGCATATCGTCTGAAAAGTTGTACAGATAACAATGAAGATGAGGACAATAGTCCAAATAACGCAGATAATACTAATCATCAAGCCTCATCTCAAACATTCAGAGAAATATTAAATTTCAACATTTGCTTCTATCAGGTCACTGTATTCCTTGTATTGGCTGTGTATCTACTTCTCTGTCAAGATTCTCTTTTTCATATAGGGTTGGGCATCTCCCAGCAGAGGTTTTCTGCTTCTCTGTGCATCCCATCTAAGATATTTTATGATGGAAAAAACACAGAGGCATATTTTGTGTATGCACGTTTTTGATTCCCCCAGCACAATCTTAATCCGCGTGCATGGAGAATCAGTAGCACAGGTGCAAAATACATCTGGCCTTAACAGCTGCCTGGCTCAACTCTGCTCAATCCAGTTCTTCTTTCCCAAAGTTGCCTGGTCACATGACTCACAGAGCTATCCAATCAATCAACTGGTCCTGTCAAGTCCTAGCAACTATATGATTGTCCCAACTATATTCTTCAAATTACTCTCATCACAAACACACACCTCTTTCTATCATATAGGTGCTAGAAGTTGGTGGCTGAGGGTCAGCCACCAGCATTTATTGATACACATGAAGTTAATGAAAATTATTTCTACCAATTAATACATATGAAGTTAAACAAATCATATATATTTATATATACTAGCAACAGAAAACACCCTCCGGGTGTCGTAAAAATTAATTTTTGAAAGACATTGCCTGAGAGGGTGGGAGTTAAAAATTCAATGTCAGAGGGTTTGTATCATAAGTAAGACAAATCCTCATATTTATTAAAGGAGTAAAAAAAGTACAACAATTTGAAATGAAAACTGCACCCTGTCCCTCTTGAATAAAATGTTACGTGCATGTAATAATCAAACAATTATTTTGAATATTTTACACATCAATTTTACACAAAATCGTAGATATTTATTTATTTGTAAACTTTTTAGTTAACTTCTTGTTACTGTAAAAAAAAAGAAAAAAAGGACGAGAGTAAAAAACAATTTTTAATATTGCTTACTCAAATTTTGGGTGTATATAGCATAAAAATATTGTGATGTAAGCTGTGACGTAGAGTTTGTTACAGACAGAAATACAGACAATCTCCATTATTAATAGATATTTAAATTGGCATTAAATAACCCACGTGTTGATATGTAGTTAAAAACCAACCAACCAACCAAATCAATTAGGCCACCTGTGAGCTGTGGGTGATCCCCAAAATTCCCCAGGACAGGATTGTGGTGGATGAGCAGTCTGTGCCCAGGGTACTAAGTGATCCTGTGACATGTAACATTCTACTTTGGTTATTTCTATTAATTAATACATATGAATTTAATCAAATCATATATATATATATATATATATATATGAAATTAAATAGCCCACATAGGTTGATATGCTGTTAAATACCAACCAACCAACATTATTAATGTGGTTTGTTTCTGTGCAGTATTAAACAACCGGAGAACCTGATAGGTACACATCCTGCATCCCTGGCGCACAAAAATCTAAAAGAACGTAGTAAAATCATATCCATGCATGCCAGTGTTTTCCTTTTTTCTTCCCCCATCATTTCAAGCTAACTGTAAATACATTTCAATAGTTTCTTAGAAATGAATTACACAGGATAGGTTACATAGTTAGACACCTTTAATTGGGACCCATGAATGCTACAGAGGACTCATTCAAAACAAATATGTGCGTCCCAGGGTGCACTAAATCAAAAAGCAATCAGCATCACTGTAGCAACTTTATTTCTTTCATTGCTTCAAATTTTACTAAAATTCTCTTCTTCTCGTTTGTTTTTATATTTTGTAGGCCACCCACCATTTGAAGCTGAAACTCTGTCCGAACTTATCGAGAAAATATGCAATGATGATTATCCACCACTAAAAGTAAAAGGTGAGTTACAATTTGTAAATAACTAATAACACTAATAGATAGTATCAGTACCAACGTAAATGTTTTGCTTGTTCTCAACTTACAAATTGGGTAGATGCATATTAAGTTTATTTTCTTTACTATCAAGACTGCTTTGACAATATGTAGAAATATTTATTATATATACTAGGAAAAATAAAAAAACACCCTCCGGGAGATGTAAAAATAGATTTTTGAAACATATTGCCTGAGAGGGGGGGAATTAAAAATTCAATGTCAGCGAGTTTGTACCCTAAGTAAGTAAAATCATCAAATTCATTAAAGGATTAAAAAATAAAACAATTTAAAATGTAAACTTTAAATATATATTGAAATAAAACAAACTATATATAGATATATAATACCAGTCAAGTATTAAAACTTGTTTTAAAAAACAATGAGGACTGTCTAATGTTGCAGGGGCCGGGTTAGCTCAGTCGGTATAGCGTTCGGCTAGAAACCACAAGGTTCCTAGTTCGATACCGGTCCTCGCCAACTCAGCGTATGAGTAGCACAGGGATCTGTGCGGTAAAGTAAGGAGTTGATGGTAGGTGTGGCGCTCCACCTCAGATGCTATAACAATCTCCTTGGTCTAGTGCTATTGAAAAGAGGATAGACTCCCTCGCTGACTGGCTGATACCGACTTTAGGCCGCCCCGACGACGACTTTTTTTTTATTCTATGTTATGACGATTTTGGGTAATGTGACTTAAGCAGTGACGTAGTTTTTGTTACAGACAAAAACCGGAAGCGAATCTCCATTATTAATAGATATATATATATAAAGGGCAGTTGGTGCGTATGTATGTATATATGTGGCTGACAAGCTTTTGTCATAGCATACGCCTAAGAAGAGGTATAAGGATTGCTTAAAAACAACCTTGTAGAAATAAAAAATAAATTCTGACAACTGGGAAAAGCTGGCATTGGAGGGAACTGACTGGAGAATTCATGTGGATGATGGCTGTACCAGTTTTGAGAGTGAAAGAATCGTGCATGAAAACCTAAAGTGTCAACTTCGAAAGGGTTACACCTGTCATATTGGAGAGAACATGGAGGTTTGGAAATGTCAGACATGTGGTTGAATTTTGCTTGGATATGTCAATCATAGGAAATCTCACCAGTGTCAGTTCATGCAAATTCCACGAACAAACAATGTGTCTTGTGCTATCTGTAACAAAGTTTGTAAGTCAGCTTTTGGTCTTAAGAGAATATGGTGGTGCATAAGCATCAAATTTTATCATCTGATTCAATGGAAAGGACGTCCTTTCTATGTCATATTTGCCTCAAACTTTGTGGATCTGCAGCGGGTTTGATGAGTCATTTGAGGGCTCATGCAAGGAAAGGTTCTGGTAGTGGAGTTATAGGATTGTAAAGATTATGCTATTGCTTGCTTGCTTGGTTGACAAGCTAGTATCCTATTGTTGATCCTTTACAACTTAATAGAAATGTATTCATTTAATTCATTTCTCTGTTTTAACTCTAAACCATTTTTCTAAGAGCTGACGATCTCAGAATTTTTGGTGGGGTCCGACATTTTGATTGTTGGGCGGTTTGGGGCAGTCTGGTAGATAAGGGGTTAACTAAAATCCTCATCCAAATATTTTCTTCTTTTTTTAAGGTTCGCGGCCATCTTCAAAGCCATCTCCTGAATTTCTTGATTTAATACAGAAACTTTTACAGAAAGATCCATCTCAAAGGTAAAGAATTATATTTTTTTTTTTATTAGATTTTTACAAATTTAGTTATTTTCTTCAAACACATCTGTAATTGTTCTTATGGCAAACACCAGTATTTATAAATACACATGAAGTTAATGAAAATTATTTATAATAATTTATTAATACTCAAGAAGTCAAAGAAAAACTAACATAAAAATCATTTCTACCAGTTTATTCATATACAAAGTGTGTAAAAAAAAGTATCGAGATTTTTTTATACTTTTTGACACACCTTGTATTCTGAAAAAAAAATTTTCCATTCATTCTTCATTTCTATCTTGGTAAATACAGCTTTAAACTTGGTACTTTTTTGACACAACTTGTATTCTGAAAAACATTGATAAATGGAACGTTATTTTTTAAATTTTTTTCAGAATACATGGTGTGTCTAAAAGTACAAAAAATCTTGATACTTTTTTGTACATGAAATTAATTGAAATTATTTCTACCAGTTTATAAAACCAAACAAAAATATTTACCAATATATTAATACTCATGAAGTTAATGAAATCCAACCACCAACCAACCAACTATATTAAGTTCTATTTGTTTTACTCTTTTTGTATATTCTAGATGCTAACATATTAAAATCATTAACTATGAAAGTGTAAATATAGACATACAACATATATAGTTTCCTAACCTCTAGGCATGAAATAACACAAGATGGGTTGAAATCCCATGAAAATACACCAACCAACCAACCAACCATTTGAATGCATTTTAACTCATGATTTCTATATTAAATTTTGTTTCTTTTATTCTTTTTTTATATTTTATATGCTAACATGTTAAAACCGTTAACTACTAAAGTTAAAATGTAGATATATAGCATATATTGTTTCCTAACCTCTGGGCACAAATAACCCTAGACGGTTTGATATACATTAAATTGATCAAACACCAACCAACCAACCAACCATTTGAATGCATTTTAACTGATGATTTGTATATTAGATTCTGTTCATTTTCTTTTTGATTTGTTCTTGTTTTACGGCATATCAACCTCAATGGGTCATTTAATGCTGACTATGTTTTTGAAATGAAATTGGTGATAATGTTTAATTTTCTAAAGGTTTTTTTTTTTTTTTTTTTTTTTTTTTTTTGACATATTTTCTTTTGTGAATGAAACTTTTAGATGTTTTTGTTAACATATATTTTTTTGGAAGATTTTTAGATTTTGTTGTAGATGTGTGATTCTTTTATGTATCCAAGTAGTTTTTCTGGGTTTATTTGGTAGAATATCTGTTTTAGATTTGTTGTTTGGTAGTATCTTTTTCGTATTTGTTTTAGGTTGCTATATTCTGTTAGTATGTGTTTGATTGTGTAGGGTTTTTGGCATGGTATGCAATATGGGGCTGTTTCTTTTTTGAGGAGGTATGAATGGGTAATGTATGAGTGTCCTATTCTTAGTCTGGATAATATTACTTCTTCTTTTCTGGATATTTTGGTTTGATTTATTTGAAGTTTTCCTATTTGTGGCATTATTTCATGTAGTTTGTTGTTTTGGAAGTTATTCCAATAATTTTGCCATTTTTGTTTTGTGTAAATGTTTATAGTTCTTTGTTTTCTTTTTGTATATTCTTTGTTGGCATCCTATTATCTGCTAAAGACGATGGCATAGTGTCCAAATTCATATCTTTAAAACCGTTAACTACAAAAGTGTAAATATACAGCGTATATTGTTTCTTAACCTCTAGGCATGAAATAACCCTAGACGGATAGATATACCATTAAAATTCAAAACAATTGCATTTTAACTGATGATTTCTATATGAAATTCTATTTGTTTTCCTCTTTTTGTTTATTCTAGAATGACATGGCCTACTCTTGTATCTCATCCTTTCTGGGATGGGTTGCTTGATAACATTGCTCAAGAGCTTGTGACACCATCTTCAGCCGAGTCTTCAATGCCATGTGAAGACACCAAAATATCAGAAAGTATACATTCCTTGAATTCTAGTTGCAACTTGAGTTTGGCAAGCGACAGTTCCAAATGTCAGGAAAATGTGCCCATTTCCTCGTTGCTACCTGCTGACCAATCTGGCTTCGATACAAGAGACAGTGTCAGGATGAGTAAGAAATTTGACTTATTATATTAGGGGGGGGGTCAAGTGTTTTGCAATATTTTGATATGTACTAGTTTGTGGTATGTATATCATGTGACCAAAGAGTTCAAGCTGTAGAGCAGTGGTTCCCAAACTTTTTTCTGATTAGGACTCCCTTGGTTTCCCAACACACCCCTCATGAACACATGCGAACACACACTTTTCTTTTTTTCTTTTTTTCTTTTTTTTCTTTTTTTTTCTTTTTTTCTTTATTTTTTTCACTTATCTTTTTATTTTTTCACTTTTTTTTTTTCTTTTATTTTTTTTTTTTTTTTTCTTTTCTTTTTTTTTTTCTTTTCTTTTTTTCTTTTTTTCTTTTTTCTTTCTTTTTTCTTTTTTTTTTTTTCTTTTTTTTCTTTTTCTTTTTTTTTTTTTTTTTCTTTTTTTTTTCTTTTCTTTTTTTCTTTCTTTTCTTTCTTTTTTTCTTTTCTTTTTTTTCTTTTTCTTCTTTTTTTTCTTTCTTTCTTTTTCTCTCTTTTTTCTTTCTTTTCTTTTTCTCTCTTTTTTCTTTTTTCTTTTTCTCTCTTTTTTCTTTTCTTTCTCTCTTTCTCTTTCTCTTTTTCTTCTTTTTCTTTTTCTTTTTCTCCTTTTTTTTCCTCTTTTTCTCCTTTTTTTTCTTTCTTTTCTTTCTTCTTTCTCTTTTTTTTCTTTTTTTTCTCTTCTTTCTCTTTTTTTCTTTTTTTTCTTTTCTTCTCTTTTTCTTTTTCTTTTCGTCTCTTTTTTTCTGTTTTTGTCATAGATGTGGTGGTACTATTTAACTCATAACATGTGGATGAGGTTCATACCATTCCCAAGGGTATTGGTCCAAATGTGGATGTAATAGCATGACTGGAATTGAACTTGCTTACTATAATGTCACAGTTCAACGTGTTAGCTACTACACCACAGGGATCCCCGCCTGCACAGATGAATGTGCAACATATTCTAATTTTGGGAACTTATGCTTTACAAGTAGCAACTAAAAACATTTGTTGCATGAAAGGTGAAGGTGCAGCTGATCACAGTACAGTAATCTGATAGTTCAAGTAATTTTGATTGGGTTGCAAGAACCTTAATGATAAGGTACGGTTAGATAGGCCTAATACCTTGAATTATGAGGCTGTGCTCTAAGCTATTGATGTAAATCTGTAAAGTAGCACTTGGAGAGTATCAGGCGAGTTCAACATCTTACAGTACAGTGTGGTTTGTCACCTTCATCAGGAGCTGCTGAATTGTGCCTTACATTACCAAAATATTGCAAAACTTTTGACTCTAGTATTTTAAAAATGCTGAATTTATTGTCTGATATTGAAACAATTTTTTTATTCCTTTTTTTTGATTTATAACAATTATTTTTCTTTTTAATTTTACAGGTTCCTCCATTTCAGATTTGAATAGTTTTAAGCCCAAAATGGCCAATGCTGGTGAAACTGGTTTTGGAGGTGGACTTTTTACCCTCAGGTTGAATATTTTTTCTCTTTTTGAAAGTAATAGATATTTTGAAAAAGAATAATTATGTTTGGGACAGCAGTTCCAAAATGGCTTCCAGACCAAATTCCTGCCAACTTATTAATAGACATGAAATTAATGAAAATTATTTCTTAAACAAATCCATATATATATATATATATATATATGCATGTTTTGTTGAACTCTACGGACAATTCTTTTCTGACAAGTTTCTTTTCTATCCTTTCCAATTGTCTTTTTTTATATCAGGGTGGAATTGGTGAATGAATCCACCGAAGGTTCTTACAATAGTGCTTTCTGCACTACTTAATGTCATCATCAGGTGTGAAGTGGTGGGATATTTCCATGGTTCTTTTTTAAACAAACAGTAGTAGTATGAATAAGTAGTAGGAGGGGCTCACAAGTTTATAAGAATGTTATGGGGAATTGGTGGGAGATTATAGGCATTTGAGTATATGCTGGCTGGTTTCAAAGTTGATCCTGTTTAAGGTGTTTTTTTTTGTTTTTGTTTAATGTATAGGGCTTTGAGTATTTGACGTTTTTTTCTTTATGCAGTATATGTGTGTTTCCAGTTAGAATTTTACGGTAATTAGAGGGGTGCATGAATGTGATGCATAAAAGAAAAAATGCTACCAAAATATACTTTATATTATATATATATACACACACACACTATAGTATGGGATTGTCACTGTTTCAGCTTTTACTGGAACGGTGTGCAAACGCAGTATTATTGGTAGAGTGCTCATTATAAAATAGAGCTGTTATATAATATAATAAAATAAATATATAAAGGTTTTACATATCTATTTATTTGGTGACAAAGGAACAGTCACAACCATTTTGGTTTCATGCATCAACAATCATCAGGCGAACTTGTTTAAAAAAAAAATGGTTGTGAATGTTCCTTTGTCACCAAATAAATAGATATGTAAAACCTTTATATATTTATTTTATTATATTATATATATATATATATATATATATTTCTAGACAAAACGTGACCAGTTGGGTCACCCATTGATCTCTGGGTAGATAATTGGGATTTGGGAAAAGTAAGTTTGCACAGCGAATTTAATTTTTTTTAAATAAATGCAGCTGGATAATTTTTTAAAAAGCATTAAAATCATTTTTTTTAAAATTTCTAAGAAAGAGAATGGTTGACCTAATTTAAGCTACAGGCTAGCTACTTGTGAAACTTGACATACAAATATGTTTCATACTCTCTAAATCACACTTACATTCATAGATAAACTAACATATATAACGAGGTAATCAAGATATACATCTAGAGGGGGAAAGTGACAGGCAGAAAGTGAAGTAAGAGATGGGTCAGTTTTTGACTTAATTACAAATTATGACTAATTAGAACCAATTAAAATGGAATTTTTTTCAAACATAACTCAATCCTAAACTAAGGAATAATTTAGTATACTTTGGTGTCATCAAACTAAACAGTAAACAACCCAAGGAGAGACAACAAACATTTATTCGCTCAGCTTTAGTATAATAATAGATATGTATATATATATATTTACCAACCCCTCCGCACGAGCAGGATGCGACACAAGGTCAATTTCTTAAGCGGAGTTTAACAGGTTTGAATTCAGAGTTTTCCTTCTCCTAGACCGGTTGCCTAACCAAGGTTAAAGTCTGCCCTACTATTTGCCCATAGCTGGAGGGAGAGCAGGATTCATACCTTTCCCAAGGGTATTAGCGCTAAGTGAAATGCAATTACCACGTCCAGGATTTGAACTCGGAGCGACGAGTCCATTTCCCATGACTTTAACCATTACACCACGCGCTTCCTATGTATATATAAGTGAATTTATTGCACATCAACTTTGTTCTTGTAAACTTTTTTTTTTTTCTTTTTCTTTTTCTATCATGAAGCATGGGAAATGAACAAGCGAACAAAAAAAAATAAACAACAAAAAACAGAGTTTCAATACCCAGGTGTTGTTTTGTTCCTGGTTCACTTTTTTTTCTCCAATATTTCAGGTGATTTTGACCCTTTATCAAGATATTATATGACAACTAAGACTGTAAAAAAGTGAAATGAAACAAATGCAAGAAAAAATTCAATATATATATGAAAACAAGATTTGACATTGAATAAGCCACAAGGGTTGCTATGCCATAAAAACCAATCAAGCAAATAGCAAAGTAAATTTGCTTTGCCAATCTCCTTCACTGATTCTTTAACAAGGATTAAAAATAAAAAGTAAAGTTGTCAAGGTGGCCTAATGTCGGTATCAGCCAGACAGTGAGGGAGTCTATCCCTTTTCTATAGTGCTATACCAAGAAGATTGTTTTTGTGTCTAAGATGGAGTGCCACACCTACCATCAGCTCCTCACTTTACCATACAGATCCCTGATCTCATACGCTGAATTGGAGAGGGATAATATCGAACCTGGAACCTTGTGATTCCTAGTCGAACGCTCTACTGACTGAGCTAAAAAAAATGATTTAAAAAAAATTTAAATCCATTAAAAACTATGTTCCTAAAATTTAACATTCAAAACCACATAATGTAACTAAATCCTTGGTTTGTTTTGTGGATTTAAATAGTATTTCCGTATTTTTGATTCTCAAAAGAAGTTATTAGAGGAGTGAATCAAATAATTAGGAACAGTACTGCATACCCCCCCCCCAAATATATATTAATAATAAAAAGTAAAAAAAGTCGTCGGGGCGGCCTAAAGTCGGTATCAGCCAGTCAGCGAGGAAGTCTATCCCCTTTTCAATAGCGCTAGACCAAGGAGATTGTTTTTTTAGCATCTGAGGTGGAGCGCCACACCTACCATCAGCTCCTTCCTTTACCGCACAGATCCCTGTGCTACTCATACGCTGAGTTGGCGAGGACCGGTATCGAACTAGGAACCTTGTGGTTTCTAGCCGAACGCTCTACCGACACCAGTTGCTAATTTCTGTGAAAAATTTCAGTTTATTCCTTACTATAAAATAAATTGGAATATTTTTGTGACACTCCTAAAAAAAAGTCTTTTTTTAAAAGCACTGAATCTAAAGTGTTATACTTATTTGTAGGTCTCATTAAAAAAAATTTTAAATTGTGTTAAAGTAGGTCAAAATGTTTAAAACAATATTTTTTTTTCCTTTTAGTCTGAAAATAAATACGTCAGCATTCTTCTGCATCTCCTTTTTTTTTTTTCAACTTGCTTAATTAAACGGGATTATGTAGCCGAGTTTAAAATTGTATATTTTGTCTACATAGGAATTAACTTTTTGAATTAGTTCATGAAAGCATATTTTGCTGATTAAAAACGAATTTCAAAATGTAATATTCTATTCATTAAAAGAATGTCACAAGTATTATAATTTCGTAATTTTTCACAGTATTGTTTATTTTTCTGTCTGTAACCAAAATTATATTACTACTCAAGTCACAATTCCCTTATTATTTATGCCACACTCTCCATGATGTTATTTTTATTTAAACCTCAATCATTAATAAAATTGTTTTACATTATTAATACTGTTAGCCTTATCTATATAACAAAGTAGCGGTTTACAGTATGAACAGGAAGGGTGATTTGCATATTGATATGAAAAATTTGATTTTATTAAATATGTGCTTAGTATTATTGATTTCTAATTGTTTGGTTTTATCTTAATGAATATGAGCAAAAATCTCGGGGATGAATCTTAAAAGAAATCCATTAACAAGAAGAAATAACAGTAATTTTATTCTTTACTTCCTAATTTAACTAAATAGTTAAATTAGGAAAATTTAGATATATTAAAAGAATAATAAAAAGATGATAAGAATAAAAAACTAAAAAACAAGAATATATAAAGAATAAAAGTCGATAAAACAAATATAAGAAAATACTGTTTTATTAATCTATATATAAATATAGATTTAAGAGATTAATTTTCAACTTTTGAAACCCCGGGCAATGCCAGGTAGCTCTACAAGTTGATATTTTCTTAAAGCTTAATATATATAAAGAATAAAAGATAATAATTCAAACATATAGAAAGAGGATTTTTATTAAAGTATATATAAATATAGATGAGAAATGTATTTTTAATTTTTTTTAATTTGACAACACTGGGTATCTCTTAGTATGTCATAAGTATTATTTGTATTATTCAGACTATTGTCCCCATCTTCATTGTTATCTGTACAACGTTTTGGCTGATGTGCCCTCTGGCCCTTTTCAGCTATTTCTTGTCAGACTTGGGAACCTTCTCAGACAATAGTCCGAATAATACAAATAATATTAATTATCAAGCCTCATCTCAAAAATTCAGAGAAATGTCATAAGTGTTATGTTGATGTTGTTTGCTGTCAACTCGTGCACGAGTAAGACCATTTCCTGTTCTTTTCTTTTTTTTTATACTTGAGTGCCAGCAGCATTTGGCACTGTATCCTTGTTTTTTTCTCAGATGACTCACCATGCCAGCTCTGGAGAGACATACTCTTTCACATAAACTACATGTTGGAACTTCTCCACTTTGAATGTTGCTGGACTGAAAATCACCCTTTCTAATATCCCACTTCAATTATTGGTGTTTAATTCGGTTGGACTCAAATTTTTTCACAGACTGATAGATGGTGGCTCCCCAGCTAGGTCTGTTAGAAGCTAGCTTCTCCCAGTCCTCCACAGCAATAGCAGTGTTCTTCAGAGTGTCCTTGAGTCTGTCCTTAAACCTCAATTTGGGTTTGCACTGACAACATTTACCAGTTGAGATTTCCCCATAAAATAGTTGTTTTGGGATTCGGCAATCATTCTTATTTCTTAGTATGTCATATTTGTTAAAAGTTAGTAATTTTTTACATTATACAAAAAAAACTTTAAATTAATCAAATGTTTTCAAATGAATATCTCCTAAGAATTTTTTTTTTAGCAATATACCAAAATATATTACAATATACCCTTAAGATTTATCAATTGTTTTCAAATGAATATCATGAGTATTTAAAAAAAAATTTTTTTTTTTTCAAAAATGCTTAAAATGTATCTAATGTTTTCAACTTCAGCACTCGACCATCTTCAACAGTTCCATCTGAACTTAATGCAGTCTCACCAGCCCAGTCAAGTATGTCTCCAAGACTTCCAGAATCGGTGCTATCTTTGGACAAGTCTAATAAAAGCATTCTCGAAGTCCTCTATCATCCAACGGATTTTAGCATCACACCGATTATTGATAATCCAAAAGTTAGAACTCTTCTATTTTTCTTATTACATTTTTCTATTACATTTATATCAATTAAATTAAGGAAGTGAATCCGATAGTTTATCAGAATAAGCAATTTGAAAAACGCACAGATGTTGTTTTATTAGCTTATATTGCAATATTTCAATCTGTTTAGATCATCATCAGAGCATGTCTATTATAAAAAAGTATAAAATAGTTTTTTTAATGACCGGTTGTAAGGGAAATAACTGATAAGGGACTTTTAAGAAAAGAGATATTGAGATTTTTTTTAATTCTTAAAAAACACGCACATAACATTTAGAGCATGAGATAACAGACTTTTACAGGAACGAGAGATATTCCATTTATGATACATTTTCAAAATTCCTACTTTCCAACTGTATGTAAAGGGTGATTAAAAAGTAACTCCTTCACAATACCTTGAATGCTGAAAGGTATCTCACCATGCAGCAAGATGAAATCTGGCTAGTTGTCAATACTTGGAAGAATATTGAAGATTTGATTTTTATGCAAGATGGTGCTCCTCCACATTTTGCTATTTTTGCTCGTGAATAGCTGAATCATCATTTTCCTAGGAGATGGATGGGTAGACATGGTCTGCATGAGGTGCTAGCCAGAAGCCCTGATTTAACACACTACAACTTTTTTTATTTGGGGTTGGTTGAAGGAGTAAGTCTACTTTATAAAACCAACGACAATAGATGAATATAAGAATTTATTTCTGCCATTCCACAGGAGTTCCTGGGAAGATCAGTTGATGTGGTTCCTGAGCGTTTTTGAGAGGCTGAAGGTGAATGCTGGTGCCTATATAGAATTTTAAATAAAACTCCATGTTATGTGTGTTTCAGTTTTTGTAAAAATAATGATTCAGAAATAAATTATAAGATTTTTAAAAAAGGGAGTTACTTTACAATCACCCTATATATTGAAGAGTTTATAATATGAAGAAATATTTACAGTTTTCAAAATAATTTGTCAAATTATTTATCTTTCTGTTTTCAACTCAAACTACTAAGATGTTTTTTTGGTTTTTTTTGGTTTTGTTTTTTGCCATAAAACTTGTATTAAGATTCTACATTTTTTCCCCATTACCAAAATTAAAAGGAATATTTTTAATATTAATCATCAAATCTCAAAATTCCATTTCCAAAATTTATTTTTCTCATTTAAATTATGTACCATTCAAAGTTTTGCATTCTCTTTTTTCTGTTTCTTTTACTTTCTGTTTCTTTCTTTCTTTTTTCTTTTCTTTCCCCCCCCCCCCCCACCATTTTCTTTTTCTCTTTTATCTTCCTTTCTTCTTTCTTCTCTAATTTCTCCTGTCTTTTTACTCTACTTTAAAATCAGTTTTTTTTTTTTTTTCTGCTTCTCTTTTCTTTCTCTTCCTTTTCTATTTTCTGTTTGCCTGAAAAGCTTTTATTCATTTGTAAAATCTAAGTTTTTGCTTCTTTTTTTCTTTTCCTTTTTCTTACTCTTCTTTCTTTTTCTTTTTTTTTCCCATTCTCTTTCTTTCTTTTTTCTTCCTCTTTTCCCATTTTCTCTGCCTGCCTGAAATGTTTTTCTCTGCTTTCTTTCTTTCTTTTCTTTTTCTTCTTTCTCTTTTTCTCTTCTTTCTCTTTTTTCTTTTCTTTCTTTCTTTTCTTTCTTTCTCTTTTTTTTTCTTTCTTCTCTTTTTCTTTTTTCTTCTTTTTTTCTTTCTTTTTTTCTTTCTTTCTTTCTTTCTCTTTTTCTTTCTTTCTCTTTTTTCTTTTTCTCTTTTTCTTTCTTTCTCTTCTCTTTTTTCTTTCTTTCTCTTTTTCTTTCTTTCTCTTTTTCTTTCTCTCTCTTTTTTTTCTTTCTCTCTTTTTTTTTTTTCTTCTCTTTTTTTCTTTCTATCTCTTTTTTTTCTTTCTTCTTATCTACTTTTTCTTTTTTCTTTCTTTCTTTCTTTTCTTTCATTCTAAACCTCACAAATATAAGCTTACATTGTCGTCCTTTTCTCTGTTAGATTCATAATTAATTAACATAATTACATTTCCTGGACTCTTATTTATACTCTTATTAATTCACTACTAACAATGAAACTCAATATGTACAGTAATTGCATTTTATCAAATGTTATGTTATAAATACCAAAAAAAAGAATTTGTAAATAATTATTATCTTCTATTTAGATAACCAAAGTTCTTCCTTTGAAATATGAACCCAAAGCTCTACCTGTCCCAGCTTACTCAGGTAAGTAATCTTTTTTTCCCTTATTTTCATATTCAAATTGATTTACAAGGGTGGGCTGAAAAGTTCATAGACTGACATCATATCTGCTGTTGATAACCAATGGAATCCAAGCACTGCAACACTGATGGAATTAGTGCGTGGAATTCAAGGGAGACTATGTTGCAAATTAAATTTCATTTAGTTGCATTCCATGAGAGTATCTTGGTCAGCCTATGAACTTTTCAATCCACCCTTGTATATAAAACTACTGTTTTGTTTTGTTTGGGTCAATTGTGGGTTCTACCTAAAATTGTTGCCGAAATAACCATTTCTTTCTGCCTTAAATAAGTTTCAGATTGCATGTCTATTATTCCAACATGTGTCACGACAAGAATCACAATCTTTTTTTCTTTTTTTTTTCATGAATCTGATTCTTCTTAGACACATGTCAGAATGGTAGGCATGCAAAAACAATGATGTCATTATTTGAATGAGATCTTCAATAATTCTTTGACGTCTGTTTGATCAACTGTCAAACTATTAAAAATAATTTCCCTGGTTGGATCATTTGTATGATCAGATACACACGGAACACCTGAGAAAGGCTGAAACATTGGGTTTATACATACCACAATAAAAATGAGGACAACAGTCCAAAGAATCAAAATTATTCATTTTTCATCTTATTCTTTTTTAATTAATTATAAGCAGATTGTTTTTTGATAGCTTTTATAGTCATTCTCAGTTGCTATAGTGTTACTATCAACTTTCATGTGAACTAGCAATGAGTATCTTGGTCAACCTTTGAACTTTTCAGCCAATTCTCATACCATCATCAGTTTTTAAATGTAATAATTTGCATAAAAATCAGTTTGTTTATTTCTTGTCAACATTTCAAGAATTATTATGATATTTCGGACTGTTGTCTCATCTTTATTGTGTATAAACATAATGTTCAGACCACTGTAACCTCAGACTCTGTTTTAGGTGTTTTTTTAATTTATTATTTTAGTTACCTTAAAGTAAGTCATTTTCAGAGGATTATCCATGAATTCAAACGCTGTTTCAGAGCTTAATCATTACTGCTTATCCAAGGGCGCTCCAAGCAGCATAAATGCCACCAGACGTATTGAGAAAATTGTGATTAGATATAGAAAAATTAAATGGAAGAAGTTACTTATTCTAAAAACTGAAATTTTAAAATGTCATAAAGAACATTATCACTTACCTAAAGACCTTAATCTGATAAAGAACGTGAAATGAGGAGGTCTCAAAATGCAGCATTACATTTTATTACCTAATGCTAAGATTAAGGCCTTGAATAAGCAATAATGAAAAAGCTCCAAAACTGATAAGTTTTTAAATGCCATCCTTGGCCAGTTGAAAAGGGCTTAAAGTAAGTAAGTCCTGAGTTATGGAATCCTTTGGTAAGCGAATAAGTCCTATGCTGCGTATTGTTAAAGGGCCAGTGATTTAATCCTATGTCCGTCGCCCATGAAAGTTGCAGTAGTTAGGAGTAATTATGGCCAGTACTGCCGGTATAAGTAGTGAATCAGCAGCAGAGTACTGCCAGTGATTGGCCAAGAGTTTGTCATATGGTTCCCGCCGAGTCTATAAATAGGAGCGGGTATCTAGCACGTACCTTATATACAAAAATTCTCAACAGAAACTGTGTTTAAATTCATGGTAAATCATCTGAAGATGACCTATTTTAAGGGTAATTAAAAAAATAAATAAATAAACATCTAAAACAGAGCCTGAGGTTACAGTGGCTTGAACATTGTGTTTATACACAATAAAGATGGGGACAACAGTCTGAAATATCAAAATTATTCATATCATGCCTCATCTCATAAATTTCAAGAATTGTTTATTTTTTCTTGTTTTCAGTGAAGAAAGTATTATCTTTGTCTGAGAAAGGCTTGCAGAAGCATGTTAATTTGATTTTGGAATCCCTCCTGAATGTAGAGAAAGGTCCACCAACAGTGAAGAGATACCACTTCATCAGCTACATAGGCACACTGGCTGGCCACTCAGCAATTGCTAACGTCTTCGTCAAACATAATCTGCTAACTCATCTAGCCAAACAGACAAAAGAAATGCATATTGATATGTGAGTTATACTTGGTTATCCAAAAATTGAAATAGGGTAATTCCATGTCTAATCATCCAGGACATGTAACCCACCCACTTTAATTTTTCTGAAATTTTGTACAAGTGTGGAATATGTTAAAGTTAGACAATCCCCAAAATTTGAGCTTCCAAGTCCAAGAATTGGTGGAGTTATGTTGATTTTTAGCTCTCCAAATTTGAGGAGGAAGCGCAAAAATAGAGACTTTTTGTAATCTATTTTTGTCTGTAAAATGAGTTCTAGAGCTTTCCTAGTACTAAAAATTGGTTTATAAAAGCATTTTTGTCCGAGAAATCCAAAAATTATATCATAAGTCTTAAAGTTAATCAATTTTAAGTTATTGATGATTTTTGTTTTTTTTCATAGCAAGATCAATATCCCAATGTGGCACTACATCTATGACAAAAAAATGTTCTCTTATTTCACATATATTTAGATTTTGCTCAGAACCAAAGCTACAGCATCAGTTAAAATTTTGCAAATCAGAAATCATCAATAACTTAAAACTGGTTAATTTTAAGACATTTTTGATAGCAATTTTTGGATTCCTTGGGCTAAAATGCTTATATAAACCAAATTTTTACCTAAAGTTAGTCTGAAAGACATTGAACTCTTTTCCCTTTTCTCGTTATTTCTTCCCTTCATATGTTATATTTATGTACGTATTTGTGTACAGTATATAACCTTTATGTTACATTTATTGTCTTCAGTTTTGCTTTTTGTTATTTTATCGCTAACTGCTTGGTTAACTGCTACCCAAACTTTTCACAAAAGTGAGAAGGCAGAATAGTCATCAATAAAATGATTTGTGTTCATTTTCAAATGCCAACTCTCTGTGGTTTAGATATGAGAATCATTCAATAAATAAGAGTATTTTTTTTTTCTTTTTCTTTTTCTTTTTGTTTTTTAAGAAAGCAAAATAAATAATTTTTTTCCATAAATGTAAACTCTGCATTTTTTGGAATTGGTTTATAGCAAAAATTATTTTTTAATCTTGCAAAAGTATTTGTTTTGAGACTATTCAAAATGGTGGAAGTGCTCCTGGCTTGAACAAAGGAGTCATCAAATTTGTGATGTGTATGAAGAAGTGAGTGTGTTTTTGTAAAAAAAATTATTGACAGATATGCCAGACATAAGTTTGCCACTACAAGCCTAAGTTGAAAAGACAGTCCATGGAGAGAAAACATGACTCTCTGTTAAAGAAAAAGTCCCGGGTGCAGCAGTCAGTAAAGAAGGTCAAACTGACAGTTTTCTGGGATATAAAAGGATCTATTACTATTGATTTCCACTCCTGTTAGCTGGGGTTTTAGAATATACTGACTGCACCTCTGCAGAGGGGTAAGACCTGTTGGCCATGGGTGATGATCCGTGATGCTTAAGCATGGTGGAACCCTGGTGGCTAAGCTGTCCATAACATGCAACAATCTACTTTGGCCCTTACTTAGGGTAGACAGGCGGGCGGAGAGGCCCCCTTCCAATCAATCAGCTGGTCATGTCAATCCCTAGCGCCTATATGACTGTCCCAACCCTATTACCCTTATCATATATATGCCAGCAGGCAATGGGTAAGGGTCTTAATGTCCTGAGTATGACGTTAAACTATATCTGATAGTGAACTTCCAATTCTGGAGCTCTAGGGAATGTGAGTACCCCATCATCACCATTACTCCCAGGTCCACTCTGACTTGGAGTGGTAGTACCTCTTAGGGTCCCATCTATGGGTTAAATAGAAAAAATGTGTTCAAACAAAAAAAAAAAAAATTGAGTACTTATCAAGTAATGAATAAAACAATGTCTTCAGCATAAAATAACCCAAAAGGTTTGACATGACATAAAATCTAACCAACTAACCAACCAGCTATTGATTTCTTGTAAATAGTGTTTCCTATTGCCAACTTTAATGTTATTGTTATGTTTATTTTAATTAAAAATTGTTTTTTAGTAATAAATATGTTTTGTCTTTGTCACTTGCTTTGAAAACCATCTTGAAGATTTTAGTGAGAAATTATTTAAGAATGATTCTAACTTAATATTGATATCGGAATAAACTCTTGATAAACTTTTATTTCCTTTTTTTTTTTCTTCTTTTTTTTTTTTCAGGAAGTTGAAATTGTGTCGAGTTGCTGGAATTCTTGCAAATTCTACCACCGAAGTTGATGAAACTGTCAACTTGTCAGAGGTAGTTTATAAAAACTTATCTATATCTACATCAATAATTGAGCCGTGTTTGTTTGTCTGTCTTTTAAGAAGATGGTTACTTTGCTGTGAAAGTTATTTTGGGGACAGTACTTGAAGATGTACTAGGTATGATGTTAAACTCTATCTGATGATGAAGTTCCAATTCTGGAGCTCTGGGTAATGTGGAGTACCCCTTTCTTACAGGTCCACTCTGATCAAGAGTGGTATTACCTGTTAGTATCCCATCTATGGGTTAAATAGAAAAAATGAGTTTTAAAAAAATTGAATATTCATCAAGACTGAATTTCTTTGGCATTAAAATCAACAAACAAGTATTGACATGCCATGAAATCCAACCAACCAGCCAACGCTTGATATGAACACACTTGAAAATCTAAAAATATTTGTCAAGTCATTTAACAGAATTTTGTATATATATATATAAAAATCTCAATACTTTTTTGATACAACTTGTATATATATATATATATATATATCCTGGATAGTGAGGGGACAATAACACATACATACATACATACAAGGTATGTCAAAAAGTATCAAGATTTTTTGTACTTTTTGACACACCTTGTATTCTGAAAAAAAATGAGGTTCTATTCATTCTTTATTTCTATCTTAGTAGATACAGCTTTAAGCTTGGTACTTTTTTGACATGCCTTGAATTCTGAAATAAAGTATTAAATGGAACATTTATTTTATTTTTTTTTTTCTACATACAAGGTGTCAAAATGTACAGAAAATCTCCATATATTTTTGACAAATCTTGTGTGTGTGTATATATATATGTGTGTGTGTAACGTAAAGTAATGGACATCTAATGTTCATAATTTGATATTTTTCTGATCTGTATACCTGCTCTATTGTTTTAGCCTCGAGCACTATTTCTTGTAAACTTTTATTTGCATTTTATCTTCTCAATGTTTTATATATTATTTTATATTTCTTCTTAGATATCTTATATTATTTTATACTAGCAAAATAAAAAAACACCCTCCGGGCAATGTAAAAATAAATTTTTGAAAGATATTGCTTGAGGAGGTGGAAGTTAAAAATTAAATGTCGGAGAGTTTGAACCATAAATCATAAATCATCAAATTTATTAAAGGAGTAAAAAAATAAAACAATTTGAAACTAAGTTCTATTAACTTTGAATATCTATTAAATAAAAGAAACTATATATAAATGTAATAATATATTTTTGAAGGCGTAATAATGCACATTTATGTTTAAAAAACATATTTCTTTTTTTTTTTTTTCCTTTTTGAGTCCTAATTATTTTCAGGCAATGATCATTGAAAGATTTTTTATAATTTTCATCTGTATTTGATATAAATATATGATACTGGGGATGTATCAATTAAAACTTGTTTTAAAAAACAATGAGGACTGTCTAATGTTGCATGTTCAAATTTTGAGTGTATTTATTCTATGTTATGATGATTTTGGGTAATGTGACGTAAGCAGTGACTTATTATTGTTACAGACAAAAACCAGAAGCAAATCTCCATTATTAATAGATATTTTACAATTAATGTTTTATATTTCTATTTTGTACATTTACTACAAATGAGACCAATGTATTTTGTCTATTCTCTTTGCAGCCTATCACCATTTTTAGTGAATTGCTCAGAGATAATCTCAAGAATTTGAAGCTTCGACAAGGTCTTCTTCCTGCTGTAGGTGAACTTTTATACTTGGTTGCAAGTCAGGTTAGTAAACAGTATTTTATTAGTATTTTACGCTGATATTGGATTTATATTAATAAATATTAATTGCATTATTAAATCTAAATTGTAATCCAGGTTTTACCGGTATAAGAATGAGTGTGTTGTCAGTTCAAAGCTAACATCTGCCCTCCTATAATGCATTAAGTTATCCAAACAAGGGTAACCCAACACAGAATATTCGGCAAGGAAAAGACAATCAATTTATACAATATAACATTTATTTCTCTGAATTTTTTAGATAAGGCTTGATAATTAGTATTATTTGGATTATTCGGACTATTGTCCTCATCCTTATTGTTATCTGTACAACGTTTTGGCTGATGTGCCCTCTGGCCTTCTTTAGGTATTTCTTGTAGGACTGAAGAACCTTCTTGAACTTGAGAACCTTCTTGTCTTAATCGGGAGCCATCACAGAACTTTGAACCCAACCCTTTTTTCATGTTCTCATTCCGCTAACCTTAGCTGGGGTACAGGTGGAATAGGAATAGTTACCTTTTGAAATAAAGTCTTCAATGAATGAATTCGAGTAGAATAACCAAACACTAAGGGAAATATGTTGAAACACATTGAATACTAATAATAATATAACATTTAATTACACAGCATATAAAGAGGAGACATAGTTCCCATCCCAAACCATAAAACAGACACTAGATGTTCCAAGGAACATGAAGAAAGATTAAGCAACAAAGGGGTGGAAATCACTTACTATATTTTTAGGAGGTCTGGGAACTAAAACAGGCAACTATGTGCGATGTTGTTGCTGAAGAAGCAAAAAGACCACATCTGTCACTTCCAATATCGTGTTGGTAAAAGAGGGAGATTTTAATATTTCTCTGAATGTTTGAGATGAGGCTTGATAATTAGTATTATCTGTGTTATTCGGACTATTGTCCTCATCTTCATTGTTATCTGTACAATGTTACAATTGGACACATGGCCTAGTGGATAAAGGAGTTAGGTTAAGACAGTCCTAAGTGACACTTATCTCTAGATTGCAGGTTCAATCCTGATCAAGGGCAGCATTAACATAGAATAATAATTAACACAGCTTCACGCCTCTACCCCAGCTATGGTTAGCGGAATGAGAACAGGATACCCCCGTGGACTGAATATAAGGGTTAGGTTCAAAGTTCCGTGATGGCTCCTGATAACGACAAGAAGGTACCCAAGTCCGATAAGAAATACCTGAAGAAGGCCGGAGGGCATATCGGCCAAAATGTTGTGGAGATTTTAGCATTCAACTTGTCACGTTACCAAAACAGACATGTGACGTTGAAAAGCCACTCCTTCAACATAAAAAGGGAGACAATTCTATTTTGTCTCCCAACACCAGAATTGAATTTTTTCAGCTTAAATGATTTTTAAATATTTCATCTTTTGATAAAATTCTCTTTAAATGGAATTGAATGAAAATGTTAAACTTGTTCTCTATAATACTTTATTGCTCTTAATTTGTCTATGTATATGATGTGTGTTAAAAAAGTATCACGGGGGGGGGGTCCCTATGGCATAGTCAATAACATGCTGGACTGCGACATCATAGTAAGCGAGTTCGAACTCTAGTTGTGTTATGTTTACTTTCAGACTAATACCCTTATGGAAAGATATGATCCCCCTCATCCTCCCAGCTGAGTATTATCTATCTATCTATCTATCTCTCTCTCTATATATATATACACGCACACACTAATCCCTCTGCATGAGTAGGATGCAACACAAGGTCAATTTCTTAAGCGGAGTTTAACAGGTTTGAAATCAGTTTTCCTTCTAGACTGGTTACCTGACCATGGTTGAAGAGCCCAGTCTACTCTGCTATTTACTCATAGCTGGAGGGAGAATTGGATTCATACCTTTCCCAAGGGTAATAGGGCCATGTGAAATGCAAACAGCTTTGTCTCGGAATTAAACTCGAGTCAACAAGTTCATTTCCTCTGACTCTAACCATTAGACCACGCACCTCCATCCAGCTGGGTATTATCGCTCTCTGAAATGCAGACATCCTCATCCATCATTTGAACTCTGTTCGCTGTGTCCATCTCTTATGACAATAACAATTATACCATGACCACACATTATATACTTTTTTTTTTTTTTTTTTCATGAATTATGTTTTTGTATCATTTCCCCGTAATTGCTATGTCTTATGTGTTTGTATTCTGTTTACTAAATAGGAGCATCAGAAATGTGAAAGTGTGGAAAATTGGGCTGTGCCTTCAATGACTCATACTATTATTGGAAAATGTTGCAGAGAGCAGGTAAAACAATTCAAATTTCTATCTCCTCATTATTCATTTAAAGTAGCAAATATATGTATTCTCCAAGTGCAAGTATTTAAGTTTTAATGTAATAAAATATTAAATTAGAAATGCTAATGAAACTAAATAAGAATGGAGATAAAGATTTGAAAGAGACTGGTATAATAAAAAATTAGAACAACTGACACTTACTCTTCCATCACTCCTGTCTTTCATTGCTAAATTTTCCTAATTTAACTATGTAGTTAAAATAGAAAGTAAAGAATAGAATTTCAGTTATTTTTTCTTGTTAATGGATTACTTTTAAGATTTATCTCCAAGATTTTTGCTCATATTCATTAAAATAAAACCAAACAATTAGAAATCAATAATACTAAACATATTTATTAAAATCAAATTTTTAATATCGATATGCAAATTAGCCTTCTCGTTCATACTGTAAACCAGTATTTTGTTTTAGATATAAATACAATTGCATGTTATTAGTATGTAGATAAGTATTAATAATGTAAAACAATTTTATTAATAAATAAAGTTTAAATAAAAATAAAATCAAAGAGAATGTAACGTAAATAACAAGGAGAATTGTGACTTGTGTGGTGATTCAGTCCATGAGTTTTAACAGACACGAGTTAAAGAAGTAGAACACAAACACAACTTAAAATTCGAATAAAGACATGTATTATGGACATTCATAACATAAATTGTTGCAAACTAAGGTTTGTCTGCGGGAATGTTATATAAAATAATAAGTCCACTTAGCTGAAATCCTGAGGTAGGGTGGGTTATTGGAGCCCCTTAGCTACGGCTATCTGCTCACTCAGAAGAATATAGGAGAAGAGAAGCTTTTTCGTACGTCTGTCTTCGGGGAGTCTTGAACAGAAAAGGAAGAATTTGCCTCTTTGGCTTTGCCGCCAAAGAATGCTGGCCCGTGATTGGTTGTTTGATAGCGAGGCTCGTAGAAGAAGGATTATAACCCCTACCTCAGATATTTTTACACTTGAGTAGTGATATATTTTCAGTTACAGACAAACACACAATTTCCATTATAATAAGATGTATCTGTTTAGTTAACCCCTCTGCTCAAGGCCAATTTTTAAATGGAGTAAATCTGGTGTTTGCTTTAGTGTCTTAAAGTCTGTGTCATCATTAGGTGAGCATACTATTGCTTTAGTGACTAGACACTAAAGCAATGGTACACAGTTACCTGTTAGGACCCCTATCTATGGGTCAAATAGATCTCTTTAAATATTATTAGTATTGGATAAGAATACAGGTAACAATATAACTGTGTGTAAAGAAATGATTATTATCAAACGGAATTATTAATGTAATGTTAATGTTTTTTTATATACTAATAAATATGAAACACTGACTGAAAATGCAACATATGGTTGTTGGAAATTAACAAGGTTTTATTTAACACAGGGTAGGGAAATGCTTCAACCCTAAAACAGGGACTTAAGAGCTCAACTTGTGTGTGACCAGCTATCTTGTGTACCATTTCATGTGTCTCATGACTAAAGTCCCATTTCTGATCCCAGCTCCCACGATGCACCTGTCATGGTTGTTGGGAAATTACAAAATTTTTTTATGGGAAATTATTTAAAAAGAAAAAAAAGATGCAGTTGATAAAAACAAAAGCAGCTGCACTTGGAGAACACACACACACACAAGTAAATAAATTACTAAGGCTGGACCATATGGCCTTTAGGCACCCCTTTTGCTATTCTGATTCATAAGTACATTTTTTCATTTACAGCGTCAACATCCGGTTGTTTGTTAATAGACGATTTTTAGAGTTTTCTTTTTTTTAATTATAAAACTAACCCTATTCCTATGCCTAACCAACAACCGGATGTTGACAGTGTAAATGAAAAAAATGTACTTAGGAATCAGCAAAGTAAAAGGGGTGCCTAAAGGTCATATGGTCCCTAAGGCCTACCTAAAAAAAAAATTTAAAAAGAAAAAAAAAGTTTGGGGGTAGGTCAAATCTGAAATTATACTAAGGTATTGTTGGATAAACACCCACACAAACTTACACATACACACATGCAGAGAATTTCAAGAAAGACAGTTATATGACAGAATGGACAGAACTTAGCAACAAGCTAATAGCTCTGAACCTTCAGAAATCCTTTTACAAAAACATCTTTATCTCGAAATATTAAGAATAAATCAAAGGTAAACAAACAACATTATAGTTATCTCGCTTTTCTTTACACTTGCATTGTGATTGTCTTCAAAACCAATCACCAAAAAAAGAAAATATTTAAACAACTGCAACAATAATTAACCCATTTTGTTGCCCCTCCTCCCTCGGTTGCTATATTTCCACAAATTGAAATGATTTTAATAGAGAAGTATCCATTAAAATTCTCTTCATTGAAAATTATTTATACTAGCAAGAGTATGCCCCCCTTTGGGCGTAAGTATTTTTTTTAATGCAATAAAATAGATTAGAAAGACTAACAAAATTAAACAAGAATACTTATAAAAAGATTACACTTATTTTGATTATACTTTAATTGGTTTCTATATAAAATCATTCATAGAATTGATTTTAATACATTGGAGAATAAATAAAATAATAACATTAGACATCAATAGCACCAAGTAAATTATTTATTAAACCTGATTTTGTTAAACTCAGTATGCAAATTAACCACACCATTTATTATGTAAACCTTTATTTTAGTGATATATAAGACATGTTGCAGGGCTTTAAATGCACTAATAAAATGGACTATTTTGAGGCAAATCTAACTGCTCAAGATATCATAAATAAATAAGCTTTATTCTTTGTATTAATGATTTTGACTATGTATTAAATACTCATTGATAAACTTATGCTATTACTGAGGGTATTATGACATAAGCAGTGACATAGTTTCAATTACAGACAAATTCCATTATAATTGTAAAGTGTTTAAATGCCATCCTTGGCCAGTTGAAAAGGGCTTAAAGAAAGTTCTGTGTTATGGAATCCTTTGGTGAGCGTAGAAGTCCTATCCTGCGTATTGATAAAGGTCCAGTGATTTAATCCTATGTCCATTGTCCAAGAATGTCACAGTAATTATGGTCAGTTTAAGTATTGTATCAGCAGCAGAGTACTGCCAGTGATTGGCCAAGAGAGATCACATGGTTTTGGTTGAGTCTATAAGTAGGAGCGACGATCTATCACACACCTTATATACTGAAAAATCTCAACTATAATAAGATAGTGTGTGTATGTGTGTGAATTTATTAAAAACAAGAAAGCATGCATTTTCAACAACTAAATAATTCTATAACATTTTGATTGTCTCTTTGTAGGATGATGTCATTCTTAATCATATGGCAGTTAAAATTATTGAGAATGTCACCACAACGCTAGGTTCACATACTCAGGTTAGTTTTGGGTTTGTTTTTTTCTTATTTCTTGTATTGTTTGTCTTTTTCTTTCTAACTGTTATGTTTTTACATACAAATAAAATACAGAGCACTGAATGAAAATTCAAGACCAGGTTGTTGAAAACTAACAAGTTTTTATTTAATGCAGGGTAGAGAATGCCTCTACTCTAAAAGAGTCTTAATAGCTCACACGTGTATGAATGTCCAGCCCGCACAAATCTGTCCAAAAGTGTCATGGCAAAAAATCCACTTTAATGTTCCCACAATGCAACTTTGAAAGTTGCATTGTGGGAACCTGGAAGTGGATTTTTCGCCATGACACTTTTGGACAGATTCGGTAACTGTCCCCTACTGATCAAAGCAAGTAACTAGAATTTCATTAGGTCTGGAACCTAACACAAATTTCCTTCGTTGGAAGGGTGTGGACTGGCCCGACAACATTGTAGATGTAGGAGTGCTCTATGAAGCTCAATTTAAGATAACAGGTTCCTTGATTCACTCTTCTTTTTGGTGGCTGGGTTACAATGAGGTAAGCATTTATATTTCCCACTACCGCCCTGTCAGTTGGGGCGTTAGAATGCACCAACTGCACCTCTGCAGAGGGGTAAGACTCCCCCAATGGGGCCACCTGTTGACTGTGGGTGGCGATCCATGATGCTTAAGGATAGAACCCAGGTGGTTGAGCACTCCAGGACTTGCAATACTCCACTTTGGCTCTTCCTTGTGCTAGACAGGTGGTCAGAGAGGCCCCCTCTGATCAATCGGCTGGTCACATCAAGCCCTAGCACCTATATGATTTTCCCAACCCTATTGCCCTTATGGCAATCCCCAACCCTTTTTATCATATGGGTGCTAGAAGGCAGTGGCTGAGGGTCTACATGTCCTGGGAATGACGTTAAACTCTATCTGATGAGGTTCCAGTTTTGGAGGTTTGGGGTAGATGGGAATGTGGAGCACCCCTTCATCACAATTTCTCCCTAGTTCACTCTGACCCAGAGTGGTAGTACCTGTTAGAGTCCCATCTATGGGTTAAATAGAAAACCTGAGTTTATAAACAAAATTTGATCATCCATTAAAAAATAATTTTTTAAAAACTTTGTCGGCATTAAATGACCCACTGAGGTTAATATACTGTAAAACAAACCAAGCGAAATGTATTTCCAACTACATCACCAAGTTTAAGGAGCAATAAGCCTGTTCAATTTTTAGATGAGTGACCATTTAAGAAACAGAAGGTACTGTAAGCAATCTGATATTAAAATGACTTGATTCAGCATTAAATGACCCGAAAAGGGTTGATATGCTGTAAAACAAAACAACCAACTAACCTAGTTCTTGATATAATGAACATAACTATGAAATGATAATTAGAATCTCCTAAATAGATGCATAATTATCATCATGGACTGCTGTTAAAAAGGCTTCCTGTGTATTGGATTAACTTTGGTTATAGGCTGTACTAAAAGTCAGGAATTATATTTATAGACTCTACCAATTAACAAGAACTGGATTGACCAATGAAAAAAATGCCAAACATGTATTTAAGGTCATTGATAAATTGTCCTAAAATTAATTGTCCTTAAAACTAATGGATTGCCTCAGAAGGACCAACAGACAAGGATTAAACTGATACAGCAATCTTTCTACTTCAAGGATCAACAGACAAGGATTAAAACTGATACTAGATCTTTCTACTTCAAGGAATAAATCAAGGATCAACAGACAACGATTAATACTGATACTAGATCTTTCTACTTCAAGGAATAAATTAAGGATCAACAGACAATGATTAAAACTGATACTAGATCTTTCTCTTTCAAGGAATAAATCCAGGATCAACAAACAAGGATTAAACTGATACTAGATCTTTCTACTTCAAGGAATAAATCAAGGATCAATAGACAAGGATTAATACTGATACTAGATCTTTCTCTTTCAAGGAATAAATCAAGGATCAACAGACAAGGATTAAAACTGATACTAGATCTTCCTACTTCAAGAATAATCAAGGATCAACAGACAAGGATTAAAACTGAGGAATAAATCAAGGATCAACAGACAAGGATTAAAACTGATACTGGATCTTTCACTTCAAGGAATAAATCCAGGATCAACAGACAAGGATTAAAACTGATACTAGATCTTTCTACTTCAAGGAATAAATCAAGGATCAACAGACAAGGATTAAAACTGATACTAGATCTTCTACTTCAAGGAATAAATCAAGGATCAACAGACAAGGATTAAAACTGATACTAGATCTTTCTACTTCAAGGAATAAATCAAACTTTATGCCACAAGTAATATCCACTGAGAAACTGCAGAACTAAGTGCCTAAAATGGTGACTAGAATCCTAATACTGTGTGATCAAGTAATTCATTATTATTGTATTTTGTAACTTAAACTGCTAGATGAGTTTGATAACTATTGCATCATCAAATAATGTGTTAAATGTTTTTTTTATTCATCTGCAGAAATTTGTAACAAATGATATTGGCCAGTCTATATGGTATCTCTACAAACATACAACAGTCGATTCTCTACAGATTACAGCATTATTGGTAATTATATATTGAAATCATTTTATATTCTTTCCTTCTCATTAATATTTATCTATTCTTCTGTTTCTGTTTCTAAACCACAACAAATGATGATATTCTTTTTTGGCTGAACTTACACAAAGGTGTCAATTAGGGTAACCCAGAAAAAACAGAACCCGAATTATTTATTTATTTTCCCATTAAACTAACCTTAAACCCCAATCCTAACCCTAACCCCTAACCCTAAACCCCCATAGTTAAAATTAACAGTTTTATTACAAAATTTGTGGGTTCTGTTTTTTCTGGGTTACTCTAATTTTGACACCTTTGTGCAAGTTCAGCCTATTTTTTATCTTTAAATGATGAATATAAAAATGATTTTACTTCAAAAATTGAATGATTTTAAAACGCCTCAATGTTAACTTTACAAGTAACTTTTAATTTTCAGGCATTGTGCCGCATCACTCGACTGTCAGTTGGAATATTCCAGAATATTTTAGATTCAGCCGGTGTAGAAGGTTTACTTGAAACCTTTTCGAGTGGTATCAACCGAATACAACAAGCTGTCATCACAATGTTTGGTGCCCTTCTTGCTGCTGGTAATTCAGTCCCTCGTTTGTTACAAGATAAGGTAAGTGTATTCAATACCGCTTTGCTGGAGCTATATCGACTGGGTCTTTAGAATACACCGACTGCACCTTCCCTCCAATGGGGCCACCTGTTGGCCGTGGGTAGTGACCCATGATGCTTAAGGATAGAATCCTGGTGGATGAGCTGTCCATGACATACAACACTCCACTTAGACCCTTACTTAGGCTAGATGGGCAATCGGAGAGGCTCCCTTCGATCAATCGACTGCTCTAGTGCCGAGAAGATTGCCCCAGCCCTATTACCCTTATGGCAAGCTTCAACCCTTTTTATCATATATGTGCTAGAAGGTGGTGACTGAGGGTCTACATGTCCTGGAATGACGTTAAACTCTATCTGATGGTGAAGTTCCAGTTTTGGAGGTTTGGGGAATGTGGAGCACCCCTTCGTCACCATTGCTCCCTGGTCCACTCTGACCTGGAGTGGTAGTACCTGTTAGAGTCTCATCTATGTGTTAAATAGAAAATATGAGTATATAAAAAAAATAATGAGTATCCATTAAGAGTGAATTTATTTCAAAACTTTGCCAGCATTAAATTGACCCACTGAGGTTGATATGCCATAAAACTAAACCAACCAAACCATCTAACTAAATTTGCATACCCGCATAAATAACCTTTTCTGACACCCTATTCACTTGACATGGTGATTAACATAACCCAATAATTTAAAAATTCCAAATTTGAGTTTCAAAATTCCTTACAAATACTAGTAAATGTATGCACCCTCCGGGTGCAAGTATTTAAGTTTTAATGTAATAAAATATTGTATCAAATTAGAAATGCTAATGAAACTAAATAAGAAAGCAGATAAAAATATTTGAAACAGAGGAGGGTATAATAAAAAAATAGAACAACTGAAACTTACTCTTACCCCACCGTCTTTCATTGCAAAATAATCCTAATTTAACTATTTAGTTAAAATAGGAAGTAAAGAATAAAATTACTGTTATTTCTTCTTGTTAATCGATTTCTTTTAAGATTTATCCACGAGATTTTTGCTAATATTCATTAAGATAAAATCAAACAATTAGAAATCAATAATACGAAGCACATATTTATTAAAATCAGATTTTTTATATCAATATGCAAATTAGTCTTCCCGTTCGCACTGTAAACTGCTATTTCGTTGTATATATAAATACAATTGCATGTTATTCTTATGTAGATATGGTCAATTGTATTAATAATGTAAAACAATTTTATTAATAATTGAGGTTTCAATAAAAATAAAATCCTGTAGAATGTGACGTAAATAACTAAGGGAATTGTGACTTGAGTAGTGATTTAGTTTCGGCTACAGACAGAAAAACACACAATCTCCATTATAATAAGATATACATCCTTGTTTACATAGTGTCAGCAGGTAATCTTGAAACTCTTCTCTACTATTTTATTTAACCCACATTTACAAAACTGAACTGTTGTCCTTATTACATCATTGAACAACAATCATACTACGTCTTATATTCCTTTTTTTTTTTTGAGAAAATAACTAAAAGAGAATAGCATCATTTATTGTCACTCTAAATGGATTACACCCTGTCGGCTGGGGCGTTAGAATGCACCGACTGCACCTCTGCAGAGGGGTAAGACTCCCCCAATGGGGCCACCTGTTGGCCGTGGGTGGCAACCCGTGATGCTTAAGGATAGAGCCCAGGTGGATGAGCAGTTCATGACATGCAATACTCCACTTTGGCCCTATCTTGGGCTAGACGGGCGGTCGGAGAGGCCCCCTCCGATCAATCGGCTGGTCACATCAAGCCCTAGCACCTATATGATTTTCCCAACCCTATTGCCCTTATGGCAGGCCCAACCCCTTTTTATCATATGGGTGCTAGAAGGCGATGGCTGCGGGTCTACATGTCCTGGGAATGACGTTAAACTCTATCTGATGGTGAAGTTCCAGTTTTGGAGGTTTGGGGAATGTGGAGCACCCCTTCATCACCATTGCTCCCTGGTCCACTCTGACCCGGAGTGGTAGTACCTGTTAGGGTCCCATCTATGGGTTAAATAGACAAATGTATTTATAAAAAAATTGTATTATCCATTAAGAATTGATTTATTTCAAAACTTTATCGGCATTAAATGACCCACTGAGGTTGATATGCCGTAAAACAAAACAAAACAAAACAAACAATCAAAATGGATTGTCCAAGGTTTTTTTTTTTTTACTTTCAGAATAAATAATTGGCCATACTTCGTAACAGCACATTGACCATTAGATACATTTATCATTAAGTAACACACCAAATGTTAATTGTAGATCCAGCTCCTTTAATATTTCTTCACACCTAAGCAAAGCTGTCATCAACAGCTATAGGGCAAAAACCAGCAACAACAAGACACTTGATAAAAAAAAACAATTAAATAATAAATAAATAAACACACAAATAATAAAATCCACTCTACCATTCCCTACTCTTATACTACTCACACCCCTATCTCTACCAAACTCGGCATCTAGTGTACACAGACGGCCCCTTTCCACCCCAATTCACCCCAATTCCACTCCATAACCCCACAAACACCATCACCACTGCAACATCTCATAAAAAGAATTCCTAATACTATCCTAAACATTCACTGATGGTGAAGTTCCAGTTTTGGAGGTTTGGGGAATGTGGAGCACCCCTTCATCACCATTGCTCCCTGGTCCACTCTGACTCAATGTAAACATGACACAGCAGTCATCAGCAGCTGACCACCCCACAATCATGACCACAAGGCTCTTGTCAGTAAGAGAACTGAATCCTTCAATACAAGAACTCGGTCCATGTCCTGAAGAAGGTCTGATAAACCGAAACATTATAACATTGACATCACTACCTATAATAAACACCATCCAGTACAATATCCTGTGTTTGTCTACTTTTCTTCATATTTATCATTAAATAAACCTATACAGTAGTACCTTGATTTATGAGTTTTTCCAGTTATGATTTGTCACTGGGTCGAATTTTAGCTTTGTGTTGTGAGCTAAAATTTGATGTATGAACGAGCTTCAGATATGCTTATGTTAATAGGTTCACTAAAAACATTTAAGTTTCCAAATTTACTACACCAAACAAAAATATTATTTATAAAATAATAAACATTAAAACATATTACAGCACAATTCAATGGGCCAGGTTAGCTCAGTCGGTAGATGGTTCAGCTAGAAACCACTGGGTTCCTAGTTCGATACCAGTCCTCGCCAACTCAGCGTATGAGTAGCACAGGGATCTGTGCGGTAAAGTAAGGAGCTGACGGTAGGTGTGGCGCTCCACCTCAGACACTGAAATAATCTCCTTGGTCTAGCGCAAGAAAGGGATAGACTCCCTCGCTGATTGGCTGATACCGACTTTAGACCCACCGATGACTTTTTTTTTTTTTTACAGTACAATTTATTACATTCTGTTTTTATACAATACAGTAATATTTTTCTTATTAAAAAAAAAGGAATTAGTGTGGGGTTTTTTTTTTTTTGGGGGGGGTTGAACAGATCAATGTCATTTCAGTTTATTTCAATGAGGAAAATTGGTTTGACATACAAGGAAAATAAATTCCAAGCAGAAGAACTTAAACTCATAAAACAAGGTACCAGTTCATTTACATTATTGAAGTATTTATCTTTTTCTTTCTCTTTTTAGAGTTTTCTTACACAAATCATGCACCTTTTAGATCATCCATCGGACGTGATCAGAGGCAAAACCTTCCTTGTAATCAGTCAACTCATAAAATACAGCCCTAAAATGCTTCTTCCTTGTTGCCAGTCAAGGTGAGATTCTTATTTCTAAATTGATAAATGTTTTTATTTTATTTATTCAAAAAAGATTATTTTACAAAAAGATTTTGTTTATTCTCCTGTAGAGATCGAAGTGGTAGTACATGTTAGGGTCCCATCTGTGGATTGAATAAAAAAAAAATGAGTTTATAAAAAGAAAAAAATGACTACCCATTAAGAAGGAATATAACAAAACATCTTCAGCATAAAATAACCCAATGGGTTGACATGCCATAAAATCCAACTAACCAATCCAGTAGAGATATTCTAAACCCTATACTGGAGAGCATTTTCATATAAGTACAGATTTTAGGTGCCAGGTTGGTGGCAATCATTATTAGAAACAATGTATCTATACAAATATAAAGGGCAGTTCCATACCAACTGCCTCCAACACATACTGGGCATAAAGTGGTAGCACAAAATCACCCACTCAGAAATTCGAAGCAGAGCACGCATTGACCCAATTAAGACCATCCTATCACAATGTCAACTGCGATGGTTGGGTCACACGCATCCCTACAGACAGGCTCCCCTGTAACATACTTTATGGTGAACTCGCACAAGGCACCCGAAGGGCAGGAGGCCCCCGAAAGCAGTTCAAAGACCATATGAAGATGACTCTGAAGAAATGCGACATTACACCTTCAAGTCTGGAAGATCTGGCCTCCAACAGACAGGGTTGGTGAGACACGTACCACACAGGAGCTGAGCTGCTCAATATCGAGATTAATAGGGCTGCAGAGCAGCAATGTCTTCATCGTCATGCACCACCGAGTGCAGATGGAAATTTAGTAGTACATCTATGAGTTAAATAGAAAAAAATGAGTTTAAAAAAGATTGAGTTCTCATCAAGAATAAAACTAAAACATCTTCAGCATAAAATAACCCATCAAGGGTTGATATGCCATAAAATCCAACCAACCAACCAACCTTAAGTTTTTATTCTGTTGATATTTATTAAGCTTTCCTTAGTATGTATGACATAAGGCCAAATAAATTTTGTGTTATTTTTGAATATCTATTTTTATTTACTTCAACCTGTTTAATTTTCATTCGTCATTTTAACTGGGTTTTTTTTTTTGTTGTTTGTTTTTCCCTCCCTTTTAGGCTTGTGATGTACATTGAGAGAGATAGTCGTCAAACACACAACACCACAGATGGAGATGCTCGTGTTGGAACTGAATATTTATCATCCTGTTTGAACATTCTCTCTGATTGTATTGTTCAGGCTATTCCACTTTTAATGGGTACAGTAATCCTTCAGAACTTGCTATTCCTTTTTCACTTCTTTGAGTTGTATTCTGCAAGTTACCCATGTTCTTACTTGTAGCTTTTTACTTAATGTATTTAACATTATAGAATTTAATTTTTTTATGTTTTTAACATACAAGAAATAATAATGAAAGAAAGGGGATCACCAGTAGAACAAATGATGGTTTTATTTACTGCAGGACAGAAGTAATGACTTTTACTAAAACCGACAGTTAAACTTCAGACTGTGTGGGACCAGATAAATTGTACATCTAATCATGTGTCATGGGAACCTTTCTTCTTCCTTACTGTTTTGTTCCCACAATGTACCATGCCCAAACAGGTAATCACTCCATTTTTCCTTCAATTTAATCGGTCTCTGGTTGCGTCTTGCCAACTGCCTATGGGTATATTCAAGTCCTTCAGGTTTCTCTTGATGTCCAACTAAACAATTCAGTGATGTATTTTAAATTTAAACTTGTTTTTTGTATATAGAATTTACTTTGGGCTGGCTAAGCTCAGTCGGTACATTGTCTGGCTGGGAACCTTGAGGTTCCTGGTTCGATTCCAGCCCTCACCAACTCAGTGTATGAGTAGCACATGGATATGTGCGGTAAAGTGAGGAGCCGATGGTAGGAGTGGTGCTCCGCCTCAGATGCCCAAACAATCTTGATCTGGCAATAGTGAAAGGGGGATAGACTCCCTCACTGTCTGGCTGATACCAACTTTAGGCCACCCCAACAACTTTACTTACTTATTATGCATGATTTTTTTACCTTACTCATATGGTGATTTAAAAAAAAAATTTTTATAACGATTTAACCTAGCCTTTTTAATTATTGTTTTATATATATATATATATATATATTTTTATTATAATTTCTTAAAATGCTTCAAGGGACATTACTTTTTTATGAAGCCATAAATTTTCTTATTAATCCAACAACGAAAAATTTTCTACTTTCAGAGGAAATTCTTTCTGCTTTGGATCCTATAACCGGACGACAACATGTTTCCAGTGTTATAGTCATTAAACAACTACGTACCACTCTCCCACAAGTGGCCGTTTTCCAACACTTCACTTCAAGCACAGTATGTTAATGTTTTTTTACCCCACATCTCTTTGCCATTGTGACATTACATGCAGCTGCGTCTTCTGTTCCAACAGATTAATGTTTTAACATAATTTTCTTACAGATATTTCGGGCAAAAATCGTGAATGAAAAATTCTGCCGAGATTTGGGGGATTTGCTGATCCACGTGAAAGATATTGAGATCTATGGTACAAATATTGATGCTGCAGTGGGTAAGTTCCTTTGGTAATTTTTACCTTTAGTTGGCTCAATTCCTGTTGTATAGTCTCTTTACTTCTATTATTCTTCTGCTCATCTTTGGTATCTTACGTTCTTCTTCTAGCGTCTGGACTTCGTCTTGGGGACTTCGTGTCTGGTCTTCCATTGGGGATTTCTCTTTATCAGAAGCCCTGTGGCATTGGTAGTTTTTAAATAATAACCCAAGACTTTGATTTGCTTTAGATCATATTTTATTCCGAAATCCCCACCAGACTACCTGTGCAGATTGAGTCAGCCGTGCTTTTAACACGACTTACCACCTTCGTGGTTTGGTCGATACTGAACTAAACTCTCTTTCTAATCTAAACCAGAAGAGGGTCTTCTCCACCGATTCTCACGGTATCCCCCAGAAGGAGGATCAGACTGAGGTCAAGCCGAGTCACTCAATTCTTCAAGGCCGCCGGCTGCAAATTATAACAGCCATTTTGGTTTCTACACTAATGGTACATAAGTGTTAGGAATCTAATAATTATGTAACATTCCTAGCATAAAATTGTGTGTGCACATTATCTGAAATGAACTTAATTGTTATTAAGAAGACATTTTATGATATTTTTATGTTAAAGCATGCAGTTGTATTGTTTTCGAAAAAGTTTCTAAAATTTGTTTATTTCGCACGGAGACTTTCAAAATGCCTACCGGCTTGTTTCAAAGTGAAAGTTAAAGGAGGTCACTCTAATTGCCTTATTTGCTAGGAATTTAGCCAACTAAAGGTGAAAATTACCATTTCTTTTGATATTGGAAAGTCAGGAAAAAAATACAAATTTAAACCATTCTGTTAGCATTGCTTAGAATAAGGTTTAGTTTGTTTTGTTGGATTTTATGGCATGTCAACCCTTGTTGGGTTATTTTATGCAGATGACATTTTATTCTATTTATGCTTGATGGGTATTCAAAAAATTTTTAACTCCATTTTTTTTTTTACTATTTAACCCATAGATGAGAACGTAACAGGTACTACCACTTCGGGTCAGAGTAGACCTGGAAGTAATGTCGATAAAAGGGTACTCCACTCTCCTCAGAGCTTCACAATTGGAATTTTCCCATTAGATGCAGTTTAACATTATACCCAGGACTCCTTAGAACAGTGGTTCTCAAACAGTGCAGCCGGGCGCATTGGTGCGCCCCCAGAGCTTTTTCAGGTGCGCTCTGTAGTATTCCTAAAAAATCTATCCAGATATGAAAAGCAAATGTATACTAAGTTACTATATTATACCATTTCATTACAAACACGCTGCTTGTTTCGTTGTGACATTATTATGATAGTTATAAGTTTTCTTGCAACTAAATAAAAACATAGGTTTTAAACAATTTCATTGAGAAAAATTATTTTATTGCAATTTTCCACCTCATATTTATGTGAACTGGGATTTTTAACCCTCACAACAATTAAGTGTAAAAAGAGAGGAACTCTTCAATGCATTGATGAGGAAATGAGAGTTTGTCTCTCAAACATAAGACCAAACATTGAAGAAATCGCAAGGTGTCATCAAGCTCATGTTTCTCATTAACACAGGAGTGAATAAACTTCATAGAGGTATGTTAAGTTTGCTTTTGTTAAATGTGTTATTTTTTTATATATTTAACAGTTAACTTAATAATATATTAGTCCTATTTTGTATACAGTGCGCTATCAAGTATCTGTAGTACTGTAAGTGTGCCCAGACTGTATAAAGTTTGAGAACCACTGCCTTAGAATATGGTTACTGTATCCCCTGCAGAGGGGTAAGACTTCCCCCCCAAAAGGAATGTCCTAGGTAGGATACTAAACTGCATATGATAGGATCCAGTTCTGAGTGTGGAGTACCCCTTTGTTGCTATTACTCCCAGGTCCACTCCGACCCAGAGTGATAGTACCTCTTAGGGTCTCATCTATGGGTCAAATAGATCTGTTTAAAAGTTATTCATATTTCAATAGGAATGCTTACTGCCACATACCTGCAAATTGTATTAAGAATAGTTGCTTGTAGCTCTAATTGTTTACTAAGGATTATTATTAGTTACTTGAAGCCATTTGTGTGCAAAAGAAAATGACTATCATTAAGTAGAAATTATTATTTGAAACCATATAATTATTAGTAATAGATAGTAACTAGATATACCACAATATGATAATTTAATTATTATGTTTTATATGGTTACTTAAGAGCTAATGCAAAAATACTTCAATATGTAAAAAAGTATAATAATCTTAATATTACTCTCTCCCACTTTTTCTTTCTTTTCTTTTCATATTTTCATCATGTTTGATTGAAACAGATTAGCATTATCGCTTCAGTGCGCTAACCCCTCTCTCTTTCTACCCCTACTCTCTTTCTTTTTCTTATTATATTTTCTGTGTAGCATGTTCTTTTTCTTCCCTTTCTTTTTTTATGATAAAAACAGAATGGTTCATTATTTAGCTGAGGTGATGACACTCATAAGAATTCAGTGGATAAGCAACACCAGATAATCAGGATTTACATTTTTGCGTTTCATCTTGGATATCTTTGGACGGTCTCATTTTTAACCATAGGGTGTTGACAGATGATAACAGTCGTACAATTTAAGGAACATGAGTATTAATATATAGATACTTGAAACTATACAATTACTAATAGACATTGATAAGCAAGATGTGACACACAAGATCATCTTTTAAGCAGACCACAACTGGTTTGAATTCAGTCTTTTCCTTCAGCTAGATCAGTGTAGTATAACGGTATGGTCACAGTACCAAAGTGTATTTGTGGCAAACTCCGGAACGATATATGTAGTATGGGGCAACTCAAGTTTTAGTAGTAGTCATCGTTGTTAGTAGCCGTTAGGTCAAGGAACAACATACACGCAAGTTGTATAGTCACAAGGGGCTTAGTATTTATTTCCAGGCTCGTGGGCTCTTGTTCGGGGAGAAGGAAAAACAGAGAAAGAGAGAGGGTACAGTTAAATTATTCTACCTTCTAACATAGTATCATCTTTTGTACTGCTGTCCCACACGAGGGACAGGAGCATGATTGACTCCTGCTACGGCCGAAAGGAAAAAGAGAGTGATCTTCATCTTCTTCCGTTACTCGTCGCTATGTCACATCCGCTTCCGGTCAACACCCAGAACTTCCATTTTTAATTTCAAATCCACTTCTGGGGTCATTCCTTGGTCAAGTTACTGGCACCCCATTTTGTGTTTACTCTTCCAAATTTTAACCTTTGTTTGCTCTTATTTCTTTTTCCTCTCTTTCTCTAGAAATCTGAACACGGCTTTATTGGTAATTATGAACTTTTGTTGAGTAAATTAGGGTGTCCCAGAAAAAACAGAACCCACAAATTTTGTAATAAAACTGTTAATTTTAAGTGTGGGGGCGGGGTTTAGGGTTGGGGTTCTGTTTTTTCTGGGTCCAAAAATAAAAACAGAACCCAAATTATTTATTTATTTTCCCATTAAACTAATCCTAAACCCTAAACCCCCCTAGTTAAAATTAAGTTTTATTATAAAATTTGTGGGTTCTGTTTTTTTCTGGGACACCCTAATTTACTAAACAAAAGTTCATAATTACCACTTTATTTTTAATCTCAAATTCTGGTAGACCCTAATAATTACGCTACAATCAGTTACCATATCAAGGTTACAGAGCCCAGTGTGCGCTACTATTTTACCCATAGTCAGGGGGAGAATAATCACAGTCTTATTTTCTACAATGATAACTGTTACACAATGAGCGCCTCCCTATTTAAATTTACATGTCAATGTAATTATTTACTAAGTTTAGATGTGGTATAACGACAGAAGTAGGTTTTACCCTGTCAGACTCAAACTCACTATCAATGGTCTGCTAATCTAGTTCACTAATATACATTGTGTGGTGCCTGTTTACATGTAGATGTAAAACTCTTAATGTCCAGAGCTTCATTCCTATAAGGATATATAAAAAAATTGCCTAAAAATGGCATTTTCATTTAAAGTTACCTGTTATTTCCCTTAAATCAAAGACTTCTAAATCTGTTTAATATTACATTTAAACAAAGGCTATTATTTGGGGTGGATTAGGAAAATGAATGTGACTTCCGGTCGAGTGGAATGAGGTGGTATAGGACTTTAAGAGTTAAAGATGGCTGTCACTTGAATCAAATTTTCTTTGTTTTTTTCTTTGTCTCATCTTTGGATTTAAAATTTTTTTTTTTTCCCAGGACCTGGAAGTACCACTGAATTTGTCAATGAAGTTGTATCAACAATCTATGCGATCACCCAGCAACCACTTCTTCTCCAAGAATATTATGATGTCATTACAGGAATTTTATTAAGAACTTTAGTCGAGTTGACCGCTTGTCAGAATGGTAAGTTATCTTAATTGATAGAATTATTTTCAAAATGTCTATTTGAAATTTTCCTTAAATAATCTTGTACATTTTTTTCCCACATATCTAAAGAAAAATTTAAATTCAAATCGTTGTTGATGAGGGTGTAGTGTCCAATTTCATTTTTTAAAAAAATATGCATGTGGCTGAGCAGGCCAATTTTTGAATGGCAGTCTCTGGTGTACTGACTGCACACAAACTGTGGATGCTGTTGTTTCTCCTTCCTTCTGGCTCTCTTTGCTGTGGAGGCTACTTTCCTCTCTGTTTCACTCCTTGTTTGACATTGAGGTGCTAGGCTGCTTAGCAAAAGTTTACAGCAGTCTCTTTTTTCTTTTTTTCTTTTTCTTTTTCTTTTTTGAAGAGTCTCTGAGGCATAATGGCACAATAAAACTATTGGATAAAGCAAAGTTGGAGGGTTATAGAATATACTGATTGTATCCTTAAAAGGAGTGTCACCTGGGTTCGATACCAAACTGCATCTGCTGGCAAGGCTTCAGTTATGAAGATCTATGTAATGTGGAGCACCCTTCCATTGTTATTACTCCTAGGTCCACTCTGACCCAGAATGTTAGTACTTGTTAGGGTCCAATCTATGGGTAGAATAGATTGTTTTTTTAAATATTTACATTAGGCATACTTAATACTATAGGAAGGGGTCCCCATGACATAGTGCTTAATGTACTGGACTGTGATATCTTAGTGAGTTTGAAATGCAGTTACTCTATTGTGTTCTCTTTCAAACTAATACTCTTGGGAAAGGTGTAAGCCTCCTCATCTCCCCACCAGCAATGTGTTAAATAGTACTACTACTGTTGTTCTACAAGGATGTTTTTGCATTAAATTACCAGGTTGATAATGCATTAAACAAAGAAACTAAGCCAATCTTTATGCTTTCTTTTTTTTAACTGGATCTAGTGTTGAGGTTTCAATCCTGGAGATTTGGGGAGTGTGGAGCATCCCTTCATTGCATAAAAAGGTAATTATCTTAAATTTTATACCTTGACATGATAAAATTATAAAATAGATATTTTCTGTTATTTTGAACATGACACACAGAATGTTATAATTTATTTAAATTTCAATTTTTTTTTAAATGAATGGGGAGAAAATAAAGTAGTGTATTAATTTTTATCTTTTAGTTCATTTTATTTTTGGTTCAATATTCCTGAAGCACAAGAAAATTCTGTACAACTGTTTGTGTTATTTATTAACTTATAGCCCCTGAACCTCCCATAACCATAAGCCTCTCACCCTGGGCTCCTCATTTGAAAAATAGCAGAAAATGTAAAATGTTGTAATCTGTAGTGGTATCTTTGATACAACTGAGAATGCTGGTTGGTTGATTTTAACAGCATATCAACCCATCTGGGGTTATGTCATGCCTAACGGTTAGGAAGTAATATATGTTGTGTATTCATATTTATACTTTTGTGGTAATTGGTTTTAACAATCTGTTAGCATCATTGGGGATTATGTTGTATGGTATTGATTAGGTTCATGTCTATATTTTATGATATAATTTTATTTCCTTCAAAAAGGAGAGAATGTCTTCTATGTTGACATTTTCAAATAGATCTTTCATATTGTTTGCTTTAAAATAACATTTTATGATGTGTGCAAAAAAACCTGCATTCCATGAATAAGTGTTTAACAGTCAAAGGTGTTTGACATATTTCACACTGTGGTTGTTGTTCTTGTTTGAGTATATAGGAGTGCGTTAGTCTTGTGTGACCAATGTGTAATCGGGACACAATGACTTGTTCCTTTCTAGATTGAGAATGTGTATAGGTAATGACAGGGCATGACACACAGAGGTACCAGCATATTAATATATAGACATTTTTCTAAAATAAAGAATAAGTAAAAAAGTAAAAAGTAAAGTTGACGGGGCGGCATAATGTAGGTATCAGCCAGACAGCGAGGGAGTCTATCTCCTTTTCACTAGCGCTAGACAAAGGAGATTATTTTAGCATCTGAAGTGGAGCGCCACTCCTACCATCAGCTCCTCACTTTACCGTACAGATCCCTGTGCTACTCATATGCTGAGTTGGCGAGGGCCGGTATCGAAACAAGAACCTTGTGATTCCTTTACTGACGCTCTAACGACTGAGCTAAACTGGCCCTTTGTGTTGTGAAGTAAATGGACTGCACACACAAGATGGACTAGTCTGAGGACTATTAAGTGGTCAGATCTTGGAGCTGCGAGAGCAACTTAAGAGCAACAGTCAACTAATCCTGTTTTACCTTAGCATATTCAATCGTGTACGTATTACTTCCCCAAAATAAACCCTCTTGTTATATTTATATTCACAGAAATAGTGGTTGTGAAATAGTATCTCTGTCGTAAAGGAAAGGAGACAAGGCAATTATAGAGTATATAATTGGGTTAACAATTTATTGGTTGTGGTATTAAATGTGTGAGTATACAAATTGTGTAAATGTCTGAAACAGGTTGCCAGAGAATTTCTCTTGGCGGGATATATATAAGTATGCATTGAGGTTTAAGAAACTTAACTTTGTTGTAGCTGTCTCAGCAATGTCCCGAAGTTGTCCGGTAAGGTCGCTGCTTCTATGATGTCTGCCTGTCGGAGTTGTCGTGTTTCTCTCATAGGTGTGGATACTGTTCTGTTGAGTCAGGGTTCTATCTCTGCCCCCTATTGTCCGGACTTCCGGTCGAGGGCAGATAACCCAATTTACAATAATATATGTGTTGATCTTCCTTGATTCCACAACACAACAAGAATATGCAAAATATTATTTGATACTTCTAGAGATATTTATTATTTGGTTTAACTTTCTTTGTTTTTTTATTTTTTATTTTTTTTTTTTCACTCAGCTCCCACTCGAGAATCCTGCTTATGGTTGGTGGCAGAAATGGCTTCGGTTTACCTTGGACATGATCTCACTGGCCGGAAAGGTGGACAATTGACCAAAAAACTCCACAGCATGGTTGAAGAATACCTTCTTCCCCAGTAATTTTCATTTTATTTTGATTCACTAACAATAGAATTCGTTGAGTCTTTGTGGGGTCGTGGCTAATGGAAATTGGTTTATAAAAGCTTTTTGACCTGAGGAATCCAAAAATGTCATCAAAATAGGCTTCTCTAAACCAATTTTTAGGAGTAGGGAAGCTCTAGAACTCATTTTATAGACAAAAATAGATTACAAAATGTTGCCATTTTTCTCGCCTACTCCCTCAAATCTTTCGAGTTTAAAATCAACATAACTCGGTCAATTTTTGGAATTGGAAACTCAAATTTGGGGGATTGTCTAACTTTAACTTAGTCCACACCTGTACAAAACTTCAGAAAAACTGAAGGTGGTGGGTAACAATTTTACTTTTTTCTGGATGATTTAACATGGAATTACCCTTATCCAAAAGTATTCTTTCTTCTGTTTTATTAATGAAAATGTTTGGATTGATTTATTTACTTATCAATATAGGTCAGTTGTTATGCTTCTGTCAAAATGAGGTTTTTATCAATACAGTGAAATTGAGTTAATACAATCGAACTGAAACCAATAACCAGCTGGTCTGATTAACTGAACTAAGTTTAACATTTTCTATGTTTGTAGAAAATTCATTTGAAATAAGAAAAATAAATTAGTCAGCTAGAACAGTGCTTCACATAGCCGGTTCACTGGACCAGGACCGGTCCATGGAGTACTATAGTACAGGTGCCACATAGGATTTTTAAAAATTTGTATAGTTTTGAAGTACAGCAATCATACATATAAAATAAAATTGGAAATTATATTATTATTTATATTTTGAAGGCAATTACAATGTGTATAAAATAAAATAGTGTCCAATGTCTAGTCAATTTCGAAGTATCTTCATCTTCAGAGACTGTTTTTGAAATGGACGTGGTCTTGTGTGTTTATATATATTTTTGCTTTGGACGTTATAAACATGCTACGTGGTTGTTATTTTCATTGTTCAATCAATTTCAATTTCATTCTTTTTTCTTTCTTTTTTTATATGTACTAGTAAATATATGCACCCTCCGGGTGCAAGTATTTGAATTTTAATGTAATGAAATATGTTAAATTTGAAATACTTTTGAAACTAAATAAAAATCCAAATAAAATGATTTGAAACAGAGGGAGTATAATCAAAGAATAGAACAGCTTTGAAACTAAGTCTTCCATCATTTTCCATCACTCCCTCCTTTTATTGCTGAATTTTCCTAATTTAACTATTTAGTTAAATTAGGAAGTAAAGAATAAATTGCCGTTATTTCTTTATATTAAAGAATTTCTTTTAAGATTTATCCCCGAGTTTTTTTGCTCATATTCATTAAGAAAAAAACAAACAATTAGAAATCAATAATACCAAGCGCATATTTAATAAAATTAAACTTTTAATATCAATATGCAAATTAGCTTTCCTGTTCACACTGTAACCCGCTATTTTGTTGCATATATAAATACAATTGCATGTTATTAGAATGTAGATAAAGTCAAAAGTATTAATAAGGTATAACAATTTTATCAATAACTGAGGTTTAAATAAAAATAAATTCATGGTGAATGTGACGTCAATAACTAAGGGAATTGTGACTTGAGTAGTGATTTAGTTTCGGCTTCAGACAGACAAACACACAATCTCCATTATAATAAGATTTATGGAATGTGTATGTTAATTAATTATATATTCAGTGTTTAATTCTAACCTACTGTTTATTCGAATTGGAAATATATTTCTAATAATATAAACTGGCTGAAATCGCTCTCAATATGTTTCTCCTATTTCCATTAACGTAATTATGCAAGGCTGCTTTTTCAACAATCAGTGTGCTATGAATAATTTGGATATTTGAGAACCATTGTGTGTAGCATGCTCTTCTATCGAAACAAGACTTGACAAATTGAAGAATAAAAAAACAGTCTTTACTGTTCACTGGGGGTTTAGTTTATATATGATAGATGATAGATTTTTGTATTAAATAAAGCTGATTTTAACATGCCTACATAAATACTTTTTATTCAAAGTTTAACAAATTCTTTAATTTTTAAACACCGGTCTGTGCATCATTAAAAACATTTTTTTTTAAATCAAACAGTCCACAACTTCCAAAAGTTTGAGAAGCATAGTATATTTTTTTTTTAGCTTAGTGATTTCACATTTAACTTAAGTCACAAACTAAAAAATATTTCATAAATAGTTGTTTTGAGATCAATATATAATAATACTAGCAGAACTACCCAATGTTACCTGGGATTTAAAAACTTTAGAATAAATCTCTGATCTATATTTATATATAGATTTATAAAATTTCTAGGTAATATTCGTCCAGCCTCCTGCTGAAAAAAATACCAACTACGATTGAAGTCCGTAGCCGAAGCGGTGTCACTTGAAAAAAAACAAAAAAACAACCAGCTTAGGGCGTTTTTCCCGAAAACCTAACTCCAATCCCAACCCTAACCCTAAACCTGCCTAGTTAAAATTAACAGTTTTATTACAAAATTTGTGGGTTCTGTTCTTTCAGAAAAAAGAGCCCAAATTATTTATTTATTTTCCCATTAAACTAACCCTAGACCCCAACCCTAGTTTTTTTTTCAAGTGACACCACTTCGGCTACGGACTTCAATCGTAGCTGGGTTTTTTTTTTTTAAGCAGCCACCAGCTAGCGGTTTTTGAGGCAGGAGCCGGGACGTAACTGCACGAATATACCCAATTTCTATTTCTATAAATATTGTTCAATATCAGCTATTTTCTATGATACTGCTTCTACTCAGGATTGAACCCGGAATCCAGAGATAACTGTCACTTAGAACTGTCTTAACCTAACTACCTTATCCACTAGGCCATGTGTCCAATTGGACAATTGAGTGGGAATTTTGGGAATTTATAAACCTAATGTCTTGTTTTGGCTAGAATATCTACCTATTTATTTTTTACCTAGACTCATATTGTTTATTGTTTTTTTTTTTGTTTTGTTTTTTTTACAAATAACAATGAAGATGGGGACAATAGTCCGAATAACGCAGATAATACTAATCATCAAGCCTCATCTCAAACATTCAGAGAAATCGATAAGATGTAATTATTATTCTTTTTATGAGTCTGAATATTTCATGAAGTTCTTTCAATTCTTTATTTTCCCAGATGTGAACAAATCCTTTTGGATCAAGACCCTCTACCAAGTTATGCCCTCAAGTTGTTGGCTGTTTTACTTAGTCATAGTCCAAGCTTCATCAAACAAATTGAAAAACATGGTCTTGTTCCAGTCATCTTTCAAGTTTTAATAGTAAGTCTTCTCACACTTTTCTTATTATTTTCCTCTCCTGGGCATGACATTACATCAAATACTTCATTACCATCTATTCTGTTATGTTTAAAACTTAACCTAATTCTGTTTTTATTATAAAGAAAAATGGATAATTTTCACCTTTAGTTGGCTAAAGTCCTTGTGCATGCGCATTATCTGAAATGAACTTAATTGTTAATAAGAACACATTTTATGATATTTTTGTGTTAAAGCATGCAGTTGTATTGTTTTCAAAAAAAGTTTCTAATATTTGTATATTTCGCACGGAGACTTTCAAAATAGCTACCGGCTTGTTTCAAAGTGAAAGTTAAGGGAGGTTACTCTAATTGCCTTATTTGCTAGGAATTAAGCCAACTAAAGGTGAAAATTACCTTAAAATGCATCTTGTGGTGAAGTTCCTGAATCCTAAAAAGGTCTCATTTATGGGTTAAATAGAAGAAAGTGAGTTAAAAAATGTGTTTAAAAGAAAAATTGAGTACCTATCAAGAATGAATAAAACAAAATGTTTTCAGCATAAAATAACCCAATGAGGATTCACATGCCATAAAATCCAATCAACGAACCAACTCTAGAGCTTTGGAGAGTGTGGAGTACCCCTTCATTGCCCCCTTATGGCAAGCCCCAGCACTTTTCTTATTATTTTCATGTTCTGGGTATGATATTAAAATGCATCTAATGGTGAAGTTCACATTCTCTAGCTTTGGTGAATGTGGAGTACCCCTTCATTGCCATTACTCCTAAGTACACTCTGACCTGACATGGTAGTATCTGTTAGGGTCCCACCTATAGATTAATAGATCAAAAATGATTTTTTTTTTTAAATTGAGTACCCAACAAGAATGAATAAAACAAAAACAGCTTCAGCATTAAAGGGTTGACATGCTGTAAAATCTGGTCCATATGACCTTTAGGCACCCCTTTTGCAATCTCGATTCGTGGGGACATTTTTTTCATTTACACCGTCAAAATCCGGTTAATTGTTAACAGACGATTTTTAGAGTTTTTTTTTTAAATTTATAAAACTAACCCCTAACCCTAACCCCTAACCAACAACCAGATTTTGACGGTGTAAATGAGAAACGTGTCCTTGTGAGTCGAGATCATGAAAGGGGTGCCTAACGGTCATATGGTCCTAAAATCCAACCAGACAACTCTATTGTCTGAGCTTCATCAACCAAATTGAAAAACATTGTCTTGTTTCTGTTATTTTTCAAGTTTAGCATTAAATAACCCACAAAGGTTGATACACTATTAAACAAAAAAACTTAACCTAACCCAGCAGCTGAGAAAGAACACATCCAGAAAACAGCTTAACCATTTGTGACAACAGTTGTGCCATTACATTCACTTTCAGACTAATACCCTTGGAAAAGTATGAACCCCCACCTCATCTCCCATCTATGGGTTAAATAGTACCAGTACTGAAACCAAACAAAACCAAACCATGAAAACCTTTTCTCTCTCATCTCTCCCCATCCTCAAAGTAATCCTTTTTCTCCCATCATCATCATGTCGTGCTGTCAGTGCAGATATCCATGATAATCTCTCTCCATCTGTCCCTATCGCTCATCATTCTCGGGAGGTCCTCTATGCAGCATCCTGTATCCGCACAGAGCTGATCAATGTACATCTTTGCTGGTCGGCCCACACTGGCGTGTCCATGTGCTGGCTTCCACATGAGTTCGTCCTTGCTTCTCCAGCAGTGTCCCACATGTCTTGTCCCATCTTACTTGGATGGTTTGGGTGATATGTGGCAGGTGACCATACAGCTGTTTTCTCGTAAGGTGTTGTTTCCACGTATTGTTCAGGATTACCTGCAGCATTCTTGTGCAGCTCCCATCTAGTTTATTCTCTAGTCACTTAGTTAGGGTCCAGGTGGTGCAGCCATACAGCAATACTGACACGACAACGTCCTGGAAGAACTGTCTCTTTAACTTGTCTGTACCACTACTGAAACCCTAAGTAATGCCAGGTTCCTTTTTTGATATCTTTATAAACCAGTCCAGATTATTCAAATTACAGAATTATTATTGTCTTCTGATAATTCTAGAGTATTTCTATTTTGTTTTTCTTTCATCCGTTTCTTTTAGGATTACCAACATAATCCACTTTGCAGTTCAGTGAAGACTATTGTAAAGATCCTTAATTGTATTGTGGGTCAAAAGGATACAGATATGAATGACTTGTATGAACAAGGTAAGTTACTCTATATATTAATGCTCTTGTTCCTTAATCTTCCAACCATTATCATTTTGCAACACCCTCTCGTTAAAAATGAGACCATCCAAGATGAAATTAAAAAATGTAAATCCTAATTATCTGGAGTTACTTATCTGCCAAATTCTTATTTCTTATGTGTCATCACCTCAGCTAAATAATGGACCATTCTGTTTTTATTATAAAGAAAAAAAAGAAAGGAAAAGAACAGAAAAAATATAACATGGCTGTATCAAATTTTCTTTGTGTTTTTTACCTGTATGATGGGATATTTCAAAGTTCACTATCTATTCACCTCGCAACTCATTCTATTCAAATAAAGTCCTATTATTATTGTAATCTGAGTCTATCTGCTCAATTATACTGAACTAACCATCAGAGCGTCCAACTAGGAACCACAAGATTTATGGTTCAATACCGGCCCTCGCCAACTCAGTGTATGAGTAGCTCAGGGATTTGTGCGGTAAAGTAAGGAGCTGATGGTAGGTGTGGTGCTCCACCCCAGACACAAAAACAATCTCCTTGTTCTAGCGCTAGTGAAAAGGGGATAGACTCCCTCGCTGATTGGCTGATACTGACACTTGGCCACCCCAGCGACTTTACTTTTTTTATATATTTACCAACCCCTCAGCATGATCAGGATGTGACACAAGGTCAATTTCTTAAGTGGAGTTTAACAGGTTTGAATTCAGAGTTTTCCATCTCCTAGACTGGTTACCTGGCCATGGTTAAAGAGCCCAGTTTGCCCTGCTATTTACCCATAGCTGGAGGGAAATTTGGATTCATACCTTTCCCAAGGGTATTAGCATCATGTGAACTGCAAACAGTTTCATAGAGGAATTGAACTCGGATCGACAAATCCATTTCCTAAGACTCTAACCATCAGCCCATGCGCCTCCATAAATGTTAATAATATAATCTGCTATACAATGATACCTTGACTTACAAGTTTAATTTGTTACACTTGTATATCAATTTCCTCTTATACCAAATCAATTTTCCCTATTTAACTCAACTGAAATAGGTGTGGAGCTCCACCTCAGATGCTAAAACAATGTCCTTGGTCTAGCACTAGGGAAAAGTGGATAGACACCCTCACTGTATGGCTGATACTAACTTTTAACCATCAGTTACCAACCAGCAGGATTGTTGTAGTGGAAGAACCGCTATGAGTGGCTTAAAGTTGGCAAAGGGTTAAACAGTCTAGATTGAATTATCTAAATTGATGATTTACTTTTTTTTCCAAGCTGTGCAGAGGAAAATATGGACTAACCTAATGACGAGGTAAATATTAATGAAGTGCTCGTATAATTTGCATTCCTAAAACAGAAGCCTAGATATGCAAATTCCTTAAGGTACTATTTGCAGAGTTCCGTTTGGGCCTCCTGCCTTTAAAAACGCTAGGCAGTGATAGGTCAAAAAAAAAAACCCACCTATGAATGAAGTCCCTAGCTGAAGCGGTGCCTGCTGTATATGAAAAAAATAATTTGTCGTTTGAAGACGTCTTTATTGACAGATTATTTTTTTTAGTAGTTTGAAAGCGTTAAAAGTAAGCCATATATTTGAAAATATTGAAAAAAACAAAAAAACAAAAAAAACAACCCACGCTTAAGGCGTTTTTCCAAAAAAGTTAATGTGATATTTTACCACCTCCCGTCTTTTTTTCGACAAGTAAATGTAAATATTTTAACCTTTTAAAAATATAGCTTACTTTTAACGCCTTCAAACCACAAAAAATTGTTGATAAAAATGCCTTCAAATGACAAATGATTTTTTCATATACAGCATTCACCGCCTCAGCTAAAGATTTCATTCATGGGTGGGTTTGTTTTTTAACCTATCACCGCCTAGCGTTTTTTAAGGCAGGAAGCCGGGACAGAACACTGCGAATAGTACCTTCCTTAATTTTTCCCAGGCATAATGCATGCCTATCTCTCTCTCTCATAAATCTGATTATATTTTAAATGTTTACATATCCTTTGATTGCGTTTTAACTGTTTGCCTACAAAATTTCACTCACAGATGTACCAAATTTCACTTGGTATTTTTCTCATTTAATTCGTTCCCGATTGTAAAAGGATCAAGTACTAGTCTCAGGGTTGGTTCACAGACAAAACAAATGATGGCAGGGGTGTTCACATAGTGATTTTTCAGTGTAAACAAGTGACACTTGCAAAAACTGCTGCTGGCGGTTTATGGTAGGATCGCAATGGTAGAAGAACTGCTGTGAGGCGTTGAAAGTTGGCAAAGAGTTAAACAATTATCATTTCCAATATTGGGTCGAGGATTATTGTTGGAATATTTTGTGATATATATATATATATATATATATATATATTTACCAACCCCTCCACATGGGTAGGATGTGACACAAGGTCAATTTATTAAGCAGAGTTCAACAGGTTTGAATTCAGAGTTTTCCTTCTCCTAGACCAGTTGCCTAACCAAGGTTAAAGAGCCCAGTCTGCCCTACTATTTATCCATAGCTGGGGGGAGAGGAGGATTCATACCTTTCCCAAGGGTATTAGCACTAAGTGAAATGCAATTACCACATCCAGGATTTGAATTCAGGGCTACGAGTCCATTTCTCATGACTTTAACCATTACACCAGGCGCTTTTGTGATATAAGGTGTGCTGGAATCCACCACTCAAACTTATAGACAATGTATGGCCACATGGATTAAAGCTAGCCAATTAATACATTTGAAAATAAAGTTAGTTAACTACTTAATTGCCGATCTTGAAAACTGTTCATTTGCATCTATTCAACACGGAAAAGCAGATCAGCCTCTGCTTAACACAAGGATTCTTCACTAAGGAACCTAAGGGATCTCCACTGTAAAGTGCTCTCACTTGAAGCACAAAAATGACCACAAAAATCCTAAAAATTATATATTTTTCAAAATGTAGCTGACTAGTCTTGATGACTTGATCCAATTTCTGACTCTAATGAACTAAACTGAAAAGTGTGTTTTTGTTTTTTTTTTCTTTCAGGTTTTATTGATCAGCTGATTGGACTTATCATTGCTGTTGTTCCATCATGTTTGGATCAAGGAGACACTCGATATAAAATGTCTGTTGAAATGTTACAGACTTTATTGAGTACTCTTCATGCAAACTTGAAATATTTGTTTGATGTTGTCAAAAAAGCTATCCAGGTATGTACTTGTATATTTTATGTATAATTCTGTCCATACAGTTTTATATATCATTATATAGATGTAGTTTTTTTTAACACATTATTCTGTGCATACTGTTATACAATCCTATCCATAAAGTCTTTATACATGATTCTATAGATGCAGTTCTTATACATGATTTTGTGCATACAGTTTTTACACATGATTTTGTGCATACAGTTTTTAGACATGATTTTGTGCATACAGTTTTTATACACGGGTCCTTCAGATGCAGTTTTTATACACGGGTCCTTCAGATGCGGTTTTTATACACGGGTCCTTCCGATGCGGTTTTTACACACGGGTCCTTCAGATGCGGTTTTTACACGGGTCCTTCAGATGCGGTTTTACACACGGGTCCTTCAGATGCGGTTTTACACACGGGTCCTTCAGATGCGGTTTTACACACGGGTCCTTCAGATGCAGTTTTTACACACGGTTCCTTCAGTGCCTTTTGCGGTTTTATACACGGGTCCTTCAGATGCAGTTTTTATACACGGGTCCTTCAGATGCAGTTTTTATACACGGTTTCAGATGCAGTTTTATACACGGTTCCTTCAGATGCTGTTTTTATACACGGTTCCTTCAGATGCTGTTTTTATACACGGGTCCTTCAGATGCGGTTTTTATATATGGTTCCTTCAGATGCGTGTGTTTTTTTTTTTAATGATACTTTTTTTCTACATGATTCTATAGATGCACACAATTTATACACAATTTCATAGATATGGTTTTTATACAGGATTCCATAGATGCCTATTTTTTATTTATTTTTTACATGATTCTATATATTTCAGTTTTTATACTGTTTGTTAAATGTTTTTCTTTTTTTTTCTTTGTAGTCTAAAAAAACACGGAGCTGAAGATGTAAAAGAAAGTCACCATGCTGAACAATTGCTGCATTTAAACCGAAACTTTATTGAACTTGACTCAATCCTCTCACAGTTGGTAAGACCAACCACTTGATTTTTTGCTCATACATTTCTTGATTCTCCTCCACTAAGAGTACTTCTCACTTGTATCATTTAAATATCTTCCTCCCAAAAATGTTTTCACTTTTATAGAACTTACGAGCCATATTTATTTTAGCCTGTCATCGGAACCTAGGTTATGCCAACCACGTCTCCTGAAGAGGGGTAATGCCACCAAAACTGTGTCCTTGATATGACACTAAGCTACAACTGATGGTGAGGCTCCAGTTCTGGAGCTTTGAGGAGTGTGGGATCACCCCTTTATTGCCATTACTTCCAGGTCCACTCTGACCATGCATGGTATTATCTTTTGGTCAAATAGATCTGTTTAAGATAATGAAGAGTTTACCCCTTTAAAATGTTTGTAAAGATACATAATTGGAGATCATAATTATTAATCTGATTTTGGTATTAAATAACCTGACAAGGGTTGACATACCGTTAATTAAATAATTGTAAATTATTTGTATTAAGAATAGTTACTTGAAGCTATAATTTTTTTACTATGGATTAGTATTATTAGTTACTTGAAACAATACAACTGTGTGCAAATTATTTGTATTAGATAGGAATACCTGATATCACATGATCATGTGCAAAATAAATAAAAAATAAACCTTTCTCTCTGACTGAAACACTGGTGCCCAGGAGACCAACTTTAAGGAAGTCTAGAAAGAAACAAGTCATTGTATCCTGATTACGCATTGGTCATACAAGACTAACGCACACAATGTGAAACATGTCAAACACTTATTCATGGAATGCAGATTTTTTGCTCACATCAGAAACTGTCATTTTAAAGCAAACAATATGAAAGATCTGTTTGAAAATGTCAACATGGACGATATTCTCTCTTTTTTGAGGAAAATAAAATTATACCATAGAATATAGACATGAAACAAATCAATACCATACAACATAATCCCCAATAATGCTAACACATTGTTAAAACCAATTACTAAAAAGTATAAATATAAATACACGATATGTATAACTTCCTAACTGTTAGCATGACATAACCCCAGATGGGTTGATATGCCGTTAAAATCAATAAACAAACAAACAATCAAAGCATAATTTTGGATACCCAAAACTTTTAAGAAATTGGTTGTGAAAGGGTTAACAAACAGCTGCACAAAAAATATAAATACAGGGTGACCCCCCCAAAAAACAGAACCCAAATTCTGTTTTTTTATTTGGGGGGGGGGCACACCCTATAAATACTATTACTGATGCAGACTATCAGCACAAAAAAAAACAGAACCTAAATTTTTTCTTTTTTTTGGGGGGGGGGGGTCACCCTGTATGTAAATGATTCCCTAACCCCTAGGCATAAAATAACCCTAAACAGGTTAACATGGCATTAAAATTAATCAATCAGTAATTTTCAAGTTTTAAAATCAATCAGTCAAGTTCTGTTTTTATTGACTTGATACTTTTGTGCGGTCAACTGTGATGGACTAGGTCATCAAATCATTTAGCCAATAATCAAGATTCTCCTCAGCTTTGAATGAGGTCAGTTGATGAAATGAATAGTAACAATAGGTCAATAATGGGTAATTTTCACCTTTAGTTGGCTAAATTCCTAGCAAATAAGGCAATTAGAGTAACCTCCTTTGACTTTCACTTTGAACTAAGCTGGTAGCTATTTCGAAAGTCTTCATGCGAAATAACCAAATCTTAGAAACTTTTTGAAAACAATACAACTGCATGCTTTAACACAAAAATATCATAAAATGTCTTCTTAATAACAATTAAGTTCATTTCAGATAATGCACAGGCACAATTTTATGCTAAGAATTTTAACAACTAAAGGTGAAAATTACCTAATAATCTTGTTTAGAATTTTCTGTATCACCTCCACCCCCCACCCCCACCCCAAATTGTGATTGGGTCAGATTATATACGATTGGAACAAAAGTCTTTTCCAATACAAAATAGTATTTATTTAACCAATAAAGATAACATGTAAATTAAGAAATATAAACAAAACATTATTCATTTGTGTTTCTCATCATCATCATGTCGCGCTGTTAACACAGATATCTATGACAATCTCTCGCCAACCTTCTCTATCATTCATTGTCCCAAGGAGGTCCTCTGTGCAGCATCCAGTATCCATGCAGAGCTGGTTAATGTAGGTCTTTGCTGCACTGCCCATATTAGCATGTCCATGTGCTGGTTTCCACAGGAGAATGTCGCTTATGATTTCGCCCTTGCTTCTCAAGCAGTATCCAGTATGTCTTGTTTGTCTCACCCGGGTGGTTTGTGAAATAGGAGCCAAGTGGCCGTACACCTTTTTCCTTGAGCGCTGTTGTTTCCATGATTGTTTCCATGCTGTGTGCAGTCTTAAACAAATTGTGGAAACAACACCCCACGAGAAAACAGCTGTACGGCCACCTGCCACATATCACCCAAACCATCCAAGTAAGAAGGTCAAGACACGCAGGACACTGCTGGAGAAGCAAGGACGAACTCATAAGCGACATCCTCCTGTGGAAGCCAACACATGGGCACGCCAGCATGGGCCAACCAGCAAAGACGTACATTGACCAGCTCTGTGCGGATACCGGATACTGCATAGAGGACCTCCTAAGAACAATGAGTGATAGGGACGGCTGGCGAGAGATTAGCATGGATATCCGTGCTGATAGCGCGACATGATGATGATCAAGTAAAGCTTAATAGATGACGATTTGTCTTCTTAGTATTTTAATTTTATTTTCTTTCTCTTTTCAGTTGTGTCACAATGATTGTGATATCCAAGAACTCGCTACAAAAGCTTTATCACTGATGGCCCAACTTTTTGGTGGAGAAGACAAAGATGCTTTATCTCAAGAAAATATAGTCAGTGTTTTTATATTGCTTTTATATTTTCCATAGTGAATTAGTTTTGATATTTCATTCTTGGTTATTTTAAAGAAAAATAAGTAGATTTGAATATGCCATGTGATACATTCAAACTAATCATTGTGTAGTATTATCTGCGTTATTCGAACTATTGTCCCTATCTTGTTATCTGTACAACGTTTTGGCTGATATGCCCTCCGGCCTTCTTCAGGTATTTCTTGGTGGACTCGGGAATCTTTTTTTCGAACTCGGGAATCTTGTCGTAGTTGGGAATCTTCTTGTCGTAATCGGGAGCCATCATGGAACTTTGAACCTAACCCTTTATTCAGTCCACGGGGGTATCCTGTTCTCGTTGTACAGATAACAATGAAGATGAGGACAATAGTCTGAATAACGCAGATAATACTAATCATCAAGCCTCATCTCAAACTTTCAGAGAAATAGTAATCATTGTGTATGAGGTATGTCAGAAAAATTCTTGTATGTCAGAAAACTTTGATGTGAGGGGCATCGTCCACTGCGAGTTCTTGCCACAGGGCCAGATGATCAACCAGCATGTCTACAAAGAGATACTGCAATATATGCTTCATTCAGCACACAAGAAGAGGTAAGAGATGCTGCAGGACAACTCATGGGTGCTTCACCATGACAATGCACCTGCCCACACCGCCCTGAGTATCCAAGAGTTCCTGGCCCAGAAGAACAACACTGTGCTGGAGAAACCTCCCTACTCGCCTGACTTGGCTCCATGTGATTTTTTTCCTCTTCCCCAAGTTCAAGCGGGTCATTAAGGGAACCAGTTTTGAGGATGTGCATAACATCAAAAAGGCTGTGATGACAGAGCTATGGAGAATCCCGGAAGGATCCATCCAGGAGTGCATGCAAGCATGTCAGAGAAGGATGAGAAAGTGCATTAGACTCCTTATCTGTACAACATTTCGGCTGATGTGCCCTCTGGCCTTCTTCAGGTATTTCTTTTCGAACTCGGGAACCTTCTTTTGGTAATCAGGAGCCATCACGGAACTTTGAACCCAACCCTTTATTCTATCCACTGGGGTATCCTGTTCTCATTCCGCTAACCATAGCTGGGAACAGGTGTTAAGCTGTGTTAATTATTATTCTATGTTACTGCTATCCTTGACTGGAGGGCACATCAAAACGTTGTACAGATAACAATAATGATGAGGATAATAGTCCATATAATCCTAATAATACCAATTTTGAAGCCTCATCTAAAAAATTAAGAGAAATGATCATTTTCTTGTTTGCAGCATATTGGTTTGTTACATACTAGCAAGGCTACTGTGAAAAGGATCAGTATGTAGTATCTGCACACTCTGCCTTGGATCAGTGTAGTATCTGCACACTCTGCCTAGGATCAGTGTAGTATCTGCACGCTCTGCCTAGGATCAGTGTAGTATCTGCACGCTCTGCCTAGGATCAGTGTAGTATCTGCACGCTCTGCCTAGGATCAGTGTAGTATCTGCACGCTCTGCTAGGATCAGTGTAGTATCTGCTCTGCCTAGGATCAGTGTAGTATCTGCACACTCTGCCACAGTTCAGTGTAGTATCTGCACGCTCTGCCTAGGATCAGTGTAGTATTTGCACACTCTGTATGTGCACCCTGTCTAGAAAATAATAAATATATAAAATGATTTTGACAAAATTTGGACCCAAATTTAATAAGACAATAAATACAAAAGCAAAGTAAATATTCTAATGACATTTGTTTTGTTTTTGTATTTGTTCTGAATGCTATCCATTTTGAAGCCATTGAACCTTTTTCCAAAGAATTATCAAACTGGCCTCATTACAGGCTAATGACAAATTCCATTGAAATGGTAACACCAGCCATAATGGTAGTATTGCCTCCTGTTACCATAGCAATGTAATTCCTCAGTACTCTCTATTTAAAAGCAATTTACATGACGTATGTATGTATGTATGTGTATATATATATATATATATATATATATATATATATATATATATATATATATATGAAATCAGAGATTAAATATTATGGTGTTAATATTGCATAACTGCAGTTTCATTTATATCATGAAATCTTCAGATGGCCATAAAAAAAAAATATATATATAATGTGTGTGTGAGTAAAACTTGAGGAACATTGTGAATAACCAAACACAAACAATTCAACTAATATTTTTCCTCTGTGGATTTAAGAGGCTTCTTCAGAAAAAAGAAAATTCTTAAATCCGCAGAAGGAAAATATTAATTAAATGTAATTAGTTGTGTTTCGTTATTCACTGTGTTTCTCAGCTTTTACTCATATTTTGTTGGATTTTTCCTAATCTGTTATTTCCTCATTATATATATATATATATATATATATATATATATGGAGGTGCGTGGGCTAGTGGTTAGTGTCGTGGAAAATGGACTCGTCAGTTGGAGTTCAATTCTTAGACAAAGCTGTTGGCATTTCACATAGCGCTAATACCCTTGGGAAAGGCATGAATCCATATATTCTCCCTTGGGTTAAATAGTAGGGCAGACTGGGCCCTTCAGTCTTGGGTAGGTTACCAGTCTAGGAGAGGGATAACTCTGAATTCAAAATTCCTGAGGTTGGTCGTTGATTGGGTTTGTGGCAACCCTTGATGTACCAATTCTTTCCTATTGACTTTGCCAAAAAGTGTGGATGGTCCAACACAAGCCTTCACCACTATAAACAAATCACTGTGTGGGTGTTCATTGTGTGGGTGAACCCTCATGCGTCGAAAATCGACGAGAGAGTTCATAATATATATATATATATGTAGTATAGTGAGAAATTTGAAAAAACACAGGTTTAAATAGAATGAGTGGTAAGTTTATTAGCCGATGCTGCTGTGTTTCGATCTGTTAAGTAGATCTTCTTAAGGGCTTTTGTTGATATAAGGAAGAGTTAAAAAAATTTTTTCAAATTTCTCACTATACTACATACCGTTGGATTCACTTCCATTTCTCTTCACATATATATATATATATACTAGCAAATATATGCACCCTCCGGGTGCAAGTATTTAAGTTTTAATATAATAAAATATCATATTAAATTAGAAAGGCTAATGAAACTGAATAAAAATGCAGATAAAATGATTTGGAACAGAGGGGGTATGATCGAAAAATAGAACAACTTTGAAACTAACTCTTCTATCATTTTCCCTTACTCCCGTTTTTCATTGGTAAATTTTCCTAATTTAACTGTTTAGTTAAAATAGGAAGTAAAGAATAATATTAGTTATTTCTTCTTGTTAGGGGATTTCTTTTAAGATTTATCCACAAGATTTTTGCTCATATTCATTAAGATAAAACCAAACGATTAGAAATCAATAATACTAAGCATATATTTATTAAAATCAAATTTTTAAGATCAATATGCAAATTAGCCTTCCCATTCATACTGTAAACCTCTATTATGTTGTATATATAAATACAATTGCATGCTATTATTATGTAGATATGGTCAACAGTGTAAGTAATGTAAAACAATTTTATTAATAATTAAGGTTTAAATAAAAATAAAATCATGGTAAACGTGATGTAAATAACAAAGGGAATTGTGACTTGTATAGTAATATAGTTTCAGTTACAGACAGACAAACCCACAATCTCCATTATAATAAGATATATATGGTATTTGTGGAGAAAGTGACTTACCGGTGAAAATGGTCACAATGGTTAGTTGATGCAAGTTTCCCAATGATAAGACAGCTGTATAACAAATCAATTTCACGTGTGTATTTTTATCGCGAAGTATGTATTTTTTCGCGATAAAAATACACACGTGAAATTGACTGCAATTAATCAATATCTTGATTAATCCAGTGGATATTTAACCCTGAAGATCCTTATGGTGAAACTCGAGTAGGTTATTACTGTGTACCTTTATGATAATATATATATATGTATATATATATATATGTATATATACATTTTTTGACACACTTTATATATATGTAGTGCATACCTTACTTGTTAGAAATACACATGCTACTGGGACAAAGGTATTTAATATTAACTGTTTTATTTCTTATCTTCTTCAGTCATTTTATTGCCAAGCTTTGCAAAAAGCTGACAGCAAGAAACAAAAAGTTATTCTAAGGATTATCAAGCGTTTTGTAAGTATTCAAAATTAGAATCTTTATTTGTTTTTTTTTTTTTATTTGGCATTCCTTGAATTTTTATCAAGTTATAAAATGTTGTCTTGTGGGCTGAACTTGAAAAACGGTTGGAAAATTAGGGTGACCCAGAAAAAATAGAAAACCACAAATTTTGTAATAAAACTGTTAATTTTAACTAGGGGGGGTAGGGTTAGGGTTAGGGTTGGGGTTTAGTGTTAGTTTAATGGGAAAATAAATAAATAATTTGGGTTCTGTTTTTTCTGGCTCACCCTGTATACAGGGTGACCCAGAAAAAACAGAACCCACAAATTTTGTAATAAAACTGTTCATTTTAACTAGGGGGATTAGGGTTAGGGGTTAGGGTTGGGGTTTAAGGTTAGTTTAATGGGAAAATGAATAAATAATTTGGGTTCTGTTTTTTCTGGGTCACCCTAATTTTCTGCTCGTTTTTCGAGTTCAGCCGTCTTGTGATAGATTCTAATGTAGTAAATCCCCAAATGGGTAAGAAGAGGCTCCTTAGCCTTGGTTGGCAACCCATATAAGTCAAAGAAAAGTCTGATATAAAATCTCTGCTGCCTAGCGGATTTACCTCATCCCAAGAAAAGGCTATAGGAGTAAACCCCAAAAACAAATCTGGAGCCGGAGTCCCTAAGGTGGTGTGCTGCTGAACTCCAGTGCTACCCAGCAACTCCTGCGACACTACTGCTGCCAAACTGCATTGGTTCCTTACTTTTCCTTTGGATCATATTGGTAGTGTGGAGAGGGGGATTTGCTGCTTGAGCAACAGCTCATCCTCCATATCAACCCCATAGAGGCCTTCTCCGATCAATCGGCTGGTCACGTCAAGCCCTAGTACCAATATGATTGTTCCAACCCTATTGCCCTTATGGCAAGCCCCAACCCTTTTCATCATATGGGTGCTAGAAGGCGGTGGCTGCGGGTCTACATGTCCTGGGAATGACGTTAAACTCTATCTGATGGTGAGGTTCGAGTTTTGGAGGTTTGGGGAATGTGGAGCACCCCATTCATCACCATTGCTCCCTGGTCCACTCTGACCCGGAGTGGTAGTACCTGTTAGGGTCCCATCTGTGGGTTAAATAGAAAAATCTATTCATAAAAAAATTGTATTATCCATTAAGAATTGATTTATTTCAAAACTTTATCGGCATTAAATGACCCACTGAGGTTGATATGCCGTAAAACAAAACAAACAAACAAACAACACAGATTTTAACATGACCAGTTTTCTTTCTTTCAGATAACTGCTGATAAATGCCATGCTGACCAATTAAAACAAAATGGTTCGGATCTTCTTTCTATTATTCAATCTCTTTGTCAAAGAGCAAGGTAAGAGACTTAAGTTTTGAGCAGCAATTATTTTTATTTGTCTGAATTTTTGAGATGAGGCTTTTCAGACTGTTGTCCTCATTTTTAACGGAGGCATTCAACCTGGGCAACCGAAGTGTACGCAGTCACTGCACCAGAGATTGCCATTCAAAAATTGGGCTGTTCAGACACTCACACAGTTGCAAATAAAAAATTTAAAAAGTGGACACTACGCCATCGTCTTTAGTAGACGGAAGGATACCAACCAACCAACCATATAAAACCACAACGTTTCGGCTGCTGTATCCTCCAGCCTTCAAGTGTTTCCTGTGTATCCAAGCATAGCAATGACCCAACCTGTGAGATCATTTTGAATAGTTTGGTTGTTGATCAAAAAAGGTGTCAAAGAACTTTTGAAGATCTCATTCAAACAATGACATCATTGTTTTTGTTCCTCATGACTAGAGATCACCAAACTGTTGTAAGCCTCCAATCGAGAGATAAGTCAGCTGTCCTTCTTGGTATTTGAAAGTCCAGTGACTGTGTACAAAGCAGTAAACGATCTTATATGTCTTTTTGTTCTACTAGCTTATTCGCTATCTTTTACCAGAAGTTGCTGCTGTAACTGTTGGTTGGGTCTATGTATAAAAGTGATAATTTTGCTTACATGTTATACCAAGATAAGTCTAACATGGACATTTATGTTTTTCAACAATCATTTGACATTGCATAATGTTTTTATCTATCTATCTATCTATCAATCTATCTATCTATCAATCTATCTATCTATATCTATATCTATATATATATATATATATATATGGTATTTGTGGAAAAGGAGACTTACCGGTGAAAATTAGTCAATATCTTGATTAATCAAGTGGATTTAACCCTGAAGATCCGTATGGTGAAACTCGAGTAGGTTATTACCGTGTACGTATATGATAATATATATCTATATATATATCTATATATATATATATATATGTGTGTGTGTGTGTGTATGTGAATAAAAGGAAGTGAATCCGACGGTATGTAGTATAATAAAAAAATTGAAAAAACACAGGTTTAAATGAGTTAAGTGGTGAGTTTATTGGCCGACGCTGCAGTGTTTCGATCTATTAATTAGATCATCTTCAGGGCTTTTGTTGGTATGTGGAAGGTGATAAAAAAATTTTTATCTCAGAATTAGGAGAAAGGCGAGTAATAGTCCTTGTTTATCGGTCTGTTTAAAATTTGAAGTCTGAGAAAAATGAATGTTTTGAAATATGATGTCAAATATTCTTTGTTTTTTTTTTTCAGTGTGAGTATTAGAATGTGTAAGTGTTTGTATTGAAAAAAGCATTGTGCATTTTTTATGTGTTTATGAGTTGCGCATGTGTGTATAAATCTTATATAATATGTATAAATCTTATATATATATATGTATATATACTTTATGCAGTGATGCTGATAGCTTTTTAATTTAATGTGTCATGGAACACACATATTTGCTTTAAATGAGTCTCCGGGCAAATTTATGGGTTCCAACTAAAGCCATCTAACTCCTACCTTGTAAGATATCCTGTGTAATTCATTTCTAAGAAACTATTGAAATGTATTTACAGTTAGCTTGAAATGGCGAGGGAAGAAAAAAGAAAACGCTAGGACACATGGATATGATTTTACTGCGTCTTTTTAGATTTTTGTGCATGCATGGATGCAGGACATGTAACTATCAGCATCTCTGTTTATGTACAACAACCTAATGCACATCTTTTTTTATAAAAGAAAATTGTTGAAGACCAGCTGAGACCAAAGTTCAATAAAACTTGCCCCCTATTTTGTCCAAGAGAATGTTAAAAAAAACTTTCTCTCATTTCCATAAGAAAAGCTAAATAAAAATATAATAAGAGTATAAATTAATGATATATTATAAAATTAATTTAAAAAAATGATTAAAAAATAAAACAAATTAATAAAAGATAAAATATAATCAAAAGCAAATAAAAGAAAAAAATACAAACAAGAATAAAAAGAAAGAACTGGTTTAAAAAAAGAAAAACTCTGAATTCAAACTTATTAAACTGCAGACACTGCTGTCTAGAGGACTTAGCAAGATCAATGACTGATAGGGATGGATGCCAAAAGACAGCCAAAGGAATTCATGCTGTTGGCATGCCTTGATGATTAAATTAGGAAAAGAGAGAATTTAATGAAATTCTTCAGAAATTTTTTTTTGTTGTTGTTTACATTTAACTTTTTAATCTGATGTGTTTAACTTTCTTTTCAGTTCCAGTGCAGATGTTGCCATTACATCCCTGGCGTCGGATATTTTGAAAATTGGAGGGGTTACCAATCTTAAGTGAAAGGAAAAACAAAAAGGAAATGGATGCTAAGTTTTTTTTGAGTGAACTGAATTTTTTTTAAAGATATATATATATATATATGAAAGGAAATGAATCCGACAGTATGAGTATATATAAAAAGATATGAAAACACCACAAAATGCTGTTAAAGTAAAAACATTTATAACATAGCTGATATTGAACAATATTTCGATTTGATATTGTTCAAATCAGCTATGTTATAAAATGTTTTCACTTAACAGCATGTGGAAATGAATCCAACAGTATGTTGAAAAATAAGAAAATGTGGATGATTTATTTATATTTGATAAAATGCTCCAACACTAAGTGTTTTGATTAATGGATCAACAGTATTAAAACATATTAAAAATATATATGTATTCAGTATGTGTCTCTAATCATCTTCAGGGTAATAAATACCATGTATTGATTTTGGTTTTGGTTTATTATAAAAATTCATTACACATATTTAATTGATTTCACTACAATGACTCAATTACTCTCACTTCTTTTGTAATCTTAGAAAATATTTCATTAACAATGTTAAAAAAAATTTTTTGCAAACAAGAATGCAAATTTTCAAATTTCAAATCACATTCTTTTAAAACTGAAATGCTGATGTAATATTTCCTCTTTGTATAACTCAAAACCAACACCTGATATTTATTACCCTGAAGAAGATTAGAGACACATGCTAAATACATATTTATTTCAAATCTGTTTTAATACTGTGGATCCATTAATCAAAACACTTAATGTTGGAATATTTTACCAAATATCAATAAATCATCCTCATTTTCTTATTTTTCACTCTTACTCATATATATAGGCGTGTATGTATATTTATTTTAAAAATGTATTATTTCATTTTTAATTTTTCCAATCAGATTGGAAAAATTTCCTTAAAAATGAAGTTTGCCTTATTGTAAAACTTACCTTTTTTTTAAATGACCAAAAGCTGCCTATCTAAAAAGTATTTTGCTTTTTTACTCAAGCTCACTTATGACAACAATATTCCGATTTTCGGGCACATTCATATTTCTCTGATTATTTTAAAGCATTGGTATTTCTGCCTTTTTTCTATGACTTTTTTTTCTTCTGTATCTCCCCCTCTCTATCTCCTTTGTACTCACTCTCTCTTCTCCTCTCTCTCTCTCTATTTTTTTAAACACAAATTTCTGTGTAAAAAAAAAAAAAAAAAAAAAAAAAAAAGAATCCTGATTCTATAGAATCCTGCTGTAATATTTCACTTTGATATTTTATAACATTTTGAAATAGAAAAACAATTCCTAATATTTAACTGCTTCTTTCAAGAATCCCTTCATTTCAATTTCAAATCTTCTTTTTCTTCTAAAATTATTTAAGTGCACTTTACTTTGAATTAAAAGACAATTCAATTCATATTATTCACTAAAACAAACTTTCCGTCCAAAAAAATCATTTTTTTTTTTATCAAACTTCTCAAAGGTTCAAATTTTACTTTTTCAGCCATTTTTAATCAAAAGTTTTTATATTTTAGTATTTTTATTTTAAGGATTAGTGGACCACCCAGAAAAAAAAGATTTTTTCTGTATTCTTATGAGAAAAAAAGTTAAAAAAATAAGCCTATTCTTGATCTTAGAATATTCTCTTTCTTTATTTGTAATGTATGTGTATATATACATGTGTAAATTGTTATTGTGATATTAACTATTTTGTAGTAAATAAACCTTACAAAAAAATAACACCACTTTAAAATGTGGCATTATTTTTAGGTCTACAGGTTACGATCTACAAAGGGTGGGCTGAAAAGTTCCCACTAATGTTAATGACTTTTTTGACCAATGGGATCCAAGTACTGCAACACTGATGAAAGAAGTTTGTGGAAGAATAAACTTCTTTTGGTCACATTCCATGAGAGTATCTTGGTCAGCCTATGGACTTTTCTGCCGACCCTCATATCTGCTGTTATTTTTATAAAAGTATTGGTAGATAATTAAGGACAATTTACACTGGTTCCTAAGAGATAGACCTGTTGATTTATTTTTTATTAGGAATATTTAAAAGGCTACAAATTCGCTTTTTTTTTTTTCACTTGCTCTTAGAATATTCCTTTTTCTTTATTCGTAAAACATACAAGGTGTGTCAAAAAAGTATCTAATTTTTTGTACTTTTTGACACACCTTGTATTCTGAAAAAATGAATTTTCATTCATTGTTCATTTCTATCTTAGTAAATACAGCTTCAGTCTAGATACTTTTATGACACACCTTGTATATAGGTATGGCCAAAATGTTGGTACAACAACACCTCCCACTTTATTTAAGCTTTTATAAAAACAATATTAAAAATTATAAATTGTCACTTGTATTAATTTTTTTCCTTAAGAACAGACCCTAAACTTACATATAAAAAAATGTTCCATGAATTTCTTAATTATAACAAATAAATAAATTATGTTAAAAAAAAAAAAAAAGAGAGAAAAAATGCATAAAATGTGCCATTTTGACAGATACAGATCAATTTTTAAAGACTATAAAGCAAATAATTTTACAGGTGATTATTTTTCATCTTTGCTCTTCATAATACAGTAAATGTTACATTAAATTTCTGAGTTAAATTTTATTTTCAGCAGGGTGTTAAAAAAACACTAGAAATTTTGGTCATACTTATATATATATATATATATATATATATATATATGAATTTAACATTTTTAGAAAAAACAAATGATGTTATTATTTTGCTGACAGAATCACCTGAACACCAGCGTTCGTTTGTGTTCAGGTGATTCTGTCAGCAAACTAATAACATCATTTGTTTTTTCTAAAAATGTTAAATTCATACTGTCAGATTAACTTCCATTTATTTCATATATATATATATATATATATTCTTTGTTGTTGTACCAAGTTTCTTGGTACAAGGGTGATTCTAGGCTGGTCCTATTCTCTACCAGTAGTTTGTTGTAGAGTTCAGGTTCCATATGAGAGCTCAATGCTTAATTTTTATAAACAGAGCAAATTCATTTGTGAATAAAAAGGTCTTAAATACCAGGGGTATTGTGATTATGGACCATTTCCACTCATGAGGCCCACCGAGTTTCGTCAGACCACGTTTTTATTTCATGCAGACTGGCAAATAGCCAAATTCAGCTTATATATATTATATATATATATATATATACAGGGTGTGTCAAAAAAGTATCGAGATATTTTGTACTTTTTGACACACCTTGTTTTCTGAAAAAAATTAATGAATGGATTCATTAAATCCATTAATTAATGAATACAAGGTGTGTCAAAAAAAGTAACAAGTTTAAAGCTGTATTTACCAATATTGAAATGAAGAATGAATGAAACATTTTTTTTCTTCAGAATACAAGGTGTTTCAAAAAGTACAAAAAACCTCAATACTTTTTTGACACACCTTGTATATGTGTGTGTATATTTTGCCACTTGTTGCCTTACTAAAGGTTTAACTCAGCCAAATAAATATTTCCATTCCATTTATTCATGGGAACAAATGAAGCCAAATTGAAAACTTCTGTCATTTACTTTAATTATACCATACAGTAACGCTTTAATTCAAGGAAAATGTTCTGCATATATATTATAGAAATGTCATATTTCCTGCACATTCTGATTTGAAGTTCATATATCCGCCAACACATACGCACTGGCACCTTGTATTGTATAATGGTCATTAAACTAGTCTAGCTCACTATTCTTAGTGAGTTCTATTCTCACTGGGTGCTCATATTTCTGACCTTATGCTAAACTAAGCTAAGCTTAGTATATAAAACACATACACACACAGCCATATACACACAGTCTATCATCCTACAGAATAGAATGTTTTCTAAATTTAAAAAAACAAAAAACACTTCTCTACTCTGTTCATTCTATTTATTTTTATTTAATAATATCATTAAACTCTTTAAAATGACATGAAGAAGGAGTTCTTTATGTCTAGCTTTAGCTTTTTATCCTCTTTTTTTACATTTTTCTTAATGCAAATTGCAAAATATAGAATTATCACAACCAGTGGGCTACCACTGCTGAATTTCCACTTCAATTCATTTGAAATATTTATAACAATCCGTCCAATAATGTTTTTTTTATTTCTCTTTTTCTTTCATTATTTTGAATTATTTCAGTTGGAACATTAACACTTTCACAGGCAGATAATTTTATTTTAATCCTTGAGGAGTGTTCTTTAAAAAAAAAAATTAGTTAAATAGATTACTAATTAGGACTGAGCCTATTCTAGTAGTGACCACCCCAAGCAGAGTTTAACAGATTTGAATTTAGTTTTCCTTCTCCTAGGCTGGTTGCTTAACCAAGGTTAAAGAGCCCAGTCTGCCCTACTATTTACCCATAGCTGGAGGAAAGTAGTTGGATTCATACCTTTCCCAAGGGTATTAGCACTATGAGAACTGTAGCTTCACCCAGGATTTGAACTTGGGTCGACGACTCTATTTCCTACAACTCTAACCATTAGACCATGTGTCTCCAACGTTTAAGTTTTTTTTTTCAGAAAATTTACAAAATAGAGGGTATGTTTAAACAAGTCAGTTAATCACATACTAGCAAAAATATGCACCCTCCGCAGAGCACAAATATTCAAGTTTTAATGTGATAGAATATTATATAAAATTAGAAAGACGAATGAAATGAAATAAGAACGCATTTAAGAAGATTACACTTATTTTGATTCTATCTTAACTAATTTATATAAAATTAAAGATATAATTGCTTTTAATACATTTGAGAATAAAGCAATAATATTAGAAATCAATAACACCAAGTACACATTTATTAAACCCGTTTTGTTAAAACCAATATGCAAATTATCCACGCCTCATACAATGTAAACCTTTATTTCTTAGTGATATATAACATGCATTAAAGGATTTTAAATTCATTAATGTCATGGGCCTTTGGGGGCCTGTGTTTGATCCCAGGGGTCTATCACCCCAGGCAACACCTGCCCCCTTGATTTAAAGGGGCGGGGGCTATGTTTATTGCGTAGTGCTTGAGGTGCCCCACTTTGAGGGGGAATGCCGACAGGATTGATGCATTTTTTGTACCTGACATCCCATGAGCTTCAGTTCATGGGTGGTCCCACATTAAACGACCTTGTGTCACACCCGCACACATGATAAATACCTTAATAACATGGGCTGTTTTGACGCATATCTAGCTCAGGTAGACTTTACAGTTCATAGATACTTTGTTAATGAATAAGAAACAAACAAGTCTGATCAATACTTAATTGTGTAACCACTTCAGCAACAGCAGGTACTGTAAGTAGAATGAGTTCTTTGTTTATCAAAATGAATTGATCCAGCAATGAAATGACTCAAAGAGTTGATATGCCATAAAACAAAACAATTAACCAAACAAAACATGATAATCTGATAAGCAATTGTGTCATCGTACAATAGAATGAAAACAATAAAACACTCACTTTCAATTATAGTATTTTACAAAACAAACTTTTTATGGTTAAAACGAACTTAACGGACCTAAATTCCACCATCATATTTCACCCCGCCGAAAGAAAAAAAATACCAAAAATCAGAGAATTTACCGAATTTAATGAAATTTTCAGTGTTGATATATTAATGAATAAAAGATATAATGCGCCAGTTATTTTATCTAAAAACTTTTACATTTTTTCAGGTCAGTTAACTTTGAACCACATATCTTTGAGAATCTGTGTTATGCCTCAGATACATGATTCAAAGTTAACTGACCTAAAAAAAATGTAAATTTTTAAATAAAATAACTGGGGCATTATATCTTTTATTTATTAATATATCAACACTGAAAATGTCATTACATTCGGTTAATTCCTTGATTTTTGGTATTTTTTTCTTTTGTTGAGGTGACATACGATGGTGGAATTTAGGTCCGTTAAGTACAATTTCACAATTTCCCTTTTCACAATAGTGGGGTTTCCTAGTCATGTTTCTTAGCATTAACATTAAATTGGTCAATGAGCAGCCAATAAAACTAAAACTAAAAAAGAAAACCTTTATGGCAACCCCCGTGGCTGGGGTTTTAAAATATACCGACTGCACCTCTGCAGAGGGGTAAGACCTGTTGGCCATGGGTGCTGATCCGTGATGCTTAAGGATAGTGGAACCCTGGTGGCTGAGCTGTCCATAACATGCACCAATCTATTTTGGCCCTTATTTAGGGTAGATGGGCAGTCAGAAAGTCCCCCTCTCCGATCAATCAGCTGGTCATGTCAAGCCCTAGCAATTATATGACTGTCCCAACCCTATTGCTCTTATGGCAATCTCTTAACCCTTATGTGCTAGAAGGCAGTGGGTAAGGGTCTTAATGTCCTGAGTATGATGTTGAATATCTGATGATGAAGTTCTATTTCTGGGGCTCTAGGAAATGTGGAGTACCTCTTCATCACCATTACTCCCAGGTCGACTCTGACCTGGGGTGGTAGTACCTGTTAGGGTCTATGAGTTAAATAGAAAAAAATAAGTTTTTTAAAAGTTTTAAAAAATTGAGTTTAAAAAAAAAAATTTTTGAATACCCATCAAGAATGAATAAAAGTCTTCAGCATGAAATAACCCAACAAGGTCTGAGATGCCGTAAAATCCAACCAACCAAAAAAAAACGTCACTCTGCCTATGTATAATTGTCAATAAAAATGCCACTCTGTCTGTGAAAGGGTTACTGTTCAAAAACTTAAATTTTCTTTCAGATGATATTTATTTGATTTGTAGAAAATACAAAAAGAATAAAATTTTGTACTGCTGGTTATTTTATTTTTGACTTTATTTACAAAAAAAAAAATTAATAAAGATATTTCTACAAAAATAAATCACTCCTGCAGATATTCCACTAACCCCATTTTTGTTTAAACATTTTTTATTCTTTTTATTGGTAATTTATGAGGAAGTGCGTCCCGGTCTCCTGCCTCAAAAATTGCTACCCGGTGACTATTAAAATGACAACCCAGCTCAGTCTATTCAAAACTATCCATCTTCATGTCTATCTATCTATCTATCTATCTATCTATCTCAATTTGTTCATATTTATCTATATTACTTTAAATACTAAGATTTTTTTTTTATTCATGTTTGTTTAATATCTTGTTTTTAGTTTAAATAAACAAGAATTACGACAAAAAAAAGAAGCGACCCCCCCCCCAAATACATTTACTTGTCGAAAATATCTATCTATCTCCATTTGTTCGTATCTATCTATATTATTTTGTTTGTTTATCTATCTATCTCAGTCTATTCAAAACTATATATCCATCTTCATATCTAAACAAGAATTATGACAAATTACGATAAAATAAACAAGAATTTTGACAAGCTGGGGTTGTTATTTTGATAATCACCGGGCAACAATTTTTGAGGCAGGAGCTCGGTATGCACTTCCTCATAAATTACCTTTTTATTTTTACTTATTTTTTTGTATATATTTTTGCATTGTGTTTTTACTTTTTTTTTTCACTTTACTGTGTCAACACTTGTTCTCTGTTGCCATTGGTTTTCTAACAAATATATATTTACCAACCCCTCCGCACGAGCAGGATGTGACACAAGGTCAATTTCTTAAGCAGAGTTTAACAGGTTTGAATTCAGAGTTTTCCTTCTACTAGACCGGTTACCAAACCAAGGTTAAAGAGCCCAGTCTGCCCTACTATTTACCCATAGCTGGAGGGAGAGTAGGATTCATACCTAACATATATCAACTGCATTATATAAATGCCTTACTTATCTATATTTGAATACTTGTGTTCCTTAATTGTATAACCGTTATCATCTTGCAACACCCTCTGTTTAAAAATGAGACTGTCCAAATTCTCCAAGATGAAAGGCAAAAATTTAAATCCTGATTATCTGTTGTTGCTTATCCACAGAATTATTATATCTTATGAGTGTTGTCACCTCAGCTGAGTAATGGACCATGCTGTTTTTATCATAAAGAAAGAAAGGGAAGAAAAGTACATGCTACACAGAAAAAAATATAAGTAAGAGAGTAGGGGAAAAAGTTGACCTTGTGTTGCATGCTGCTTGTGCAGAGGGTTTAGGTACGTACGTACATACATATATATATAAATATATATATATACAGTATTATTATTATATATCAATACCTGTGACAGAGCAATAATCATAAATGAGTATCGTGAGGCTGAGTGCACTGGGTATTAAAAGTGTCCTTTCTTCTATGCCTTGCCATTTTCTGAAGATCAATACAGCTGGATGAAAAATGTTGTACGCCTTTTTGACATAATGATCTCCATTGGTCTCGGTTAGTAGCAATTTTCTCAAAGTTGCTTTGCTATATATTGACTGCAGAAAAGTTAGTTTTCAGTTTGTCCTTTTATCAAAGCCATGGCCACACAACATTGACAGTTTCATAAGGAAAAAGAAAAAGTGCTTAATAACTACAAAATTTAATGGATTCTAAAGAAATTCAACAGGCACGGAAATTACACTACTGTCAACAAGTTTCACTCAAAATAACCACCATTAGCATCGATCACAGCCTCAATCCTGCTCCAGAACCTGGAGCAAGCTGATGTTACAGTTTCCCTGGGAAGGATCTCAAAAACTACCTTAATTCTGTTGATTAACTGGGCTTTTGTAGTACTGGCACAGCAATTAGTGTCTTTCATACATAATAATCCATGGGGTTAAGATCTGGGGAGTTCAGAGGCCAAACATTGGGACTGGTGTAGTCATAAAAATTCACCAACAACCATTTTTTACTTTTCCCAGAGGTGTGCCTGGGGGCTGAATCCTGCTACCATACATATGACCTACCATTGGCTACCTTTGTTATCCAGGGCTTGACTATAGCAACTCCACATAGGCATCTGAATTCAACCTGATACCCTCTCTGAAAAAAGGCAGAGGCATTACATCACCCTCAGAGGACACACATCCAAAAACCATCAGAGTTTGGGGAAATTTAGTCTGCATGACACGAGGAGTGTTCTTTGGACTGTATGCAAGCCATCTGTTATTCTGAGTGTTGTGCTTTTGATCTTGGCAAAAGTTTTTCTCATCGAAAAAGAACCAGATTGTTTGTGGTTCAGTAGGATGTTTCACTTTGCTCAGAAGTTTCTTCGCCTTTGTCAGACGATTTTCACAGACCTTTTCTGGGAGCAGTGGACTTTTGCGATGCTTGAATGAGTAGTAGCAAAGGTCTTCATTGAGTGCAAGCTTCATGGTAGAGGCTGAAATATTCAATTCATATGACAAAGCCCAAATTCCAATGCCAGGGTCCACCAACACTTTTTTCTGCAAATTTTCGAGGAATTCTGCTGTACAAACGCAATCAGATCGTCTGTTATGTTGCTTTCTTCTAGCCACAGTCTAGTGGTCTCCATTGCAATTTTCCAGTTCATGCCTGATTGTTTTTACAGTATTCAGGGAGTATTGGGCAGCAACCATAATCTTATTTTGATGGCTGGTGCAGATCATCATGATACAAGTTATTCTCTTCCATGATTCAGGTGGGTTCCTGTCATCCAATCTATCTGTCATCACATATATGAATGAAGAAGAGTCCAAGCTTTTAAATGATGCATAGTGTGCGTCAATACCTCCAGCCCACGGAGAAAATTAACCAAATATAAGTATGTCAAATTTATCCCGAACATCCTGTATATAGTATCCAATTGCTGCTTTAACCTTTTCGTTGCAGTGGCATCAGTAAATAATCCAAAAGTGCTCAATATATTAAAAACATTGAGTAATACTAATATAATGGAGATTGTGTGTTTTTCTGTCTGTAACCGAAACTATATCACTACTCAAGTCACAATCCTCTTAGTTATTGACATCACATTCTCCATGATTTTATTTTTATCTAAACCTCAATTATTAATAAAATTGTCTTACATTATTAATACTGTTAACTATGTCTACATACTGACAACATGCAATTATATTTATATATACAACAAAATAGCGGTTTACAGTGTGAACGGGAAGGCTAATTTGCATATTAATATTAAAAAATCGAATTTAATAAATATGTGCTCAGTGTTATTGATTTCTAACTGTTTGGTTTTATTTTAATGAATATAAGCAAAAATCTCTTCAATGAATCTTAAATGAAATCCATTAATAAGATAAAATAACTGTCATTTTATTCTTTGCTTCCTCTTATAACTAAATAGTTAAATTAGAAAAAATAACAATGAAAGACGAGAGTGATGGAAGAGTAAGTTTCAGTTGTTCCATTTTTTATTATACTCCCTCTGTTTCAAATCTTTTATTATACTCCCTCTGTTTCAAATCTTTTTATCTGTATTCTTATTTAGTTCCGTTAGACTTTCTAATTTAATATAATATTTTATTACATTAAAACTTAAATACTTGCACCCGGAGGGTGCATATATTTGCTAGTACTAATAATGTATAATTATAGTACTAGAGGAAAAGAGTTAAGGGTCTTCCATGGTTTCAATCCATATGATTTCATCAGGACCCTACCCCAATGCTTAACTAGGTCAATGTAATTCCTCAGTTGATATATATATATATATATATATATATATATATATATATATAACAAATAAATAAACAAATAAAATAAACATACACACACACACACAGGTGCTCACTCAGATACCCAAATGAAAAACGATTAATCTACTCACATTTGCATACACACACACTCTCTCTCTCTCTCTCTCTCTCTCTCTCTCTCTCTCTCTCTCTCTCTCATATACACACACACACACACAACGTAAGAGAATGTTCAACGTCATCCTTCAAAATCGTTTATCCCAGCGTTTCATAAATTTCGAACAATTCTAAGAGCGCTAATTTTCCATTCAAAACATTTTTAAACAAACTGATCAACAAAAACTATCACAGTCTCCTTATTCTGTGATAAATCTAACTTTTTTTTATATCAACAAAAGCCCCGAAGAAGATCTACTAAACAGATTGAAACCCTGTTGGCTGAATAAATATCACTCATTTTATTTGAACCTGTGTTTTTTCACTGTTAGCTCAGTTGGTAGAGCGTTCGGCTAGAAACCGCAAGGTTCCTAGTTCAATACCTGCCCTCGCCAACTCAGCGTATGAGTATTACAGGGATCTGTGCGGTAAAGTAAGGAGCTGATGGTCCACCTCAGATGCTAAAACAATCTCCTTGGTCTAGCGCTATTGAAAAGGGGATAGACTCCCTCGCTGACTGGCTGATACCGACTTCAGGCCGCCCTGTTGACTTTACTTTTTTTTTTACATATATATATGAGTTCTATGTAGATTTATTTTATTCCCTTTCTGCGGTACCAAAATTACTTTTGATATTTTAACCACTTCAAAGCAGCTGACAATATGTCTTCAGAGAAAGATCTTTCGTCTGGGCTTTTCTATTTCGATTGGGAAATAGATATTGATTTAAGACAAAATATTGATGGTAGCCGTTATGAAAGGTAGTGAAAACAATAATTGTTCTGCAGCTTACAAGGTATTTAGCCAATCTAAAGCCGCACAAAAACCCTATCCTGATCCCCCCTCCCCATAAGTGTTTAGCCAGACTTAGAGATATTGAACCATCAGTTGCTGGAAAGTCAATAAGTATGGTGCCAGAACATATATAATGGTCTTGATTGTGTAAACAAAATAATCTTCTTTAAACCAAAGCCAATTATCTTTTAAATTATTGTTGTGTCTATAAAAAGTAATTAAGTAAGGTAATCTGAACATTAGCTACATAAATGAGAGTAACCTCCCCTTGTTTTTTTCACTTTGAGGAATTTATTTTCGTAGCCCATTTTTATTTCACCAGAAATCTACACTGAAAATACGAATTTGTTTGAATCAATGCAACTGAACGTTTTAACACGAAACTGAAGCTGTTGCTGATCGTCCATTTGGTTTTTCAGAAATCTTCTGTAGAAGAGATTTACATCTCGAAATATTAAGAATAAAAAATTACAGGTTAACAAACAACACCATAGTTACCTTATTTTTCTTTACACTTGCATTGTGATAGCCTTGAAAACCAACCACCAAACCAATATAAACACAATACTTCAAGCAAATTATTAAACACTTTTATCTTAGATATATTTTTTACATGCTTGGGGTTATCGGGTCCACAATGTTAGGGAGGTAACCCATATTTTTCCTAATCTAACAAGCGAGGCATGCATTTTAAACCTCAAGTGAAGCATTAGTGCCACGGCTGACTGGTTTAGGTCATGTGACAAATAGTAAAATATTTTAGAGGGAAAAAACTTTAATTTCCATTTTGGGACCATATGACCTTTAGGCACCCCTTTTTCGATCTTGTTTCATCAGGACATTTTTTTATTATTTACACTGTCAAAATCTGTTTTTTTGTTAGGGGTTAGGGTTAGGGGTTAGTTTTATAATTTTTTTAAAAATCTAAAAATCATCTGTTAACAAACAATCGGATTTTGACGGTATAAACGAGAAAAGTGTCTTGATGAAACGAGATCGAAAAAGGGGTACCTAAAGGTCATATGGTCCCCATTTTGCTGCTTACCTGCGAATCGACTGCTGTGAAGCTTGAGTAATAGGACAATTTTGTGAGTTTTTAAAAATCAAAAACAAAACATCCAAAAATCTTATTCACTTCGCCGAAGGGCATACGATCTGTTTGTTGTTGTTATTCTCTCAAAAACGCCCCCCTTACCTATTATGGTAGAGGCGTGTAGTATCACTTGACAAGGTTAATTTCGCTGGGATTGTTAGCTGTGTACTGTGGCCAAGGCGATATAGTGGTTCACTATGCCTGCTGAGGTCCCGGTTTCGATTTCTGTCGGAGGGAAGTCGTTAGTATATATCGCTGATGAGACTTAATAAAGTCGAAACAGTCTGTACGATATTCTACACACCAAGCGATCCTTTACTGGGATTACACTTGTCAAGTTCATTTTCTATAAGAAAAAGTATCGAATTTTATACGATACATGAATTGTAAGTGCCTTCAAGTAAAAATTTAATACATATATATATATATATATATATATATGTGTAGATATAGGCACAAAGAAATGATTATGTGCAGCGTGTTCGCAGACCCCATAAAATTATCATTCACTTGCAAATTTAACAGGAAATTGCTTTATTCTCTAAGTTAGAGAATTTTATCACTGAAATAAGCGACAATTCTTCCAGGCCGTAGTGATATCAGTGCTGCTGTATTGCTGCACCACTTGGACCTTGACGAGGCAGCTGGAAAATTGGCTGGATGCGAACTGCAGAAGGATGCTGCCTGTGATCTTGAACAAATTGCGGAAGCAACATCCCACAAGGAAGTAGCTACATGGTCACCTGGCCCCTGTCACACAAACCATCCGAGTAAGATGAACAAGACCTGCCAGACACTGCTGGAGAAGTAAGGATGAACTCATAAGTGACATCCTTCTGTGGAAACCAGCATATGGACATGCTAGTGTCGGTCATCCAGCAAACACATATATAGACCAGCTCTGTGCGGATACTGCATGCTGTGCAGAAGACCTCTTGGGGTCAATGAATAATAGGGATAGCTGGTGAGAGATTGTCATAGATATCCGTGCTACTGGTGTGACATGATGATGATGGCTAAAATAAAAATATTGCTATAATATGCTCACACACACACACTTTCTCTCTCTGTCTCACACACACACACACACACA
>CM042150.1:30092388-30132388 GCA_023376005.1 Doryteuthis pealeii | reverse complement strand
GTGATTATCTTACAATTCAACAGTATTATCCGCGGTTATTTACATTGTAAAACTTTTTAATCACACATACAAATAAAAACAAAAAAATATATAATCAGAATCTTAACGCCCCAAAGATAACCTAGAAATAATAAAAATAATAACTCCCTTTACATATTTTTATTTTAGGGCACAAACACGCAAAAATCAAGTAATAAATAAATAGATTAAAAAAAAATAATAGAAGGAAAGAAGAGAAAAACAGGGAAATACCTTTTAATTGCTTCAACAATGGATCGCTCACAGACATTTGCAGTATGGTGCTTGGATAAAGCTTCTCTCCCTAAGCCAAGGCTTTTCGTTAATTTTGAAGGTACATACGATTTCCAGTTGATGTTTGCGTTAGTTATTTTGCGGGTAGCAGAGTCAAATCGCCATTCGAGAAAACAACACCCAATTTGTTGAGAGTACTCTCCCTTACGTCGGTGACGTCACATATCGATTTTTCTAAGGTGCTCGCATGAGTGTTGCAAGTCCAGCAGTTAGATGTGAACGAGAACCTCCAAGTTGAACAGTATTGGCTTTGTTCATTTCATTACGTAATGTCTACTTTAATATTGGGTGGTATACATATATTCATATGTAAACATACATACACACACACACTCAGATCAATATATAGATATACACAGACACTTATAGACCCATATCTAAATACCTGCCACTCATGTATTCACATGTAAATAGACACACACCCAGATATAGATTCATAGATAAATAACCACACATAAATATATATATCATATTAGAATTCCCGCCTGTCAGCTTGGCAGTCGAGGTTTCGAGTCACACACGGAGCAGTCTCCATGTCTATAACCTTGCTGATGAGACTTAATAGGTCGAAATGTACATTCAGGGATTGACATTTTCTCGATTTGTTTAGCCTTACATTTGAACATATATGCCCGCCGAAATTCATTAATTATTAACTAATTAATTTTTTCAAAAATTAGGTATGACTTCAATTAAGCAAACATCCTCCAAAAATTGTCGGCTAAAAGCCATATCAAATAAACACATTGTTTATTTACTTACTCTCATATATTCATATGTAAAACACAAATAATCATATATAAATACACACACACAAATAACACATACATATACACAAATATTTATATACACACATATAAACATACACATAAATGTTCATATATACACACAGATAGAAACACACACAATATATATATTCATATATACATACATATATAAACACAAATATAAATACACACACATATATACACATATATAAACACACATAAATACACACACACATGTAAACATGAATATATATATATATATATATATATATATATATATATGTGTTGTGTGTGGTGGTGTGTGAGGAAGAATGAATAAAGAAAAGAAAGAAACAGAATGGATAATAAAAGATGAATTTAATCAATATCACTTACACAAGGAAGATTCGACCTTCATCAGAGTGAAATTTTATTTTGAAAGATATTGATAAAATCNAAAAGATCGCGATACTGAACTCTCGCTCTTCTATTCTACCAAGGAGGGTCTTGTCCGACAGCGATCTCTCGTGTCGGTTGCTGGTGCCGATTCTCAACGGTATCCCCCAGAAGGAGGATCAGACTGAGGTCAAGCCGAGTCACTTAATCCTTCAAAGGCCCGCCGGCTGCAATTATAACAGTCATTTTGGTTTCTACACTAATGGTACATAAGTGTTAGGAATCTAATAATTATGTAACATTCCTAGCATAAAATTGTGTGTGCACATTATCTGAAATGAACTTAATTGTTATTAAGAACACATTTTATGATATTTTTATGTTAAAGCATGCAGTTGTATTGTTTACGAAAAAGTTTCTAAAATTTGTTTATTTCGCACGGAGACTTTCAAAATGCCTACCGGCTTGTTTCAAAGTGAAAGACAAAGGAGGTCACTCTAATTGCCTTATTTGCTAGGAATTTAGCCAACTAAAGGTGAAAATTACCATTTCTTTTGATATTGGAAAGTCAGGAAAAAAATACAAATTTAAACCATTCTGTTAGCATTGCTTAGAATAAGGTTTAGTTTGTTTTGTTGGATTTATGGCATGTCAACCCTTGTTGGGTTATTTATGCAGATGACATTTTATTCTATTTATGCTTGATGGGTATTCAAAAAATTTTTACTCCATTTTTTTTTTTACTATTTAACCCATAGATGAGGACCGTAACAGGGTACTACCACTTCGGGTCAGAGTAGACCTAGAAGTAATGTCGATAAAAGGGTACTCCACTCTTCTCAGAGCTTCACAATTGGAATTTCCCCATTAGATGCAGTTTAACATTATACCCAGGACTCCTTAGAACAGTGGTTCTCAAACAGCACTGGTGCGCCCCCAGAGCTTTTTCAGGTGCACTCTGTAGTATTCCTAAAAAATTATCCAGATATTAAAAGCAAATGTATACTAAGTTACTATATTATACCATTTCATTACGAACACGCTGCTTGTTTCGTTGTGACATTATTATGATAGTTATAAGTTACTTTTCTTGCAACTAAATAAAAACATAGGTTTTAAACAATTTCATTGAGAAAAATTATTTTATTGCAATTTTCCACCTCATATTTATGTGAACTGGGATTTTTAACCCTCGCAACAATTAAGTGTAAAAAGAGAGGAACTCTTCAATGCATTGATGAGCAAATGAGAGTTTGTCTCTCAAACATAAGACCAAACATTGAAGAAATCGCAAGGTGTCATCAAGCTCATGTTTCTCATTAACACAGGAGTGAATAAACTTCATAGAGGTATGTTAAGTTTGCTTTTGTTAAATGTGTTATTTTTTTATATATTTAACAGTTAACTTAATAACATATTAGTCCTATTTTGTATACAGTGCGCTATCAAGTATCTGTAGTACTGTAAGTGCACCCAGACTGTATAAAGTTTGAGAACCACTGCCTTAGAATATGGTTACTGTATCCCCTGCAGAGGGGTAAGACTTCCCCCCCAAAAGGAATGTCCTAGGTAGGATACTAAACTGCATATGATAGGATCCAGTTCTGAAAATTTGGAGAGTGTGGAGTACCCCTTTGTTGCTATTACTCCCAGGTCCACTCCGACCCAGAGTGATAGTACCTCTTAGGGTCTCATCTATGGGTCAAATAGATCTGTTTAAAAGTTATTCATATTTCAATAGGAATGCTTACTGCCACATACCTGCAAATTGTATTAAGAATAGTTGCTTGTAGCTCTAATTGTTTACTAAGGATTATTATTAGTTACTTGAAGCCATTTGTGTGCAAAAGAAAATGACTATCATTAAGTAGAAATTATTATTTGAAACCATATAATTATTAGTAATAGATAGTAACTAGATATACCACAATATGATAATAATATATAATGTTTTGATGTTAGTAAAATGAGCGCAAAGCTAATCTCCCAAAGCTTTATCATTAAATGTGAATAAAAAGCTTAATAATTACTTCAATCTTAATATTACTCTCTCCCACTTTCTTTTCTTTTCATATTTTCATCATGTTTGATTGAAACAGATTAGCATTATCGCTTCAGTGCGCTACCCCTCTCTCTTTCTACCCCTACTCTCTTTCTTTCTTTCTTATTATATTTTCTGTGTAGCATGTTCTTTTTCTTCCCTTTCTTTTTTATAATAAAAACAGAATGGTTCATTATTTAGCTGAGGTGATGACACTCATAAGAATTCAGTGGATAAGCAACACCAGATAATCAGGATTTACATTTTTGCATTTCATCTTGGACATCTTTGGACGGTCTCATTTTTAACCAGAGGGTGTTGACATGATTACAGTCGTACAATTAAGGAACACGAGTATTAATATATAGATACTTGAAACTATACAATTACTAATAGACATTGATAAGCAAGATGTGACACACAAGATCATCTTTTAAGCAGACCACAACTGGTTTGAATTCAGTCTTTTCCTTCAGCTAGATCAGTGTAGTATAACGGTATGATCACAGTACCAAAGTGTATTTGTGGCAAACTCCGGAATGATATATGTAGTATGGGGCAACTCAAGTTTTAGTTGAAGTCATTGTTGTTAGTAGCCATAAGGTCAAGGAACAACATACATGCAAGTTGTATTGTCACAAAGGGCTTAGTATTTATTTCCAGGCTCGTGGGCTCTTTTTCAGGGAGAAGGAAAAACAGAGAAAGAGAAAGGGTACAGTTAAATTATTCTACCTTCTAACATGGTATCATCTTTTGTACTCCTGTCCCACACAAGGGACCAGGAGCATGTCTGACTCCTGCTACGAAAGGAAAAAGAGAGTGATCTTCATCTTCTTCTGTTACTATGTCACATCCGCTTCCAGTCAACACCTGGAACATCCATTTTTTTTTTTTAAATCCACTTCTGGGGTCATTCGTTGGTCAAGTTACTGGCACCCCATTTTGTGTTTACTCTTCCAAATTTTAACCTTTGTTTTCTCTTATTTCTTTTTCCTCTCTTTCTCTAGAAATCCGAACACGGCTTTATTGGTAATTATGAACATTTGTTTAGTAAATTAGGGTGTCCCAGAAAAAACAGAACCCACAAATTTTGTAATAAAACTATTAATTTGAACTAGGGGGGTTGGGGTTCTGTTTTTTCTGGGTCACCCTGTACAGGGTGACCAAAAAAAAAACAGTACCCAAATTATTTATTTATTTTCCCATTAAACTTATCCTAAACCCTAAACTCCAACCCTAAACCCCTTTAGTTAAAATTAAGTTTTATTACAAAATTTGTGGGTTCTGTTTTTTTCTGGGACACCCTAATTTACTAAAAAAAAGTTCATAATTACCACTTTATTTTTAATCACAAATTCTGGTAGACCCTAATAATTACGCTACAATCAGTTACCATATCAAGGTTACAGAGCCCAGTCTGCACTATTATTTTACCCATAGTCAGGGGGAGAATAAACAGAGTCTTATTTCCTACAATGATAACTGTTACACTATGAGCGCCTCCCTATTTAAATTTACATGTCAATGTAATTTTTTACTAAGTTTAGATGTGGTATAACAACAGAAGTAGGTTTTACCCTGTCAGACTCAAACTCACTATCAATGGTCTGCTAATCTAGTTCACTAATATACATTGTGTGGTGCCTGTTTACATGTAGATGTAAAACTCTTAACATCCTGTTGAGAATTTTCTAAGTCCAGAACATTCCTATAAGGATATATAAAAAAATTTTCATTTAAAGTTACCTGTTATTTCCCTTAAATCAAAGACTTCTAAATCTGTTTAATATTACATTTAAACAAAGGCTATTATTTGGGGTGGATTAGGAAAATGAATGTGACTTCTGGTCGGGTGGAATGAGGTGATATATATATATATATATATATATATATATATATATTTATTTATTTATTTATTTACCAACCCCTCCGCACGAGCAGGATACGACACAAGGTCAATTTCTTAAGCGGAGTTTAACAGGTTTGAATTCAGAGTTTTCCTTCTCCTAGACCGGTTGCCTAACCAAGGTTAAAGAGCCCAGTCTGCCCTACTATTTACCCATAGCTGGAAGGAGAGTAGGATTCATACCTTTCCCAAGGGTATTAGCGCTAAGTGAAATGCAATTGCCACGTCCTGGATTTGAACTCGGGGCGACGTGTCCATTTCCCATGACTTTAACCATTACACCACGCGCTTCCTAGACTGGAATGAGGTGGTATAGGACTTTAAGAGTTAAAGATGGCTGTCACTTGAATCAAATTTTATTTGTTTTTTTTCTTTGTCTCATCTTTGGATTTTTTTTCCCAGGACCTGGAAGTACCACTGAATTTGTCAATGAAGTTGTATCAACAATCTATGCAATCACCCAGCAACCACTTCTTCTCCAAGAATATTATGATGTCATTACAGGAATTTTATTAAGAACTTTAGTCGAGTTGACCGCTTGTCAGAATGGTAAGTTATCTTAATTGATAGAATTATTTTCAAAATGTCTATTTGAAATTTTCCTTAAATAATCTTGTACATTTTTTCCCACATATCTAAAGAAAAATTTAAATTCAAATCGTTGTTGATGAGGGTGTAGTGTCCAATTTTATTTTTTTTAAATCTGCATCTGTGCAAGTGGCTGAGCAGGCCAATTTTTGAATGGCAGTCTCTAGTGTACTGACTGCACACAAACTGGGGATGCTGTTGTTTCTCCTTCCTTCTGGGTCTCTTTGCTGTGGAGGCTAATTTCCTCTCTGTTTCACTCCTTGTTTGACATTGAGGTGCTAGGCTGCTTAGCAAAAGTTTTACAGCAGTCTCTCTCTCTTTATGTTTTTTTTTTTTTTTTTTTTTTTTTTTTTTAAGAGTCTCTGAGGGATAGTGGTACGATAAAACTATTGGATAAAGCAAAGTTGGAGAGTTTTTAGAATATACTGATTGTATCCTTAAAAGGAGTGTCACCTGGGTTCGATACCAAACTGCATCTGCTGGCAAGGCTTCAGTTATGAAGATCTATGTAGTGTGGAGCACCCTTCCATTGTTATTACTCCTAGGTCCACTCTGACCCAGAATGTTAGTACTTGTTAGGGTCCAATCTATGGGTAGAATAGATTGTTTTTTTAAATATTTACATTAGGCATACTTAATACTATAGGAAGGGGTCCCCATGACATAGTGCTTAATGTACTGGACTGTGATATCTTAGTGAGTTTGAAATGCAGTTACTCTATTATGTTCTCTTTCAAACTAATACTCTTAGGAAAGGTGTAAACCTCCTCATCCCCCCCCCCCAGCAATGTGTTAAATAGTACTACTACTGTTGTTCTACAAGGATGTTTTTGCATTAAATTACCAGGTTGATAATGCATTAAACAAAGAAACTAAGCCAATCTTTTTTCTTTCTTTTTTTTTTTAACTGGATCTAGTGTTGAGGTTTCAATCCTGGAGATTTGGGGAGTGTGGAGCATCCCTTCATTGCCATTACTCCCAGGTCCACCCTGACCCTGAGTGTATTAGTACCAGTTAGGATCCTATCTATGTGTAAAATAGATTTTAAAAATCAGTTTAAAAACAATCAGTTTTAAAAGAATTAAATACCCAACAAGAAGGAAAAAGACAAAAACGTCTTTGGCATAAAATAACCCAAGGGTTGACATGCCATAAAATCATGGTATTTCTTTCTTAATTTTCGGCTGAATATGGAATTTCTTATTCTCATTCCTGGATATTATAAAATAGAATTTTCTGTTATTCTGAACATGACACACAGAATGTTATAGTTTATTTAAATTTCAAATTATCTTTAAATGAATGGGGAGAAAATAAAGTAGTGTATTAATTTTTATCTTTTAGTTCATTTTATTTTTGGTTCAATATTCCTGAAGCACAAGAAAATTCTGTACAACTGTTTGTGTTATTTGTTAACTTATAACCCCTGAGCCTCCCATAACCATAAGCCTCTCACCCTGGGCTCCTCGTTTGAAAAATAGCAGAAAATGTAAAAAATCTGTAATCTGTAGTGGTATCTTTGATACAACTGAGAATGTTGGTTTGTTGATTTTAACGGCATATCAACCTGTCTGGGGTTATGTCATGCCTAACGGTTAGGAAGTAATATATGTTGTGTATTCATATTTATACTTTTGTAGTAATTGGTTTTAACAATCTGTTAGCATCATTGGGGATTATGTTGTATGGTATTGATTAGGTTCATGTCTATATTTTATGATATAATTTTATTTCCTTCAAAAAGGAGAGAATGTCTTCTATGTTGACATTTTTCAAATAGATCTTTCATATTGTTTGCATTAAAATAACTGTTTCTGATGTGTGCAAAAAACCTGCATCCCATGTATAAGTGTTTAACATGTTTCACACTGTGGTGGTTGTTCTTGTTTGAGTATATGGGAGTGCGTTAGTCTTGTGTGACCAATGTGTAATCGGGACACAATGACTTGTTATTTTCTAGATTGAGAATGTGTATAGGTAATGACAGGGCATGACACACAGAGGTACCAGCATATTAATATATAGACATTTTTCTAAAATAAAGAATAAGTAAAAAGAGTAAAAAGTAAAGTCGACGGGGCGGCATAATGTAGGTATCAGCCAGACAGCGAGGGAGTCTATCTCCTTTTCACTAGCACTAGAGAAAGGAGATTATTTTAGCATCTGAAGTGGAGCACCACTCCTACCATCAGCTCCTCACTTTACCGTACAGATCCCTGTGCCACTCATATGCTGAATTGGCGAGGGCTGATATTGAACCCAGAATCTTGTGATTTCTTGGCTAATGCTCTACCGACTGAGCTAAACTGGCCCTTTGTGTTGTGAAGTAAACGGACTACCCACACAAGATGGACTAGTCTGAGGACTATTTAGTGGTCAGATCTTGGAGCTGCGAGATCAACTTGAGAGCAACAGTCAACTAATGATGTTTTACCTTAGCATATTCAACTGTGTATACTACTTATGTACTATATAATACACCACACTGTAAATATTTGAAATTTGAGTTTACTGAAATTTGTACAAATTCAATCAAAGAAAAAAAAAACATTTATTTTAAGCGGTCGATGGTTGTAAAATATCTAAATTGATTTGCCGATAAAAAAGCTGTTGGTAGGGTACTATAAAATATCTATAATAATTTGCTGATATAAAGCAAGAAACACCACTCAGAAAATATCTACACTTGGCCGAATTTACGCCTGAAGCTTGCAAAAAAAAAGACAAAAAACAAACGACAAAACAACAAAAACAAAGCGTAAATTAGGGCAGGATTCCAGGACGACAAAGCGTTAAAATTACCAAAAATTGTTTTTCTTTCGTCTAATCGGCACGCATCTTAGTGACCATCACTTAAATCTGCCTTTTTGACTGACTAGGGTCCGCAGATAAGCTAGGATCCAGTCTTAGAAAACCCGTCCCACCAGATCTTTTCCGGCCCTTTCGTGGAAAATGAAGAGAATAGAATTTATTGCCTGGGGGTGCTTCCCCAAAATAAACCCTCTTGTTATATTTATATATGTGTTGACCTTCCTTGATTCCACCACACAACAACAATATGCAAAACATTATTTGATACTTCTAGAGATATTTATTATTTGGTTTAACTTTCTTTGTTTTTTTATTTTTATTTTTATTTTTTTTATTCAGCTCCTACTCGAGAATCCTGCTTATGGCTGGTGGCGGAAATGGCTTCGGTTTACCTTGGACATGATCTCACTGGCCGGAAAGGTGGACAATTGACCAAAAAACTCCACAGCATGGTTGAAGAATACCTTCTTCCCCAGTAATTTTCATTTCATTATAATTCACTAACAATAGAATTAGTTGAGTCTTTGTGGGGTAGTGGCTAATGGAAATTGGTTTATAAAAGCTTTTTGACCTGAGGAATCCAAAAATGTCATCAAAATAGGCTTCTATAAACCAATTTTTAGGAGTAGGGAAGCTCTAGAACTCATTTTATAGACAAAAATAGATTTCCATTTTTCTCGCCTACTCCCTCAAATCTTTCAAGTTTAAGATCAACATAACTCGGTCAATTTTTGGAATTGGAAACTCAAACTTGGGGGATTGTCTAACTTTAACCTAGTCCACACCTGTACAAAAACTGAAAGTAGTGGGTGACAATTTTACTTTTTTCTGGATGATTTAACATAGAATTACCCTTATCCAAAAGTATTCTTTCTTCTTTTTTATTAATGAAAATGTTTATTGATTTATTTACTTATCAATATAGGTCAATTGTTATGCTTCTGTCAAAATGAGGTTTTTATCAATACAGTGAAATTGAGTTAATACAATCGAACTGAAACCAATAACCAGCTGGTCTGATTAACTGAACTAAGTTTAACATTTTCTATGTTTATAGAAAATTCATTTGAAATAAGAAAAATAAATTAGTCAGCTAGAACAGTGCTTCACATAGCCGGTTCACTGGACCAGGACCGGTCCATGGAGTACTATAGTACAGGTGCCACATAGGATTTTTAAAAATTTGTATAGTTTTGAAGTACAGCAATCATACATATAAAATAAAATTGGAAATTATATTATTATTTATATTTTGAAGGCAATTACAATGTGTATAAAATAAAATAGTGTCCAATGTCTAATCAATTTCGAAGTATCTTCATCTTCAGAGACTGTTTTTGAAATGGACGTGGTCTTGTGTGTTTATATATATTTTTGCTTTGGACGTTATAAACATGCTACGTGGTTGTTATTTTCATTGTTCAATCAATTTCAATTTCATTCTTTTTTCTTTCTTTTTTTATATGTACTAGTAAATATATGCACCCTCCGGGTGCAAGTATTTGAATTTTAATGTAATGAAATATGTTAAATTTGAAATACTTTTGAAACTAAATAAAAATCCAAATAAAATGATTTGAAACAGAGGGGGTATAATCAAAGAATAGAACAGCTTTGAAACTAAGTCTTCCATCATTTTCCATCACTCCCTCCTTTTATTGCTGAATTTTCCTAATTTAACTATTTAGTTAAATTAGGAAGTAAAGAATAAAATTGCCGTTATTTCTTTATATTAAAGAATTTCTTTTAAGATTTATCCCCGAGTTTTTTGCTCATATTCATTAAGAAAAAAACAAACAATTAGAAATCAATAATACCAAGCGCATATTTAATAAAATTAAACTTTTAATATCAATATGCAAATTAGCTTTCCTGTTCACACTGTAACCCGCTATTTTGTTGCATATATAAATACAATTGCATGTTATTAGAATGTAGATAAAGTCAAAAGTATTAATAAGGTATAACAATTTTATCAATAACTGAGGTTTAAATAAAAATAAATTCATGGTGAATGTGACGTCAATAACTAAGGGAATTGTGACTTGAGTAGTGATTTAGTTTCGGCTTCAGACAGACAAACACACAATCTCCATTATAATAAGATTTATGGAATGTGTATGTTAATTAATTATATATTCAGTGTTTAATTCTAACCTACTGTTTATTCGAATTGGAAATATATTTTTAATAATATAAACTGGCTGAAATCGCTCTCAATATGTTTCTCCTATTTCCATTAACGTAATTATGCAAGGCTGCTTTTTCAACAATCAGTGTGCTATGAATAATTTGGATATTTGAGAACCATTGTGTGTAGCATGCTCTTCTATCGAAACAAGACTTGACAAATTGAAGAATAAAAAAACAGTCTCTACTGTTCACTGGGGGTTTAGTTTATATATGATAGATGATAGATTTTTGTATTAAATAAAGCTGATTTTAACATGCCTACATAAATACTTTTTATTCAAAGTTTAACAAATTCTTTAATTTTTAAACACCGGTCTGTGCATCATTAAAAACATTTTTTTAAAAATCAAACAGTCCACAACTTACAAAAGTTTGAGAAGCATAGTATATTTTTTTTTTTAGCTTAGTGATTTCACATTTAACTTAAGTCACAAACTAAAAAATATTTCATAAATAGTTGTTTTGAGATCAATATATAATAATACTAGCAGAACTACCCAATGTTGCCTGGGATTTAAAAACTTTAGAATAAATCTCTGATCTATATTTATATATAGATTTATAAAATTTCTAGGTAATATTCGTCCAGCCTCCTGCTGAAAAAAATACCAACTACGATTGAAGTCCGTAGCCGAAGCGGTGTCACTTGAAAAAAAACAAAAAAACAACCAGCTTAGGGCGTTTTTCCCGAAAACCTAACTCCAATCCCAACCCTAACCCTAAACCTGCCTAGTTAAAATTAAGTTTTATTACAAAATTTGTGGGTTCTGTTCTTTCAGAAAAAAGAGCCCAAATTATTTATTTATTTTTCCATTAAACTAACCCTAAACCTAGTTTTTTTTTCAAGTGACACCGCTTCGGCTACGGACTTCAATCGTAGCTGGTGTTTTTTTTTTAAGCAGCCACCAGCTAGCGGTTTTTGAGGCAGGAGCCGGGACGTAACTGCACGAATATACCCAATTTCTATTTCTATAAATATTGTTCAATATCAGCTAGGAATATGTTATAAAATGTTTTCACTTTAACAGCATTTTGTGGTGTTTTCATATCCTTTTATCTATACTCATATATATATATATATATATATATATATATATATATATTTGAATGAGTTCTTCCAGAATTGGTTCTTTTATTCAGCTGATAACTTAAGTGTAATCCACTGTATTTGAAACAGAGGCACATAATATAAATTTTATCATATAATTTATGGTTTGACACGGTCAAATTTTAATCAGAGTACAGCTGATTGAATTTAGTCAATTTTTTCCTTTGCGTTCAGAGTTAAAATTTTACATACAAGCAAGCTTCAGATACACTTATGTTAATAAGTCCGCTAAAATATTTAACAGCCCTGTCAGCTAGGGCTTTAAAATACACCGACTGCACCTCTGCAGAGGGGTAAGACTTTCCCAAATGGGGCCACCTGCTGATCATGGGTGTCAACCCATGATGCTTAAGGATAGAATCCAGATGACATGCAACACTCCACTTTGGTCCTTATTTAGGCTAGATGGGCGGTCGGAGAGGCCCCCTCTGATCAATCAGCTGATCACATCAAGCCAATTATTATCAAGTCAATATGATTATCCCAACCCTTTTTATCATATGAGTGCTAGAAGGCAGTGGCTGAGGGTCTTCATGTCTTGGGTATGATGTTAAACTCTAACTGATGGTGAGGTTTTAGTTCTGGAGGTCTGGGGAATGTAGAGCACCCTTTCATCACCATTGCTCCCAGCTCCACTCTGACCCAGAGTGGTAGTACCTGTTAGGGTCCCATCTATGTGTTAAATAGAAAATTTGTTTGCAAAAAAAATTAAGTTTAAGAAAGTCCTTCCAAGCTATTGCTATGAATCTTTCAAGACTTTGCCAGCATTAAATGACCCAATGTGGTTGATATGCTGTAAAATGAAATGAAACGAATGAAAAACATTTAAGTTTCCAAATTTATTACACCAAATAAAAATACTGTTTATAGAAAATAGACATTAAAATATATTACAGCAAATAATTAATTACCTTCTATTCTGTTATGTTTTTATGAAATATAGTGCAATTTTTCTTATTTAAATAATTAGGGTGTTTGGGTGGGGGCTGTAATGGATTAATGTAATTTCAGTTTAGTTCAATAGGGAAAATTGATTTGGTATAAGAGGAAATTGATATACAAGTGTAACAAATTAAACTTGTAAGTCAAGGTATCATTGTATAGCAGACTATATTATTAACATTTATGGAGGCGCATGGGCTAATGGTTAGAGTCTTAGGAAATGGATTCGTCAATCCAAGTTCAATTCCTCTATGAAACTGTTTGCAGTTCACATGGCGCTAATGCCCTTGGGAAAGGTATGAATCCAAATTTCCCTCCAGCTATGGGTAAATAGCAGGGCAAACTGGGCTCTTTAACCATGGTCAGGTAACCAGTCTAGGGGAAGGAAAACTCTGAATTCAAACCTGTTAAACTCCGCTTAAGAAATTGACCTTGTGTCACATCCTGATCGTGCGGAGGGGTTAGTAAATATATATAAAAAAAGTAAAGTAGCTGTGGTGGCCTAGTGTCAGTATCAGCCAATCAGCAAGGTAGTCTATCCCCTTTTCACTAGCGCTAGAACAAGGAGATTGTTTTTGTGTCTGAGGTGGAGCGCCACACCTACCATCAGCTCCTTACTTTACCGCACAGATCCCTGTGCTACTCATACGCTGAGTTGGCAAGGGCCAGTATCAAACTAGGAACCTTGTGGTTTCTAGCCGAACGCTCTACCGACTGAGCTAACCCATTCACTCAAGTCTCTCTCTTTTTATCTAAAAATATTTCATAAATAGTTGTTCTTAGATCAACATATAATAATACTAGCAGAACTACCCAGCATTGCCTAGGATTTGAAAACTTTGAAATAAATCTCTTATCTAGATTCATATATAGATTCATAACATCTTTTTTCTATGTTTTATTATCTCTTATACTTTGTATAGTCTTGTTTTTAAGTTGTTTATTTTTATTATTCTTGTTTGTATTTTTTTAATAACAGATAAGATGTATTAGTATTATCTGCATTATTCGGACTATTGTCTCCATCTTCATTGTTATTTGGACAACATTTCGGCCGATATGCCCTCTGGCCTTCTTCAGGTATTTCTTGTCAGACTTGTGAATCTTCTCGGACTCGGGAACCTTCTTTTCGAATTTGGGAACTTTCTTGTCGTAATCGGGAACCATCACGGAACTTTGAACCATAACCCTTTATTCAGTCCTCGGGATTATCCTGTTCTCATTCCGCTAACCATAGCTGGGGTAGGAGTTGTGTTAATTATTTTTTTATGTTACTGCCTCTACTCAGGATTGAACCCGGAATCCAGAGATAACTCTCACTTAAAACCTAACTGCCTCATCCACTCGGCCATGTGTCCAATTGGACAATTGAGTGTGAATTTTGGGAACTTATAAACCTAATGTCTTGTTTTGGCTAGAATATCTACCTATTCACTTTTTATGTATGATTTTTTACCTAGACTCATATTTTTTTTTTTTTTTTTTTTTTTTTACAAAATAACAATAAAGATGGGACAATAGTCCAAAAAAACCCAGATAATACTAATCATCAAGCCTCATCTCAAACATTCAGAGAAATAGATAAGATGTAATTATTATTCTTTTTATGAGTCTAATATTTCATGAAGTTCTTTCAATTCTTTATTTTCCCAGATGTGAACAAATCCTTTTGGATCAAGACCCTCTACCAAGTTATGCCCTCAAGTTGTTGGCCGTTTTACTTAGTCATAGTCCAAGCTTCATCAAACAAATTGAAAAACATGGTCTTGTTCCAGTCATCTTTCAAGTTTTAATAGTAAGTCTTCTCACACTTTTCTTATTATTTTCCTCTTCTGGGCATGACATTACAACAAATACTTCATTACCATCTGTTATGTTTAAAACTTAACCTAATTCTGTTTTTATTATAAAGAAAAATGGGTAATTTTCACCTTTAGTTGGCTAAATTCCTAGCAAATAATTGTGCATGCGCATTATCTGAAATGAACTTAATTGTTATTAAGAACACATTTTAGGATATTTTTGTGTTAAAGCATGCAGTTGTATTGTTTTCAAAAAAAGTTTCTAATATTTGTATATTTCGCACGGAGACTTTCAAAATAGCTACCGGCTTGTTTCAAAGTGAAAGTTAAGGGAGGTTACTCTAATTGCCTTATTTGCTAGGAATTAAGCCAACTAAAGGTGAAAATTACCTTAAAATGCATCTTGTGGTGAAGTTCCTGAATCCTAAAAAGGTCTCATTTATGGGTTAAATAGAAGAAAGTGAGTTAAAAAATGTGTTTAAAAGAAAAATTGAGTTTTTTTTTTAAATTGAGTACCTATCAAGAATGAATAAAACAAAATGTTTCCAGCTTAAAATAACCCAATGAGGATTCACATGCCATAAAATTCAATCAACGAACCAACTCTGGAGCTTTGGGGAGTGTGGATTACCCCTTCATTGCCCCCTTATGGCAAGCCCCAACACTTTTCTTATTATTTTCATATAAGTTACATTCTCTAGCTTTGGGGAATGTGGAGTACCCCTTCATTGCCATTACTCCTAAGTACACTCTGACCTGACATGGTAGTATCTGTTAGGGTCCCACCTATAGATTAATAAATCAAAAATGAGTTTTTTTTAAAAATTGAGTACCCAACAAGAATGAATAAAATAAAAACAGCTTCAGCATTAAATAACCCAAGGGTTGACATACTGTAAAATCTGTATTCTCTAGTCACTTAGTTAGGGTCCAGGTGGTGCAGCCATACAGCAGTACTGACACAACAACAGCCTGGAAGAACTGTCTCTTTAACTTGTCTGTACCACTACTGAAACCCTAAGTAATGCCAGGTACCTTTTTTGATATCTTTATAAACCATTATTCAAATTACTGAATTATTATTGTCTTCTGATAATTCTAGAGTATTTCTATTTTGTTTTTCTTTCATCTGTTTCTTTTAGGATTACCAACATAATCCACTTTGCAGTTCAGTGAAGACTATTGTAAAGATCCTTAATTGTATTGTGGGTCAAAAGGATACAGATATGAATGACTTGTATGAACAAGGTAAGTTACTCTATATATTAATGTTCTTGTTCCTTAATCTTCCAACCATTATCATTTTGCAACACCCTCTCGTTAAAAATGAGACCATCCAAGATGAAATTCAAAAATGTAAATCCTAATTATTTGGAGTTACTTATCTGCCAAATTCTTATTTCTTATGTGTGTCGTCACCTCAGCTAAATAATGGACCATTCTGTTTTTATTATAAAGAAAAAAAAAAGAAAGGAAAAGAACAGAAAAAATATAACATGGCTGTATCAAATTTTCTTTGCATTTTTTACCTGTATGTTGGGATATTTCAAAGTTCACTATCTATTCACCTCACCTCTCATTTTATTCAAATAAAGTCCTATTATTATTGTAATCTGAGTCTATCTGCTCAATTATACTGAACTAACCATCAGAGCGTCCAACTAGGAACCACAAGGTTTCTGGTTCGATACCGGCCCTGATGGTAGGTGTGGCGCCCCACCTCAGATGCCAAAACAATGTCCTTGGTCTAGCGCTAGGGAAAAGGAGATAGACACCCTCACTGTCTGGCTGATACTAACTTTAGGCCACCCCAACAACTTTACTTTTAACCATCAGTTACCAACCAGCGGTTACCAACCAGAGGATTGCAGTAGTGGGAGAACCGCTATGAGTGGCTTAAAGTTGGCAAAGGGTTAAACAGTCTAGATTGAATTATCTAAATTGATGATTCACTTTTTTTTCCAAGCCGTGCAGAGGAAAATATGGACTAACCTAATGACGAGGTAAATATTAATGAAGAGCTCGTATAATTTGCATTCCTAAAACAGAAGCCTAGATATGCAAATTCCTTAAGGTACTATTCGCAGAGTTCTCTCCCGGCCTCCTGCCTTTAAAAACACTAGGCAATGATAGGTCAAAAAACAAACCCACCTATGAATGAAGTCCCTAGCTGAAGCGGTGCCTGCTGTATATGAAAAAATAATTTGTCGTTTGAAGGCGTTTTTATCGACAAATTATTTTTTTTAGTAGTTTGAAAGCGTTAAAAGTAAGCCATATTTTTGAAAATATTGAAGAAAAAATAAAACCACCAACGTTTTAAGGTGTTGTTCCCAAAAAGTTAATGAGATATTTTACCCCCTCCAGTCTTTTTTCGACAAGTAAATGTAAATATTTTAACCTTTTAAAAATATGGCTTACTTTAAATGCTTTCAAACCACTAAAAAAAAAAATTTGTTGATAAAAACACCTTCAATCGACAAATTATTTTTTCATATACAGCAGGCACTGCTTCAGCTAGGGACTTCATTCATAGGTGGGTTTGTTTTTTGACCTATCACCACCAAAAATTTTTTAAGGCAGGAGGCTGGGACGGAACACTGCGAATAGTACCTTCCTTAATTTTTCTAGGCATAATGCATGCATATCTCTCTCTCTCATAAATCTGATTATATTTACATATCCTTTGATTGCGTTTTAACTGTTTGCCTACAAAATTTCACTCACAGATGTACCAAATTTCACTTGGTATTTTCCCCATTCAATTGGTTCCTGATTATAAAAGGATCAAGTACTAGTCTCAGGGTTGGTTTACAGACAAAACAAATGATGACAGGGATGTTCACATAGTGATTTTTCAGTGTAAATAAGTGACACTTGCAAAAACTGCTGCCGGCGGTTTATGGTAGGATCGCAATGATAGAAGAGCTGCTGTGAGTGGTTGAAAGTTGGCAAAGAGTTAAACAATTATCATTTCCAATATTGGGTCGAGGATTATTGTTGGAATATTTTGTGATATATATATTCACCAACCCCTCCACACGGGTAGGATGTGACACAAGGTCAATTTCTTAAGCGGAGTTCAACAGGTTTGAATTCAGAGTTTTCCTTCTCCTAGACCGGTTGCCTAACCAAGGTTAAAGAGCCCAGTCTGCCCTACTATTTATCCATAGCTGGAGGGAGAGTAGGATTCATACCTTTCCCAAGGGCATTAGTGCTAAGTGAAATGCAATTACCACGTCCAGGATTTGAATTCAGGGCTACGAGTCCATTTCCCATGACTTTAACCATTACACCAGGCACTTTTTCAGATATAAGATGTGCTGAAATCCACCACTCAAACTTATAGACAATGTATGGCCACATGGATTAAAGCTAGCCAATCAACACATTTGAATATGAAGTTAGTTAACTACTTAATTGCCGATCTTCAAAACCATTCATTTGCATCTATTCAACACGGAAAAGCAGATTAGCCTCTGCTTAACACAAGGATTCTTCACTAAAGAACATAAGGGATCTCCACTGTAAAGTGCTCTCACTTGAAGCACAAAAATGGCCACAAAAATCCTCAAAATTATATATTTGTCAAAATGTAGCTGACTAGTCTTGATGACTTGATCCAATTTCTGACTCTAATGAACTAAACTGAAAAGTGTGTTTTTTTTTTTTTTCTTTCAGGTTTTATTGATCAGCTGATTGGACTTATCATTGCTGTTGTTCCATCATGTTTGGATCAAGGAGACACTCGATATAAAATGTCTGTGGAAATGTTACAGACTTTATTGAGTACTCTTCATGCAAACTTGAAATATTTGTTTGATGTTGTCAAAAAAGCTATCCAGGTATGTACTTGTATATTTTATGTATAATTCTGTCCATACAGTTTTATACAGCATTATATAGATGTAGTTTTTTTTAACACATTATTCTGTGCATACCGTTATACAATCCTATCCATAAAGTCTTTATACATGATTCTATATATGCAGTTTTTATACATGATTTTGTGCATACAGTTTTTATACACGGGTCCTTCAGATGCAGTTTTTATACACGGTTCCTTCAGATGCGGTTTTTATACACGGGTCCTTCAGATGCGGTTTTTACACACGGGTCCTTCCGATGCGGTTTTTACCCACGGGTCCTTCAGATGCGGTTTTTATACACGGGTCCTTCAGATGCAGTTTTTACACACGGGTCCTTCCGATGCGGTTTTTACCCACGGGTCTTCGATGCGGTTTTTACCCACGGGATGCGGTTTTTACCGGGTCCTTCAGATGCGGTTTTTACACACGGGTCCTTCAGATGCGGTTTTTACACACGGGTCCTTCAGATGCGGTTTTTACACACGGGTCCTTCAGATGCGGTTTTTACACACGGGTCCTTCAGATGCGGTTTTTACACGGGTCCTTCAGATGCGGTTTTTACAACACGGGTCCTTCAGATGCTGTTTTTACACATGGGTCCTTCAGATGCGGTTTTTACATGAGGGTCCTTCCGATGCAGTTTTTACATGAGGGTCCTTCCGATGCAGTTTTTACACGCGGGTCCTCAGATGCGGTTTTTTACACGCGGGTCTTCAGATGCGGTTTTTACACGCGGTCTTTCAGATGCGGTTTTACACGCGGGTCCTTCAGATGCGGTTTTTACACACCGGGTCCTTCAGATGCGGTTTTTACACACGGGTCCTTCAGATGCGGTTTTTACACACGGTTCCTTCAGATGCTGTTTTTATATATGGTTCCTTCAGATGCTATGTGTTTTTTTTTTAATGATACTTTTTTTCTACATGATTCTATAGATGCACACAATTTATACACAATTTCATAGATATGGTTTTTATACATGATTCCATAGATGCCTTTTTTTATTTATTTTTTTACATGATTCTATATATTCAGTTTTTATACTGTTTGTTAAATGTTTCTTTTTTTTTCTTCTTTGTAGTCTAAAAAACATGGAGCTGAAGATGTAAAAGAAAGTCACCATGCTGAACAATTGCTGCATTTAAACCGAAACTTTATTGAACTTGACTCAATCCTCTCACAGTTGGTAAGACCAACCACTTGATTTTTTGCTCATACATTTATTGATTCTCCACCACTAAGAGTACTTCTCACTTGTATCATTTAAATATCTTCCTCCCAAAAATGTTTTCACTTTTATAGAACTTATGAGCCATATTTATTTTAGCCTGTCATCGGAACCTAGGTTATGCCAACCACATCTCCTGAAGAGGGTTAATACCACCAAAACTGTGTCCTTGATATGACACTAAGCTACATCTGATGGTGAGGCTCCAGTTCTGGAACTTTGAGGAGTGTGGAATCACCCCTTTATTGCCATTACTTCCAGATCCACTCTGACCATGCATGGTATTATCTTTAGGTCAAATAGATCTGTTTAAGATAATGAAGAGTTTACCTCTTTAAAATGTTTGTAAAGATACATAATTGGAGATCATAATTATTAATCTGATTTTGGTATTAAATAACCTGACAAGGGTTGACATACCGTAAATTAAATAATTACAAATTATTTGTATTAAGAATAGTTACTTGAAGCTATAATTTTTTTACTATGGATTAGTATTATTAGTTACTTGAAACAATACAACTGTGTGCAAATTATTTGTATTAGATAGGAATACCTGATATCACATGATCATGTGCAAAATAAATAAAAAATAAACCTTTCTCTCTGACTGAAACACTGGTGCCCAGGAGACCAACTTTAAGGAAGTGTAGAAAGGAACAAGTCATTGTATCCCGATTACACATTGGTCATACAAGACTAACGCACTCCTATATACTCAAACAAGAACAACAACCACAATGTGAAACATGTCAAACACTTATTCATAGAATGCAGATTTTTTGCTCACATCAGAAACCGTCATTTTAAAGCAAACAATATGAAAGATCTATTTGAAAATGTCAACATGGAGGATATTCTCTCTTTTTTGAGGAAAATAAAATTATGCCATAGAATATAGACATGAAACAAATCAATACCATACAACATAATCCCCAATAATGCTAACACATTGTTAAAACCAATTACTAAAAAATACAAATATAAATACACGATATGTATAACTTCCTAACTGTTAGGCATGACATAACCCCAGACGGGTTGATATGCCGTTAAAATCAATAAACAAACAAACAATCAAAGCATAATTTTGTATACACAAAACTTTTAAGAAATTGGTTGTGAAAGGGTTAACAAACAGCTGCACAAAAAATGTAAATACAGGGTGACCCCCCAAAAAACAGAACCCAAATTCTGTTTTTTTATTTGGGGAGGGGGGGGGCACACCCTATAAATATATACTGATGCAGACTATCAGCACAAAAAAAAAAAGAACCCAAATTTTTTCTTTTTTTTTGGGGGGGGGGGCGTCACCCTGTATGTAAATGATTCCCTAACCCGTAGGCATAAATAACCCTAAACAGGTTACATGGCATTAAAATCATCAAACAGTAATTTTCAAGTTTTAAAATCAATCAGTCAAGTTCTGTTTTATTGACTTGATACTTTTGTGCGGTCAACTGTGATGACTAGGTCATCAAATCATTTAGCCAATAATCAAGATTCTCCTCAGCTTTGAATGAGGTCAGTTGATGAAATGAATAGTAAAATAGGTCAATAATGGGTAATTTTCACCTTTAGTTGGCTAAATTCCTAGCAAATAAGCAATTAGTAACCTCCTTTGACTTTCACTTTGAACTAAGCTGGTACTATTTTGAAAGTCTCCGTGCGAAATAACCAAATCTTAGAAACTTTTTCGAAAAACAACAACTGCATCTTTAACAAAAATATCCTAAAATGTGTTCTTAATAACAATTAAGTTCATTCAGATAATTTTATGCTAGGAATTTAGCCAACTGACTTTCACTTTGAAACAAGACGGTAGCCATTTTGAATGTGTCCGTGCAAATATACAAATCTTAGAATCGTTTCGAAAACAATACAACTACATGCTTTAACACAAAAATATCATAAGATGTGTTCTTAATAAAAATTAAGTTCATTTCAGATAATGCACAGGCACAATTTTATGCTAAGAATTTTAACAACTAATGGTGAAAATTACCTAATAATCTTGTTTTGAATTTTCTGTATCACCCCCCACCCCCACTGGCTTTGACTAATCAAATTGTAATTGGGTCAGATTATATAGGATTGGAACAAAAGTCTTTTCCAATACAAAATAGTATTTATTTAACCAATAAAGATAACATGTAAATTAAGAAATATAAACAAAACATTATTCATTAGTGTTTCTCATCATCATCATGTCACGCAGTTAACACAGATATCTATGACAATCTCTCGCCAACCTTCTCTATCATTCATTGTCCCAAGGAGGTCCTCTGTGCAGCATCCAGTATCCATGCAGAGCTGGTCAATGTAGGTCCTTGCTGCACTGCCCATATTAGCATGTCCATGTGCTGGTTTCCACAGGAGAATGTCGCTTATGATTTCGCCCTTGCTTCTCAAGCAGTATCCAGCATGTCTTGTTCGTCTCACACAGATGGTTTGTGAAATAGGAGCCAAGTGGCCGTACACCTTTTTCCTGGAGCGCTGTTGTTTCCATGCTGCGTGCAGTCTTAAACAAATTGTGGAAACAACACCCCACTAGAAAACAGCTGTCCGACCACCTGCTCCATATCACCCAAACCATCCAAGTAAGAAGCACAAGACACGCAGGACACTGCTGGAGAAGCTAGGACAAACTCATAAGCGACATCCTCCTGTGGAAGCCAGCACATGGGCACGCCAGCATGGTCCGGCCAGCAAAGACATACATTGACCAGCTCAGTGCGGATACTGGATGCTGATTAGAGGACCTCCTAAGAACAAATAGGGACGGTTGGCGAGAGATTGGCATGGATATCCATGCTGATAGCGCGACATGATGATGATCAAGTAAAGCTTAATAGATGACGATTTGTCTTCTTAGTATTTTAATTTTCTTTTCTTTCTCTTTTCAGTTGTGTCACAATGATTGTGATATCCAAGAACTCGCTACAAAAGCTTTATCACTGATGGCCCAACTTTTTGGTGGAGAAGACAAAGATGCTTTATCTCAAGAAAATATAGTCAGTATTTTTAGATTGCTTTTATATTTTCCATAGTTAATTAGTTTCGATATTTCATTCTTGGTTATTTTAAAGAAAAATAAGTAGATTTGAATATGCCATGTGATACATTCAAACTAATAATTGTATAGTATTATCTACGTTATTCGGCTATTGTCCTCATCTTTATTGTTATCTGTACAACATTTCGGCTGATATGCCCTCCAGCCTTCTTCAGGTATTTCTTGTTGAACTCGGGAACCTTCTTTTCGAACTCGGGAATCTTGTCGTAGTCGGAACCTTCTTATCGTAATCGGGAGCCATCATGGAACTTTGAACCTAACCCTTTATTCAGTCCACGGGGGTATCCTGTTCTCGTTGTACAGATAACAATAAAGATGAGGACAATAGTCTGAATAACGCAGATAATACTAATCATCAAGCCTCATCTCAAACATTCAGAGAAATAGTAATCATTGTGTATGAGGTATGTCAGAAAAATTTGATGTGAGGGGCATCGTCCACTGCGAGTTCTTGCCACAGGGCCAGATGATCAACCAGCATGTCTACAAAGAGATACTGCAATATTTGCTTCGTTCAGCACACAAGAAGAGGTAAGAGATGTTGCAGGACAACTCGTGGGTGCTTCACCATGACAATGCACCTGCCCACACCGCCCTGAGTATCCAAGAGTTCTTGGCCCAGAAGAACAACACTGTGCTGGAGAAACCTCCCTACTCGCCTGACTTGGCTCCATGTGATTTTTTTCCTCTTCCCCAAGTTCAAGCGGGTCATTAGGGGAACCAGTTTTGAGGATGTGCATAACATCAAAAAGGCTGTGATGATAGAGCTATGGGAAATCCCGGAAGGATCCATCCAGGAGTGCATGCAAGCATGTCAGAGAAGGATGAGAAAGTGCATCAGACTCCTTATCTGTACAACATTTCGGCTGATGTGCCCTCTGGCCTTCTTCAGGTATTTCTTTTCGAACCGGGAACCTTCTTTTGGTAATCAGGAGCCATCACGGAACTTTGACCCAACCCTTTATTTATCACTGGGGTATCCTGTTCTCATTCGCTAACCATAGCTGGGAACAGGTGTTAAGCTGTGTTAATTATATTCTATGTACTGCTATCCTTGACTGGAGGGCACATCAGCCAAAACGTACAGATAACAATAATGATGAGGACAATAGTCCATATAATCCTAATAATACAATTTTGAAGCCTCATCTAAAAAATTAAGAGAATGATCATTTTCTTGTTTGCAGCACTATTTGGTTGTTACATACTAGCAAGGCTACTGTGAAAAGGATCAGTATGTAGTATCTGCACGCTCTGCCTAGGATCAGTTAGTATCTGCACGCTCTGCCTAGGATCAGTGTAGTATCTGCACGCTCTGAGGATCAGTGTAGTATCTGCACGCTCTGCCTAGGATCAGTGTAGTATCTGCACGCTCTGCTAGGATCAGTGTAGTATCTGCACGCTCTGCTAGGATCAGTTGTAGTATCTGCACGCCTGCCTAGGATCAGTGTAGTAATCTGCACGCTCTGCCACAGTGTAGTATCTGCACGCTCTGCACAGTTCAGTGTAGTATTGCACCTCTGCCTAGGATCAGTGTAGTATCTGCACACTCTGCCACAGTTCAGTGTAGTATCTGCACTCTGCCTAGGATGTGTAGTATCTGCACGCTCTGCCTAGGATCAGTGTAGTATTTGCAACCTCTGTATGTGCACCCTGTCTAGAAAATAATAAATATATAAAATGATTTTGACAAAATTTGGACCCAAATTTAATAAGACAATAAATACAAAAACAAAGTAAATATTCTAATGACATTTGTTTTGTTTTTGTATTTGTTCTGAATGCTGTCCATTTTGAATCCATTGAACCTTTTTCCAAAGAATTATCAAACTGGCCTCATTACAGGCTAATCACAAATTCCATTGAAATGGTAACACCAGGCATAATGGTAGTATTGCGTAATGCCTCCTGTTACCATAGCAATGTAATTCCTCAGTACTCTCTATTTAAAAGCAATTTACATGACGTATGTATGTATGTATGTATGTGTGTGTGTGTATATGTGTATATATATATATATATATATATATATATATATGAAATCAGAGATTAAATATTATGGTGTTAATATTGCATAACTGCAGTTTCATTTCTCTCATGAAATCTTCAGATGGCCATAAAAAAAATATATATATATAATGTGTGTGTGAGTAAAACTTGAGGAACATTGTGAATAACCAAACACAAACAATTCAACTAATATTTTTCCTCTGTGGATTTAAGAGGCTTCTTCAGAAAAAAGAAAATTCTGAAGAAACTTCTTAAATCCACAGAAGGAAAATATTAATTGAATGTAATTAGTTGTGTTTCGTTATTCACTGAAACAAAAATTTTTCCTAATCTGTTATTTCCTCATATATATATAATATATATATATATATATATATATATATATATATATGTGTGTGTCTGTGTGTAGTATAGTGAGAAATTTGAAAAAACACAGGTTTAAATAAAATGAGTGGTGAGTTTATTAACTGACGCTGCAGTGTTTCGATCTGTTAAGTAGATCTTCTTCAGGGCTTTTGTTGATATAAGGAAGAGTAAAAAAAAATTTTTCAAATTTCTCACTATACTACATACCATTGGATTCACTTCCATTTCTCTTCACATATATATATATATATATATATATATATATATATATATATGGTATTTGTGGAAAAAGTGACTTACCGGTGAAAATGGTCACAATGGTTAGTTGATGCAAGTTTCCCAATGATAAGACAGCTGTATAACTAATCAATTTCACGTGTGTATTTTTATCGCGATAAAAATACACATGCGAAATTGACTGCAATTAATCAATATCTTGATTAATCCAGTGGATATTTAACCCTGAAGATTAATCCAATGGATATTTAACCCTGAAGATCCTTATGGTGAAACTCGAGTAGGTTATTACCGTGTACCTTTATGATATATATATATATATATATATATATACATTTTTTGACACACTTTATATATATATGTAGTGCATACTTTACTTGTTAGAAATACACATACTACTGGGACAAAGGTATTAAAATATTACCGTTTTTTTCTTATCTTCTTCAGTCATTTTATTGCCAAGCTTTGCAAAAAGCTGACAGCAAGAAACAAAAAGTTATTCTAAGGATTATCAAGCGTTTTTAAGTATTCAAAATTAGAATCTTTATTTATTTTTTTTTTTATTTGGCATTCCTTGAATTTTTATCAAGTTATAAAATGTTGTCTTGTGGCTGAACTGAAAAACGGTTGGAAAATTAGGGTGACCCAGAAAAAATAGAAAGCCACAAATTTTGTAATAAAACTGTTAATTTTAACTAGGGGGGTTTAGGGTTAGGGTTAGTGTTTAGGGTTAGTGTTAGTTTAATGGAAAAATAAATAAATAATTTGGGTTCTGTTTTTTCTGAGTCACCCTGTATACAGGGTGAGCCAGAAAAAACAGAACCCACAAATTTTGTAATAAAACTGATCATTTTAACTAGGGGGATTAGGGTTAGGGGTTTGGGTTTGGGTTAGTTTAATGGGAAAATGAATAAATAATTTGGGTTCTGTTTTTTCTGGGTCACCCTAATTTCTTGCCCGTTTTTCAAGTTCAGCCGTCTTGTGATAGATTTTAATGTAGTAAATCCCCAAATGGGTAAGAAGAGGCTCCTTAGCCTTGGTTGGCAACCCATATAAGTCAAAGAAAAGTCTGATATAAAATCTCTGCTGCCTAGCAGATTTACCTCATCCCAAGAAAAGGCTATAGGAGTAAACCCCAAAAACAAATCTGGAGCCGGAGTCCCTAAGGTGGTGTGCTGCTGAACTCCAGTGCTACACAGCAACTCCTGCGACACTACTGCTGCCAAACTGCATTGGTTCCTTACTTTTCCTTTGGATCATATTGGTAGTGTAGAGAGAGGGGATTTGCTGCTTGAGCAACAGCTCATCCTCTATATCAAACCCCTAGAGGCCTTCTCCGATCAATCGGCTGGTCATGTCAAGCCCTAGTACCTATATAATGGTTCCAACCCTATTGCCCTTATGGCAAGCCCCAACCCTTGTTATCATATGGGTGCTAGAAGGTGGTGACTGACGATCTACATATCCTCGGTATGACGTTAAACTAACTGATCATGAGGTTCCAGTTCTGGAGAATGTGGAGTACCACTGCATCACCATTGCTCCCAGGTCCACCCTGACCCATAGTGGTAGTACCTGTTAGGGTCTCATTTATAGGATAAATAGAAAATCTGTTTACAAAAAAATTGAGTTTAAAAAATTTCTTCCAAACTATCGCTACGAATTGTTCTAAACTTTGCTGGCATTAAATGACCCAACATGGTTGATATGCCATAAATCAAAACAAACCTAACCAAAATCCATATCAACTCGCCTAGGCTATGTAGTTCCATTAAAAAAAAAAAAATTTTTTTTTAAATTGACACCACACCATCGTCTCTCGTGGACGGAAGGATGCTAACACAGATTTTAACATGACCATTTTTCTTTCTTTCAGATAACTGCTGATAAATGCCATGCTGACCAATTAAAACAAAATGGTTCGGATCTCCTTTCTATCATTCAATCTCTTTGTCAAAGAGCAAGGTAAGAGACTTAAGTATTGAGCAGCAATTATTTTTATTTGTCTGAATTTTTAAGATGAGGCTTTTCAGACTGTTGTCCTCATTTTTAACGGAGGCATTCGACCTGGGCAACCGAAGTATATGCAGCCACTGCACCAGAGATTGCCATTCAAAAATTGGGCTGTTCAGACACTCACACAATTGCAGATAAAAAATTTAAAAAGTGGATACTACGCCATCGTCTTTAGTAGACGGAAGGATACCAACCAACCATATAAAACCACAACGTTTCGGCTGCTGTATCCTCCAGCCTTCAAGTGTTTCCTGTGTATCCAAGCATAGCAATGACCCAACCTGTGAGATCATTTTGAATAGTTTGGTTGTTGATCAAAAAAGGCGTCAAAGAACTTTTGAAGATCTCATTCAAACAATGACATCATTGTTTTTGTTCCTCATGACTAGAGATCACCAAACTGTTGTAAGCCTCCAATCGATAGATAAGTCAGCTGTCCTTCTTGGTATTTGAAAGTCCAGTGAATGTGTTCAAAGCAGTAAACGATCTTATATGTCTTTTTGTTCTACTAGCTTATTCGCTATCTTTTACCAGAAGTTGCTGCTGCAACTGTTGGTTGGGTCTATGTATAAACGTAATGATTTTGCTTACATGTTATACCAAGATAAGTCCAACATGGACATTTATGTTTTTCAACAATCATTTGACATTGCATAATGTTTTTAGTTATCTATCTATCTATCTATCTCTCTCTCTCTCTCTCTCTCTCTCTCTCTCTCTTATCTATATATATATATAATATAATATATATATATATATATATATATATATGGTATTTGTGGAAAGGAGAACTACGGTGAAAATTAGTCAATATCTTGATTAATCCAGTGGATTTTAACCCTGAAGATCCCTATGGTGAAACTCGAGTAGGTTAATTACCGTGTACGTATATGATAATTCTCTCTCTCTCTCTCTCTCTCTATTATATATATTTATATATATATATATATATATATATGTGTGTGTATGTGAATAAAAGGAAGTGAATCCGACGGTATGTAGTATAATAAAAAAAATTGAAAAAAACAGGTTTAAATGAGTTAAGTGGTGAGTTTATTGTCCGAACGCTGCAAGTGTTTCGATCTATTAATTAGATCATCTTCAGGGCTTTTGTTGGTATTGGAGGTGATAAAATTTTTTATACTCAGAATAGAGAAAGGCGAGTAATAGTCCTTGTTTATCGGTCTGTTTAAAATTTGAAGTCTGAGAAAAAAGAACGTTGAAAAATAACGTTTTGAAAATAGGATGTCAAATATTCTTCTTTTTTTTTTCGTGTGAGTATTAGAATGTGTAAGTGTTTGTATCGAAAAAAAGCAACTGTGCATTTTTAATGTGTTTATGAGTGTGTGGTTGCGCGATGTCTGTATAAAATCTTATATATATATATATATATTATATATATATATATATATAATATGTATAAATATATATATATAAATATATATGTATATATATTTATGCGTGATGCTGATAGCTTTTTAATTTAGTGTGTCATGGAACACACATATTGCTATGAATGAGTCTCGGGAAATTTATGGGTTCCAACTAAAGCCATCTAACTCCTACTTGTAAGAATATCCTGTAAAATTCATTCCAAGAAACTATTGAAATGTATTTACAGTTAGCTTGAAATGGTGAGGAGAAAAAGAAAACACTAGGACACATGGATATGATTTTTACTGCGTCTTTTAGATTTTTTGTGCATGCAGGGATGCAGGACATGTAACTATCAGCATCTCGTTTAAAGTACAACAACCTAATGCACATCTTTTTATAAAAGAAAATTGAAATTGAAGACCAGCTGAGACAAAGTTCAATAAAACCGCCCCTATTTTGTCCAAGAAAGGTTTAAAAAAAAGCTAAATAAAAATATAATAAGAGTATAATTAATGATATATTATAAAATTAATTAAAAAAATGATTAAAAAATAAAACAATTAATAAAGATAAATATATCAAAAGCAAATAAAAGAAAAAATACAACAAGATAAAAAGAAAGACTGGTTTAAATAAAGAAAAACTCTGAATTCAAACTCATTAAACTTAGCATAAAATTGATCTTGTGTCATATCCTTCTCATGCAAAGAGTGTTGAAGTAGTGCAGACACTGGATGCTGTCTAGAGGACTTAGCAAGATCATGATGATAGGGATGGATGCCAAAAGAGAGCCAAAGGAATTCATGCTGTTGGCATGCCTTGATGATTAAATTAGGAAAAGAGAGAATTTAATGAAACTCTTCCAGAAATTTTTTTGTTGTTTACATTTAACTTTTTAATCTGATGTGTTTAACTTTCTTTTCAGTTCCAGTGCAGATGTTGCCATTACATCCCTGGCGTCGGATATTTTGAAAATTGGAGGGGTCACCAATCTTAAGTGAAAGGAAAAACAAAAAAGAAATGGATGCTAAGTTTTTTTGAGTGAACTGAATTTTTTTAAAGATATATTGATATATATAGGCAAGAAAAAATGGAAATGAATCCAACAGTATGTTGAAAAATAAGAAAATGTGGATGATTTATTTATATTTGATAAAATGTTCCAACACTAAGTGTTTGATTGAATGGATCAACAGTATTAAAACATATTAAAAAATATATATGTATTCAGTATGTTCTCTAATCATCTTCAGGGTAATAAATACATGTATTGATTTTGGTTTGGTTTATTATAAAATTCATTAAACATATTATTGATTTCACTGCAATAACTCAATTACCTCACTTTCTTTTGTAATCTTAGAAAATATTTCATTAAAATGTTTAAAAAAATCTTTTTGCAAACAAGAATGCAATTTTCAAATTCAAATCAACATTCTTTTAAAACTGAAATGCTGATGTAATATTTCCTCTTTGAATCACTCAAAACCAACACCTGATATTTATTACCCTGAAGAAGATTAGACCATGCATAAATACATATTTTATTTCAAATATGTTTTAATACTGTGGATCCATTAATCAAAACACTTAGTGTTGGAACATTTTTACCAAATATCAATAAATCATCCTCATTTTCTTATTTTTCACTCTTACTCATATATATAGGCATGTATGTATATTTATTTTAAAAATGTATTATTTCATTTTTATTTTTTTCCAATCAAGATTGGAAAAATTTCCTTAAAAATGAAGTTTGCCTTATTGTAAAACTTGCCTTTTTTTTAAATGACCAAAAGCTGCCTATCTAAAAAGTATTTTGCTTTTTTACTAAGCTCACCTATGACAACAATATTCCGATTTTCGGGCACTTTCATATTTCTCTGATTATTTTAAAGCATTGGTATTTCTGCTTTTTTCTATGACTTTTTTTTTCTTATGTATCTCCCTCTATCTCCTTTGTACTCACTCTCTCTTCTCCCTCTCTCTCTCTATTTTTTAAACACAAATTTCTGTGTAAAAAAAAAAAAAAAAAAAGAATCCTGATTTCTATAGAATCCTGCTGTAATATTTCACTTTGATATTTTATACATTTTTGAAATAGAAAAAAATTCCTAATATTTAACTACTACTTCTTTCAAGAATCCCTTCATTTCAATTTCAAATCTTCTTTTTTCTAAAATTATTTAAGTGCACTTTACTTTGAATTAAAAGACAATTCAATTCATATTATTCACTAAAACAAACTTTCCGTCCAAAAAGATTTTTTTTTATCAAACTACAAAGGTTCAAGTTTTACTTTTTCAGCCATTTTTAATCAAAAGTTTTTATATTTTAGTATTTTTTATTTTAAGGATTAGTGGACCCCCAAAAAAAAGATTTTTTCTGTATTATGAGAAAAAAAGTTTTAAAAAAATAAGCCTATTCTTGATCTTAGAATATTTCTCTTCTTTATTTGTAATGTATGTGTATATATATACATGTGTAAATTGTATTTGGATATTAACTATTTTTGTAGTAAATAAACCTTACAAAAAAATAACACCACTTTAAAATGTGGCATTATTTTTAGGTCTACAGGTTACGATCTACAAAGGGTGGGCTGAAAAGTTCCCACTAATGTTAATGACTTTTTTGACCAATGGGATCCAAGTACTGCAAACACTGATGAACAGAAGTTTTGTGGAAAAATAAACTTCTTTTGGTCACATTCCATGAGAGTATCTTGGTCAGCCTATGGACTTTTCAGCCCACCCTTTTGTAAGATCCTAACCTGTAGACCTAAAAATAATGCCACATTTTAAAGTGGTGTATTTTTTTGTAAAGGTTGTATTTTACTACAAAATAGTTAATATCACAATGAACAATTTACACATGTATATATATAACATACATTTACAAATAAAGAAAGAGAATATTCTAAGATCAAGGAATAGGCTTTATTTTAAAACTTTTTTTTCTCATAATACAAAAAATCTTTTTTTCTGGGTGGTCCCACTAATCCTTAAAATAAAAATACTAAATATAAAAACTTTTGATTAAAAATGGCTGAAAAAGTAAAACTTGAACTTTTGTAGTTTGATAAAAAAAATCTTTGGACGGAAAGTTGGTTTTAGTGAATAATTCGAATTGAAATTGTTATTTATTCAAAGTAAGTGCACTAATAAATTTTAGAAGAAAAAGAAGATTTTGAAATTGAAATGAAGGGATTCTTTGAAAGAGTAGTTATATTAGGAATTGTTTTATTTCAAAATGTTATAAAATATCAAAAGTGAAATTAAGGCAGGATTCTATAGATAGGATTCTTTTTTTTTTTTTTTTTTTTTTACACAGAAATTTGTGTTTAAAAAAATAGAGAGAGAGAGGGAGAAGAGAGAGTGGTACAAAGGAGATAGAGAACGGGAGATACAGAAGAAAAAAAGTCATAGAAAAAGGCAGAATACAAAAGCTTTACAAATCAGAGAAAATATGAAAGTTTGTTTGTTTTGTTTTTTTTTTTTTTTTGTTTTTTTTTTATTTTTTTTTTTTTTTGTTTTTGTTTTTTTTTTTGTTTTTTTTGTGCCCGAAAATCGAATATTGTTTCAAAATAGGTGGCTTAAGTAAAAAAGCAAAATACTTTTTGATAGGCAAGCTTTTGGTCATTTAAAAAAAAGGCAAGTTTTTACAATAAAGGCAAACTTCATTTTTAAGGAAATTTTTCCAATCTGATTGGAAAAAATAAAAATGAAAATAATACATTTTACATAAATTACATACCATGCCTATATATATGAGTAAGAGTGAAAAATCATGAAAATGAGGATGATTTATTGGATATTTGGTAAAATGTTCCAACACTAAAGTGTTTTGAATTTAATGGATCCAAGTATTAAACATATTTGAAATAAATATGTATTTAGCATGCGTCTCTAATTCTTCTCCAGGTAATAACATATCAGGTTGTTGGTTTTGAGTGATTCAAAGAGGAAATATTACATAGCATTCAGTTTTAAAAACGAATGTGATTTGAAATTTTGAAAATTAGCAATTCTGTTATGCAAAAGATTTTTTAACATTGTTAATGAAATATTTTCTAAGATTACAAAGGAAGTGAGTGTAATTGAGTTTTGCAGTGAAAATCAAATTAAATGATGTTATGATTTTATAAATAAACGCAAAACTAAAATCAATACATGGTATTTATTACCCTGAAGATGAATTAGAGACACAACTGGAAATACATATATAGTTTTTAATATGTTTTAAATACTGTTTGATCGCAATCAATCAAAACACTTAGTGTTTGGAACATTTTATCAATATAAATAAATCATCCACATTTTCTATTTTTCAACATAAAACTGTTGGATTCATTTCAATTTTTTCTTGCCTATAATATTTATCAACTATATCTTTAAAAAACAGTCACTCAAAAAACTTAGCATCCATTTCTTTTTTGTTTTCCTTTCACTTAAGATTGGTGACCCTCCATTTTCAAATTCCGACGCCATGGGATGTAATGGCAACATCTGCACTGAACTGAAAGAAAGTTAAAACACATCAGCATTAAAAAGTTAAATGTAAACAACAAAAAAATTTCTGAAAGAGTTTCAGTTAAATTCTCTCCTTTCCTAATTTAATCATCAAGGCATGCAAAAGCATGAATTCCTTTGGCTCCTTTTGCATTCCATCCTAATCAATCATTGTCTTGCCTAAAAGTCCTCTAGACAGCACTCCCAGTGTCCTGCCTTATTCAACACTCTTTTGCATGAAAGGATATGACAAACAAGATCAATTTTATGCTAGTTTAATGAGTTTGAATTCAGAAGTGTTTTCTTTATTTAAACCAGTTCTTTCTTTTATTCTTGTTTGTATTTTTCTTTTATTGCTTTTGATTATATTTTATCTTTTATTAATTTGTTTTATTTTTTAATCATTTTTTTAATGTATTTTAATAATATAATCATTAATTTTAATACTCTTATTATATTTTTATTTGCTTTTTTTTAAACCTTCTCTTGGACAAAATAGGGGGCGAGTTTATTGAACCTTTGGTCTCCCTGGTCTTTCATTTCAATTTTCTTTTATAAAAAGATGTGCATAGGTTTGTTGTACTTACGAGATGCTGAAAAAAAAAAAAAAAACTAGTTACATGTCCGCATCCTGCATGCACAAAATCTAAAAGACGCAGTAAAATCAATATCCATGTGTCCTAGTGTTTTTCTTTTTCTGTTCCCTCCCATTTTCAAGCTAACTGTACATACATTTCAATAGTTTTCTTGAAAATGAATTTTACAGTTAAAGATATTGCGTACAAGGTAGCGAGTTAGATGGCTTTAGTTGGAACCGCATAATTGCGCCGGAGACTCATTCATAGCAAATATGTTTGTTCCATGACACACTAAATTAAAAAGCTATCAGCCTCCGCAATAAAGTTATATTATACATATAGATATATACTATATATTATAAGATTTAATACATTATTATATAATATATATATATATATAATATATATATATATACATAGATTTATACAGACATGCGCATACCACACACTATAAACATAAAATGCACAGTGCTTTTCGATACAACACTTACACATTCTAATACTCAACCGAAGAAAAAAAAAAGAAGAATATTTGACATCCTATTTCAAAACGTTTATTTTCAACGTTCTTTTTTTCTCAGACTTCAAATATTTAAACAGACCGATAAAACAAGGACTACTCTTATCGCCGTTTCTCCTTATTTCTGAGATAAAAAATTTTTTATCACCTTCCACATACCAAACAAAAGCCCTGAAGATGATCTAATTAATAGATCGAAACCGCAGCGTCGAAATAAACCAGCCACTTAACTCATTTAAACCTGTTTTTTCAATTTTTTTTATTATACTACAATACCGTCGGATTCACCTTCCTTTTATTCACATACACACACATATATATTATATTTATATATAGATATATTATATATAGAGAGAGAGAGAAGAGAGAGAGATTATCATATACGTCAGTAATAACCTACTCGAAGTTTCATCACCATCGGATCTTCAGGGTTAAATCCCACTGGTTAATCAGATATTCGACTAATTTTCACGTAAGTCTCCTTTTTCCACAAATACCATATATATATAGTATATATATATTAATATATATATATATATGATAGTATATAGAGAGAGAGAGAGAGAGAGAGAGAGAGAGAGAGAGATAGATAGATTAGATAGATAACAAAACATTATGCAATGTCAAATGATTGTTGAAAAACATTAAATGTCCATGTGTGGACATTATCTTGGTATAACATGTAAGAAAAATCATTTACGTTTATACATTAGACCAACCAAGCAGTTGCAGCGCCAACTTCTGTAAAAAGATAGCGAATAAAGCTAGTAGAAAAAAAGACATATAAGATCGTTTACTGCTTTGAACACATTCACCTGAACTTTCAAATACCAAGAAGGACAGACTACTTATCCTTATCGATTGGAGGCTTACAACAGTTTGGTGATCTCTAGTCATGAGTGAACAAAATACAATGATGTCATTGTTTGAAATGAAGATGTTCAAGGAATAAGTTCTTTGACGGCCTTTTTTTGATCAACAACCAAACTATTCAAAATGATCTCACGGTTGGGTTTCATTGCTATGCTTGATACACAGGAACACTTGAAGGCTGGAGGATCAGCAGCCGAAACGTTGTGGTTTTATATGGTTGGTTGGTATCCTTCCGTCTACTAAGACGATGGCGTAGTATCCACTTTTAAAATTTTTTATCTGCGAATTGTGTGAGTGTATGAACAGCCCAATTTTTGAAATGGCAATCTCTGGTGCAGTGGCTGCATATACTTCGGTTTGCCCCAGGTCGAATGCCTCCGTTAAAAATGAGGACAACAGTCTGAAAAGCCTCATCTTAAAAATTCAGACAAATAAAAATAATTGGCTGCTCAATACTTAAGTCTCTTACCTTGCTCTTTGACAAAGAGATTGAATGATAGAACGGAGATCCGAACCATTTTGTTTAATTGTCAGCAATGGCATTTATCAGCAGTTATCTGAATAGAAAGAAATGGTGCATGTTAAAATCTGTGTTAGCATCCTTCCGTCCACGAAGAGACGATGTGTGTGTCAATTTAAAAAAAAATTTTTTTTTTTATGGACTACTAGCCTAGGCGAGTTGATATGGATTTTTGGTTTGGTTTTGTTTTGATTTATGGGCATATCAAACCATGTTGGGTTCATTTAATGCCAGCAAAAGTTTTAGGAACAATTCGTAGCGATAGTTTGGAAGGAAAATTTTTTAAACCTCAATCTTTTTTGTACACCAAACAAGAAAAAAAAAAACAAACAGATTTTCTATTTTCCTTAGAATGAGACCCAACAGGTACTACCACTAATGGCAGGGTGGACCTGGGAGCAATGAGGATGCAGTGGTACGTACCACATTCTCCAGAACTGGAACCTCAATGTCAGTTAGTTTAACGTCAATACGAGGATATGTAGATCGTCAGTCACCACCTTCTAGCACCCATAGATAACCAAGGGGTTGGGGCTTGTCCATAAGGGCAATTAGGGTTTGGAACATTATATAGGTACTAGGGCTTGACATGACCAGCCGATTGTCGGAGAAGGCGCTCTGGGGTTTGATTTAAGAGGATGAGCTGTTGCCTCAAGCAGCAAATCCCTCTCTCTACACTACAATATGAATCCAAAGGAAAAGTAAGGACCAATCAGTTTAGGCAGCAGTAGTGTCGCAGGAGTTCGCTGAGTGTGAGTCACTGGAGTTCGCAGCACACACCACCTAAGGGACTTACCCGGCTTCCAGAATTTGTTTTTGGGGTTACCTCCTATAGCCTTTCTTGGGATGAGGTAAATCTGCTAGGGCAAGCAGAGATTTTTATATCAGACTTTTCTTTGGACTTATATGGGTTGCCAACGCAAGGGCTAAGGAGCCTCTTTCTTACCCATTTGGGGATTTACTACATGAAAATCTATCACAAGAACGGCTGAAACTTGAAAAAACGGGCAAAGAAATTAGGGGTGACGCATAAAAACAAAAAAAAAACAGAAAAACAGAACCCCAAATTATTTATCATTTTCCCATTAAACTACCAAACCCAAACCCCTAACCCTAATCCCCTGTTAAATGATCAGTTTTATTACAAAATTTGTGGGTTTCTGTTTTTCTGGCTCACCCTGTATACAGGGTGACTCAGAAAAAACAGAACCCAAATAATTTATTTATTTTTCCAATTAAACTAACACTAACCTAAACACTACCCTAACCTAAACCCCTATTAAAATAAAGTTTTATTAATTGTGGCTTTCTATTTTTTTCTGGGTCACCCTAATTTTCCAACCGTTTTTCAGTTCCAGCGCCACAAGACAACATTAGTTATAACTTGATAAAAATTCAATGAATGCAAATAAAAAAAAAAAATAAATAAAGAATTCTAATTTGAATAGCTTACAAAACGCTTGATAATCCTTATGAAATAACTTTTTGTTTCTTGCCTGCAGCTTTTTGCAAAGCTTGGCATAAAATGACTGAAGAAGATTAAGAAATAAAACGGTATAATATTTAATACCTTTGTCCGCAGTAGTATGTGTATTTCTAACACAAGTAAAGTATGCACTACATATATATATAAAGTGGTGTTCAAAAAATGTATATTATATATATATATATATATATACTCATAAAAGGTACACGGTAAATAACCTACTCGAGTTTCACCATAAGGATCTTCAGGGTTAAATATCCATTGGAATTAATCTTCAGGGTTAAATATCCACTGGATTATCAAAGATATTGATTAATTGCAGTCAATTTCGCCATGTTTGATTTTATCGGCGATAAAATACACACGTGAAATTGAATTAGTTATACAGCTGTCTATATCATTGGAAACTTGCATCAAACTAACCATTAGTGACCATTTTCCCCGGTAACGATCACTTTTTCCTCAATACCATATATATATATATATTATATATATATATATATATTCGATTGATGAAGAGAAATGGAAGTGAACTCCAATGGTATTAGATAGTGAGAAATTTGAAAAATTTTTTTTTACTCTTCCTATAATCAACAAAAGCCCCCGAAGAAGACTACTTAACAGATCGAAACACTGCAGCGTCAGTTAATAAACTCACCCTCATTTTATTAAACCTGGTGTTTTTTCAATTTCTCATATAACTACACACAGACACACAATATATATATAATTATATATATATATATATATATATATAATATATATATATGAGGAAAATAAAGATTAGGAAAAAATTTTGTTTCATAATAACGAAACACAACTAATTACATTCAATTAATATTTCCTTCTGTGGATTTAAGAGTTTCTTCAGAATTTTCTTTTTTTCGAAGAAGCCGTCTTAAATGCCACAGAGGAAAAAATAGTTGAATTGTTTGTGTTTGGTTATTCACAATGTTCCTCAGTTTTACTCACACACACATATATATATATATCTTTTTTTTATGGCCATCTGAAGATTTCATGAGAGAATGAACTGCAGTTATGCATATTAACACCAAATAGTTTAATCTCTGATTTTCATATATAATTATATATATATATTAATTATTACCACATATACACACACCACATACATACATATCATACATCGTCATGTAAGATTGGCTTTTAAATAGAGAGTACTGAGGAATTACATTGCTATGGTAACAGGAGGCATTACGCAATACTACATTATCCTGTTTGTTACCATTTCAATGGAATTTGTGATTAGCCTGTATTGAGGCCAGTTTGATAATTCTTGTGGAAAAAGGTTCAAATGGATTCAAATGGACAGCATTCAGAACAAATACAAATAACAAAACAAATGTCATTAGAAATATTTACTTTGTTTTTGTATTTATTGTCTTATAAATTTGGGTCCAAATTTGTCAAAAATCATTTATATATTATTATTTTCTAGACAGGGTCACATACAGAGTGTGCAAATACCTACATCTATCTAGGCAGAAGGCTGTGCAGATACTACACTGATCCTAGGCAGAGCGTGGCCAGATACTACACTGAACTGTGGCAGGTGTGCAGATACTACACTGATCCTAGCAGAGTGTGCAGATACTACACTGAACTGTGGCAGAGCGTGCAGATACTACAATGAACTGTGGCAGAGCGTGCAGATACTACACTGATTTCTAGCAGAACGTCAGATAGCTACACTGATCCTAGCAGAGCGGCAGATACTACACTGAATCCTAGCAGAGGCGTGCAGATACTACACTGACCTAGGCAGAGCGTTGGCAGATACTACACTGATGCTGAGCAGAGCGTGCAGATACTACACTGAATTCCTAGCAGAGCGTGCAGAATACTACACTGATTCCTAGCAGAAGCGGATGCAGATACTACACTGATCCTAGGCAGAGCGTGCAGATAACTACATACTGATCCTTTTCACAGTAGCCTGCTAGTATGTACCAAACCAATTGCTGCAAACAAGAAAATGATCATTTCTCTTAATTTTTTAGATGAGGCTTCAGAAAATTGGTATTATTAGGATATATGGACTATTCGTCCTCATCATTATTGTTTATTGTACGTTTTGGCTGAATGTGCCCTCCAGTCAAGAGATAGCAGTAACATAGAAATAATAAGTTAACACAGCTTAACACCTGTCCAGCTATGGTTAGCGGAATGAGAACAGGATACCCCAGTGATAGAAAAAGAGGTTGGGTTCAAAGTTCCGTGATGGCTTCTGATTCCAGAAAGAAGGTTCCGATGAAAAGAAATACCTGAAGAAGGCCCAGAAGGGCACATCAGCCGAAATGTTGTAGCAGATAAGGAGTCTGATCACTTTCCATCCTTCCTTAGGGACTATGCATGTCATGGGCACCTCCTGGATGGATCTTCCGGGATTCTCCATAGCTCTCATCATCACAGCCCTTTTGATGATGTTATTGCACATCCCTCAAAACTGGTTCCCCTAATGACCCGCTTG
>CM042150.1:30063450-30092288 GCA_023376005.1 Doryteuthis pealeii | reverse complement strand
CGGAGAGATAACATGTTGCACTATCATTCACCTCAGAACTCATTCTATTCAAATAAAGTCCTGTTATTATTGTAATCTTAGTCGTTCTGCTCAATTAGAATAAACTAACCATCAGTTTTTGTACTTTGGCTTATGATAGGATAGCAGTGGTGGAGAGCCGCTGTGAGCAGCTTTAAGTAGTCAAAGAGTTAAATAGTTACCCATGTAAGTAAAACTCTGAATTCAAACCTGTTAAAGTCCGCTTAAGAAATTGACCTTGTGTCACATCCTGCTTATCACAGATGGGTTGGTAAATATGTTGATATCAAATTAATGGGAAAGGTTTCAGCGAAATTTCACAGCAGGTGTAAATTACCGAGAAACAAAAGAAATGTAGCAGAGTATTAAATTGTACTATAGAATTAGAATAAAGGGTATAATATATATATATATATATATATATATATATATATATATAAGGAATGACTTATCGATAAAAATATTGGATTGCTCTCAATATTTAGTTGGTATAAGTTGTTACTTGGATAAGTCAGCGTTATAACAAATATAAAGTGCTCAATACATAAGTAGAGCGGATTTATTAGTTTATTTCTGTACACACTATAATATATATATATATATATATATTATATATATATATATATTATTATAGTATGTACAGAAATAAACTACTCGAGTTTCACCATAAGGATCTCATGGTGAAACTCGAGTAGGTTATTTCTGTACATACTATAATAATAAATTAGCTCTACTTACGTATTGAGCACTTTATATTTGTTATAATGCTGACTTATCTTGGTAAAACTTGTATCAACTAGATATTGAGACCAATTTCACTGGTAAATTTATTCCTTTTTCATATATATATATATATATATATATGTCCTAAATACTTAGTCATGTATATTATATATCCACCAAGCTCAATTGGAGGGTCATATTGCTAAAACTTATATAGACATCTTGCACTTTCTAGATTTTTAGACTGATAATTATTGCTTTAAAACCCCTAAACTATTTGAAAATGTTATGAACTGGAATTAAAATATTAAAGGAGCGCCCCCATGGTGCAGTGGTTAACGTGCTGGACTGTGACATTGTTGTAAGCGAATTTGAACTCCAGTTGTGCTATTATGTTCATATACAGACTAATACCCTTGGAAAGGTATGAACCCCCTAATTCCCCCAGCTATGGGTTAGATAGTTCTACTACTGTTTTTCTACAAGGATAGCTTTGGCATTAACTAACCCATGAAGTTTGATATGCCATTAAACCAAGAAAATAAACCAAACCTAAAATAAAATAAAAATCCCTTCATTTCAATTTCAAATCTTCTTTTCCTTCTAAAATTATTTAAGTGCACTTTACTTTGAATTAAAAAACAATTCAATTCATATTATTCACTAAAACAAACTTTCCGTCCAAAAAGATTTTTTTTTTTCAAACTACTCAAAGGTTCAAGTTTTACTTTTTCCGCCATTTTTGTTGGAAAAAAACTGAGGGAGAGTTAAATTAAGATTATTATACTTTTTAGATATTGAACTATTTAGCAATAGCTCTTAAGTAAACATATCAAAAGTTGTAATAATCAAATTATCATACTGTGGTATATCCACCAGTCATTAGTCTTTCTAATTTAATATATTTCATTACATTAAAACTTCTCAGTCGGTAAAGTGTCCAACTAGGAATCAGAAGGTTCCTGGTTTGATACCGGTCCTCGTTAACTCAGTGTATGAATAGCACAGGGATCTTTGTGGTAAAGTTAGGTGCTGATGGTAGGCGTGGCACTTTACCTCAGATTCTAAAATAATCTCCTTGGTCTAACGCTAGTGAAAAGTAGATAGGCTCCCTCGCTGTCTGGTTGTTACTGACATTAGGCCGGATTGCTGACTGTATTTATGCTTGGAGGTTGCATATACTTGCTAGTATTTCAAAGTATAAATCATAAAACAAAGCAAAAAAAATATAAATAATAATATATTCAACAATGCTTCTAAAAAACAAACATCTAAAAAAAATCTTATTTCCCTTCGCCGAAGAGCTTAAGGCCTTGTTTGTTATTATTCACTCAACTTCCCCGTACATATTAGGGTAGAGGCGTATAAGTATCATTAAGGTTAATTTCGCAGGGATTGTTCGGTCTGTACCATGGCTGAGACAGTATAGTTTCTGACTATGCCTGTTGAGGTCCAGGTTTCGATTTCTGTCAGAGAGAAATCGTTAATATACATCGCTGATGAGACTTAAAGTCGAAACAGTCTGTATGATGTTCTACAGACCGAACGATCCTTTGCCGAAATTAACTTATCATGTTTATTTACTTTAATTATCAAATTTATGCGATATACGCATTGTAATTGCCTTCAAGCAAAAAAAAATATATATAAATAATAACAAAACAATAATAAAAGAAAATAAATAAAACAGTATGAAACAAAACTATGATTCATAGTTTTGTTTTCCTCTAGCTTCGCAGTTTTTTGTCTTCGCAATCAATAAGCAAAATGAATTGGTAACCTGCTGTTTGAAATGGATTGTCATGGGAAATTTGCCATATTCACATATATACACATCTGCTTTCCAATATAGGGATTCTCCATAAATATTCATATATCCATTATTTGTTATTGTTTTATATTATATATATTTTACCAACCCCTCCGCACGAGCAGGATGCGACACAAGGTCAATTTCTTAAGCGGAGTTTAACAGGTTTGAATTCAGAGTTTTCCTTCTCCTAGACCGGTTGCCTAACCAAGGTTAAAGAGCCAAGTCTGCCTTACTATTTGCCCATAGCTGGAGGGAGAGTAGGATTCATACCTTTCCCAAGGGTATTAGCACTAAGTGAAATTCAATTACCACGTCCAGGATTTGAACTCGGAGCGACGAGTCCATTTCCCATGACTTTAACCATTACACCACACGCTTCCTATTGTTTTATTATATAACTAGCAGGACCTTTGGATATATACCACAGTATGATAATTCACTTCTGAGACCATTCTTGCAGACATCCTGTGTTTCAAGGATGTCTGCAAGAATAATCTCAGGTGCTTTGGCATTGCCCCCTCCAGCTGGAAGGATGGTAGCAGGCTCTCTGTAGTACACTGTTCATGTCTGAAGCCACCCTGGCACAACAGCATGAATCCAAGAAGTCCAGAAGAAAACAGCAGCAACAAAGCACCGGCACATCAACATCTTCAGGATAGCTTTCACATGCGACATCTGTGGTTGAGAATGTTTTTTTCGAACTTTGGACTTCAGTCACAGGAGGCACAAAAACTATGTTATAGTCTTCCGAGACTGAAATGCCAATGGAATAGAATCATGTAACTAGCAGGACCTTTGGATATACCACAGTATGATAATTCAATTATTACAATGTTTGATTTTACTACTGCCTCGAACAAAGTTTACATTTTTTTTTTAAATCACTAATGATTGCCATCATCTGAATTAAGAAAAAGCATATCAGAGTTAACTGTTGTGTAGGGCCAAATTCGAATTGTAGTTGTAGTCGTTAGTAGTAGTAATAGTTGTTAGTTCAGAAACAACATATGCAAGTTGTACAGTCACAAAGGGGTTGTTTATTCCTTTCTAGGCTCGTGAGTTCTTTTTCTGAGAGATGAGAGAGAGGGAGAGAGTAAGGTCATATTATTCTATCGTAAATCATGTTCGGTACTACTATGCAAAACCCATCATGGTGGGGGGAGTCCCGTCTGCCCCTTAGAAAGGCTCAGCCAAAACAGACTGATTTTTCTCCTCTTCTGTTTCTCGTCTCGGGGTGGGAGGGTCACCCACTTCCGGTTAAAACCGGGAACTTCCGTTTTTATTTTTAAATCTCATTCCAGGGTCATTAATCAGTCATTGCTGGCACCCCGTTGAGTGTTTACCCTTCTAAACTTTAATTTTTGTTCTTATTTCTTTTTCTTCTCTTTCTCCAGAAATCTGAATACCGTTTTCTTTTCGATCCCCAAATTCCCCAAATTATGCTACATTAACATAGAAATTACAGAAAGAAACACAATGAGTATTAAGGATAGAGGAAAAGGTTTACTAAGCAAAGATACAAGGTGAACAGAGTAATTAGCAATTGCTAGTTTGAATTAATAATTCCCATGAGATCTTGTTGTTTCTCTCCTCTGAGGTTTAGTCCGACATTATTTATAGGAAAAACTGAAGATTCCATTCTCAATATTTAGGTACTATATGACAGCAAATAAACCCAGCCAAATAACTTTTTTCAAATTATGGATGAATGTAAATCACATTTAGAAATTGATCAAATTTCTGCATTGAATAACCCATAAGGAGTTGATATGCCGTTAAACAAATGATACAATTTGAGTATCAGAGTTAACAGAGAATTAATAGGAAGAAACACAATGAGTATTAAGGATAGAGGAAAAGGTTTACTAAGCAAAGATACAAAGTGAACAGAGTAAGTGTAGCAATTGCTAGGTTGAATTAACAAGTCCTGTAAGATCTTGCTGTTTCTCTCTTCCGAGGTTTCATCAGATATTACTTATAGGAAAAAAAAAAATGATTCCATTCCAGAGATGCTGATAGGTATGCACCCTGCATCCCTGATGCACAAAAATCTAAAAGGACACAGCAAAATCGTGTCCATGCATCCCAATGTTTTTCTTTTTACTTTCTTCACTATTTCAAGCTAATTGTAAATACATTTCAATAGTTACTTAGAAATTAATTACACAGGATAGGTTACAAGGTAGGAGTTAGACAGCTTTAGTTGTTTCCCCAGATCATAAATGAAAACCCTACAATCTATTAAGAAACTTTAGTTGGGACCCATTAATTTTCACAGGGACTCATTCAAAGCAAATATGTGTAGCAAGAGCGAATGGCAAAATTCACGAACCTGTGATGAGCCAACAACGGTCTGTCGATCGAAGAGACAGCGGGTGGCGAGATGAGAGTTGTGACGTCTCGGCCAGACCGAGTATAAAAGAACAGTGGCGAGGGGGCAAAAGATGACGAACTTATGTTGTTTAAGATCTTCACAAGTGTTACAGTGTCTTTGGTAGAAGCAGAAGTAAATTTCGTTAACTAATTAGAAGACTTTAGAAGTTTACTCCTAATAGTGGTGTCTCGAATTTTAACGTTTATATCGACTGTTTATTAATTAGAATATGTGCATCCCAGGACACACTAAATCAAAAAGCTATCAGCATCACTGGCATTCTCATTATTTACATTTTGTCAAACATTATTCATAAGAAAAACAGATAATTCTATTCTCACTATTTAGGTTTTGTCAGAAATTATTTATAGGAAAAATAGATGATTCCATTGTCCTTATTTAGGTACTATATGACAGTTTTCTTTTCTTTTTTTCTAGCACTGACATTGGAATTCCGCTTGTCAAAAGGAATTGTCAATGACAAAAGTGAAAAACTTGAATCCTTTTGTGAAATTTTGGAGAAAATATTCCGCAAAGGATTGAAACGTAAGTAAAAATTGTTTATCTATCTATCTATCTATATGCTATGAAAATTCTTATGTTTGTATATATGTAACCTAGAAAAAAATGGCACATCATACCAAGATTTTTATCAGAGCAATGTAATCAAAATGTTCTTAATGAATAAAGTTTATCAATGATTATTTAATTTACAGTCAAAATCATTGATACATAGAATAAAGAACAACCCTGTACTATATATACTCAGAAATTTATGCAACATTAAATGGTCCAAATTGTTTGTTAAAACAAGTTTTAATAAATACATGCCCAGTTTTATGAGAAAATTATTTACAAACAAGAAATAGTCACATAATATTTGTTTTTTCTTTAAATTTGACATGTCAAAGATCTGTTTACATTTTTTATGGAAGAGTGTGGTAAAAAATCCTTTTACAAAATTTTGGATGTCAATAAAAAATTTTTTAAAAGTATTTATTTTTTTACACTAAAATTAAAATATTCATTCAATTTTAATAAAATTTTGTAGAATTATGTAAAAATTGGTGTATATTTAAAAAATTATTGCCGTCTGTTTTAAAACAAATATCTCAGTGGAGTGGAGTGAATATGATGCTTTTTAAGTAAGTAATTAATTTTGAATAAAAGTTTGTTTTATTTAAATTCCCCAGCATTATCTTTCATAAATTAATTTTTACACCACCCGGTGTGTGTTTTAGTATTTATAAAGAATAGTTTGGCAGGTATTTATCTATGAGCAAGTTTGTAGTTCGTGTTTAGCCTTTCATGCATGAACATACTGATAAAAAAGAATCTGTAAAATTCATGATTGTTTGCTGGTACTCTCAAAGGATGTTTTAGTGTGTAGCAGCCTGAACTCTACCACTCCCAATTAAAAAATAATACAAAAAAATCCTCCCCGCCAAAAACCAGATCAGATGTTACGTATGACTGGAAATGCTGTAGACAGTCTGCTAAAAATTTGATAATAAATTCCATCACTGACACCAGCAGGAGTCTGTGAATGTCTCTCGACTCAGATATAGGCTGACTCGATTCATTTAATTGACTCTCCACAAAGCTAAAATATGATACAAGGTCAGTTTAATGTGACGTAACTCTCCCGAACGGTGAGTCGAAAAATTGCTTATTTTTTTTTTTAACTACATAGCCTGGGTGGGTTCATATGGTGGATGAGCTGTTGCTCAAGCAGCAAATCCCCCCTCTCCACACTGCCGCTGTGATCCAAAGGAAAGGTAAGGAACCAATGCAGTTTGGCTGGAGTTGCTGGGTAGTACTGGATTTCAGCATCACACGATCTTAGGGACTCCGGCTCTTGATTTATTTTTGGGGTTTACTCCCCTAGCCTTTCCTTGAAAGAATACTTCCTACCATATAACTGTAAATTATTCTTATTAAGAAGATTTACTAAGGAGGATTATTAGATACTTGAAACCGTATAACTGTGTGCAAAGAAATGGCTTTTTAAATAGAAATAATCACTTGAAATCATACAATTATTTGTATTAGATAAGAATACTTGAAATCATATAATTATTTGTATTAGATAAGAATACTTGAAATCACATTAAAAAAAGAAAGAAAAAAAGAATTTGGACACTACTCCATCATCTCCCGTAGACGGATGGATGCTAACAACAATAAAAATTCCTATGGAATAAGATTAATTTTTTAAACAGATGTATTTGACTCAAAGATAGGACCCTAATATACAGGGTGTCCCAGAAGTCATGTATTATCCAGGTTTTGAAAAACAACACCTTTAGTTATTTCAAAAACATATTCATTGATAGTAATTGACACAATTAATTTTCTATCTCTCAATTTGAGCATTTATTATAATTATTCTCAATAACAGTGATTTGAAATCAACAAAGGTGTATTTTTGAAAACCAGGATGGTGTGTAACTTCTAGGACACCCTGTATAACTAGTTTTTGTATCCTTTCCTTTTTTTTTACTAAATGATTTTTTTTTTCTTTAGAAAATGGCGGCTGGTTTTCGAGAACTGACTATTGGTGTTGGATCAACAAACTTCTTGATAGCCTGGCGAACCAAAGGTAAAAAAAAAAAATGTTTGAATTTTTATTGCCTATCTCAGTAATTCTCATTCTGAAAATATTTTTTTTTAATTTCAAAAATTGCATTCAAATATATTGGTAATCTGAACATTAGCTGAATAAATGAAAGTGACCTCCCCTTGTTTATTACACTTTGAGGAAGCCAATTTGTTTTGTCAGCCATTTTCATGTCACCGTAAATCAATACAACTGCATGTTTTAAATCAAAAATATCATAAAATATGTTCTGAATAACAATTAACTTCATTTCAAATAATGCACAAGCACAATTAAGAACATATTTTATGATATTTTCGTGTTAAAACATGCAGTCGTATTGATTCAAACAAATTTGTATTTTCAGTGTAGATTTACTGCCTTCTAGCACCCATATGATAAAAAGGGCTTGGGGCTTGCCATAAGGGCAATAGGGTTGGGGCAATCATATAGGTGCTAGGGCTTGACATGACCAGCCGATTGATCAGAGGGGTCCTCTCCAACCACCTGTCTAGCCTAAGTAAGGGTCTAAGTGGAGTGTTGCATGTCATGGAATGCTCATCCACCAGGATGTCCTTAAGCATTATGGGTTGCCATTCACAGCCAACAGGTGGCCCCATTGGGGGGGGGGAGTTTTTATTTCCACTCTGCAGAGGTGCAGTCGGTGTATTCCAAAGACCCAGCCGACAGGGCTTGCAGTTGTGCAAAGTAATTTGAAGAAAAACCTTAAAAAAGATGATTATGCTTGAAAAGATTTCTTTGAAAACTCCAAGAATAACAATCAGTACAAAGAATGAGCAATTGTCTGCCATTCTGTTTAGGACAAAGCATTTATGTGTTGTAGCGATTGTCTGCCCCTGTTTGGTCTGGAAGAGTTATCTTCCCTTGCCGCAGGTTTTCTATTGCTAGGGGTCCTGAGTATTTGGTCAGAAAAGCGCGAAGTTTGGGTTCTCTTTTCTCCTAGACAGCAAACAAGACACATGGGTTAGACATTTGCATCTATACCTATTGTGTGTGGGGGCTTCATCCCCCAGTCTGTCATAAGTAAGTGACATTCCTTCAGGAACTCTGTATCACTTCTTTAGAATGAAAGCCTACATCCTACTTTCTTTATAATGCATTTATGTATCTGTTTTGTATACCTATCTTGTACCTTGTAATTTGTATATATATTCCTGTTTGAATGTATTTCAATGTGCTCACCATTAAAGTCTGTTTGTTATATCTTATAACTTTTTTGTTGGAATATTTCTTGTACTTATATGTACCCACGTTGGAAGGTCACTCTAAGCCTTCTAACTAATTATAATACCTTTACATCTAACAGTATGAAGTACAAAAGATGAAGGTGTTTTGTTGATAAATTTTAAACCCATCTTTTTCTCATTTGAACAGGATTAACCCAATTTTTAGTATGGTTACCGACATAGTGAAGGAATCTAAAAAAGTAAGTATAAAAGTAATAAATTTCTATTCTTTTTGTTCTTAGACATTCCACTAGAATTCTGAAGAATTAAGGAACTATAAAATTCTCTCCCAAACTTTTTGTTTTTGTTCATTTTTATCGAATCTACACCAAGCTGGTTTCTCATTGTCAATAATTGTACCAACATTTTCATTGGTTTAAACCAGGGATCACCAAACTTTTTTCACAGTGGGCCGGATAAATGAAAAAATAATGAGTGCAGGCTACATTTTATCAAAATCTTATATATATTGAAAATATAGGGTTTGCCCTTTCCAAAAATGTTTGTTTCATAACCTTTGACCTATTCATTGCTTTACAGTAGCTCTTTGAAAATTACCTGTGTTTTTCAAGCAGTCGTAACAATAGAAAATTTGGGATCGTGTAAGTTACAAGTGAAATGCTCACACGCACAAAATTTTGTAACCTACCTACAGTAGTCAAGTCCATGAAGATTTAGTAAGCTTAACATATTTGAATTTAAATGGTATCAGAACGTCTCGCATTCCGTACATTCTAACAAACATATTCAAGTACCATTGGCGGGCCTGATAAAATGCTTTCATGGGCCATAAATTGGTGACTCCTGTCCTGAAATGAAAATAAGGACCTTACCCATGAATAAAAGAGGGCTGTCTCTTTTAGGTTAGTTGGATTTTACAGCATGTCAACCCTTGTTGGGTTATTTTATGCTGAAGATTATTTTTTTAAAACCCATTTTTGATTTATTTAATCCATTGATAGGACTCTAACAAATACTACCACTCTGAGTCAAAGTGGACCTTGTAGAAATGGCAATGAAGTGGTAGTCAAATCCATGAAAATTTGGTAAACTTAACATGATATTTAAATTAAAATGGTATCAACATTTCACGTTCCAAACGTTTTAACAAACAAATTGAAGTACTGTCAATGGGCCTGATAAAATGCCTTCGCAGGCCGGATCCAGCCCGCAGCTATAGTTTAGTGACCCCTGGTTTAAACACACAAACACAATTGGTGTCTGTTTTTCTCCTTTGGTTATGAAATCTTTCTTCAGCTTCTCCTTCATTCTCTTCTTCATCTATTACTCTCTCTCTCTCTCTCTAACTCTTTCTATTTATTTCCTTCATTCTCTTTTTGATCTATTACTCTCTCTCTCTCACTCTTTCTATTTATTTCCTTCATTCTCTTTTTGATCTATTACTCTCTCTCTCTCTCTCTATGTGTGTGTTCTGCCTTCATACATACATACATTCATTGACTCCTCTCCGAATCCATTCCGTCCTTCCTTCCCACCCCTTTGTCCGACCCCAGTATGAACTCTGATAATTATGTGACAAGCAACACATATACCCTAACCCACCCTGATGTGTACATGACAATCAACATGTAGCCCTCCTGGAGCTACTAGGAATTGACCACCTCCTCCCATATTCATGACCTCCTGACTCCCCAGTATGAGAACAACATCCTTTGAAGCAAGAACTCAATCCACTGTCCTGAAGAAGGTCTAATAGACCGAAACGTTATAACATCGACATCCCTACCTACAATAAACATCCATCCTGTACAACATCCCATGTTTGTCTACCTTTCTCCACATATTGTCAGATTAATTTCTTTTTATTTCTTCCATATATATATATATATATATATATCTTATTATAATGGAGATTGTGTGTTTTTCTGTCTGTAACCGAAACTATATTCCTACCCAAGTCACAATTCTCTTAGTTATTGACATCACATTCTCCATGATTTTATTTTTATCTAAACCTCAATTATTAATAAAATTGTCTTACATTATTAATACTGTTAACTATGTCTCCATACTGACAACATGCAATTATATTTATATATACAACAAAATAGCGGTTTACAGTGTGAATGGGAAGGCTAATTTGCATATTAATATCAAAATATCGAATTTAATAAATATGTGCTTAGTATTATTGATTTCTAACTGTTTGGTTTTATTTTAATGAATATAAGCAAAAATCTCTTCAATGAATCTTAAATGAAATCCATTAACAAGATAAAATAACTGTCATTTTATTCTTTACTTCCTCTTATAACTAAATACTTAATTAGAAAAAATAACAATGAAAGACGAGAGTGATGGAAGAGTAAGTTTCAGTTGTTCCATTTTTTATTATACTCCCTCTGTTTCAAATCTTTTATTATACTCCCTCTGTTTCAAATCTTTTTATCTGTATTCTTATTTAGTTTCCTTAGCCTTTCTAATTTAATACAATATTTTATTACATTAAAAATTAATACTTGCACCCGGAGGTTGCTTAATATTTGCTAGTATATATTATAATATATATATATATATATATATATATATATAAATGAAACAATATGAATTTTAAATTTAGTTATTTTTATTTTTGGAAAAGATTGTTCAGAAAAAAGAATATAGGTAAGCCATATCTTATATCTCATTCTTTGCTCCAGTCCTTACTAACCTATTTTTTGAGGAGGCACTTGTTGTGTAATGGTTATCGTCATAGGAAATGGACACGGCAACCCGAGTTCAAATTCAAGACGAAGCTGAATTGCATTTCACATAGTGCCAATACCCTTGGAAAAGGTATGAATCCAACTATTCTCCCTCCATCTGTGGGTAAATAGTCAAGCAGACAGGGCTCTTTAACCTTGGCATGGCTACCAGTCTTGGAGAACAAAAACTAAATTCGAACCTGTTAAACTCTGCTTAAAATTGACCTTGTGTTGCATCCTGCTCATGTGGAGGGTTGGGTAATACATACTAATCCATTTTGATATGCCTCTACATTTTATGCTTGTTCAATATCACCCACTCATGAAAATATCTTATTTCTTTGATGAACAAAAAATTATATAAATATCTAATACTTACATTTTGCCATCCTGATAAGAGTGAGTTTCAGTTATTTGCTTCATTTTTTTACTGAATAGTTGAGTTTCAAAATTACATTTTCAGCGAACTACAATTCAGCCATTGGCCATATTTCTTCCTCTTCTTCCAATGGCTGACAAAGGTATCAACCTGATTTGTCTTTTGTGACCTTTTATACATCTGACACTTAGATTTACCATCCAGATAAAAGTAAATTTCAGTCATTTGCTTCATTTTTTGACTAAACAGTAAAGTTCCAAAATTACATCTTCCACTAGGTACAATTCAACCATCGGCCATATTTCATCAGTCTATCTCTTCCTCGAACGACTGACAAAGGTATCAACCTGATTTGTCTTTTGTGACATTTAATAATAATCTAACACTTACATTCACCATCCAGATAAAAGTAAATTTCAGTCATTTGCTTCATTTTTTGACTAAACAGTGAAGTTCCAAAATTACATCTTCCATTAGGTATAATTCAACCATCGGCCATATTTCATCAGTCTATCTCTTCCTCGAACGACTGACAAAGGTATCAACCTGATTTGTCTTTTGTGACCTTTTATAAAAATCTAACACCATCCAGATAAAAGTAAATTTCAGTCATTTATTTAATTTTTTGACTAAACAGTGAAGTTCCAAAATTACATCTTCCACTAGGTACAATTCAACCATCGGCCATATTTCGTTAGTCTATCTCTCCTCCTATCATTCAAAAGGTGTCAAGTCTTAGTCTTAGCTGATTTAACTGTAACTATTTAGTAATAAAATGAAGCTTAATCTGATCTCGAGCACTTTTGATAATGTTTAGAATGCGACAACTGCATTTTCTGCAGTGGATAAGACCTGCCTAAATAACAGGTGCATCTGATGGTTATATGATTATCAGCGTGGAGGCATGTAGTGTAATGGTTATCATCATAGGAAATAGACATGGTGAGACGAGTCCTGTCGGTGGGAAAGTAGAATACACTTACTGTGCCTCTGCAGAGGGGACCACCTGTTGGCTGTGGGTGGCGACCTGTGATTCTTAAGGATGGAATTTTGGTAGATGAACAGTCTATGATATGTAATGCTCCACTTTGGCTCTTACTTAGGCTAAATGGGTGGTCGGAGAAGCCCCCTTTGATCAATCGGCTGGTCACATCAAGCCATAGCACCTATATCATTCGCCTAACCCTAATTTCATCCATGCAAATATACTTATATTTTTCTATTTATCTTCTCAATATATATATATATATATATATATATATATAAATAATGGAGATTCGCTTCTGGTTTTTGTCTAACAAAAACTATGTCACTGCTTACGTCACATTACCCAAAATCGACTTAACATAGAATAAATACACTCAAAATTTGAACATGCAACATTAGACAGTCCTCATTGTTTTTTAAAACAAGTTTTAATAAATACATGACTGGTATTATATATCTATATATAGTTTGTTTTATTTTAATAGATATTTAAAGTTTACATTTCAAATTGTTTTATTTTTTAATCCTTTAATGAATTTCATGATTTTACTTACTTAGGGTACAAACTCGCTGACATTGAATTTCTAACTCCCACCCCTCAGGAAATATGTTTCAAAAATCTATTTTTACATTGCCCGGATGGCGTTTTTTATTTTGCTAGTATATATAAATATATATATATATGTATATATAAATATGTATATGTATATGTATATATAAATATAAATATGTATATATAAATATATATATGTATATATAAATATAAATATGTATGTGTATGTGTATTTATATAAAGTGTGTTTTTATTTTTGGACTGTTACATATTCATATGTTGTAGTATTTAATAACGATTAATACCTAATAATATCCATTGCATAATCTGTCTATGTTGTTGTCATTGTAACTACCTACTTGCCTACCATTTTCCTTGAGATTTGGCCTGCTGTGATATGCTAAGTGTGAGGAAGGGTGGGAATAAACCAAGTTAAGTGAAAGTCAATCTCACTTCCACCAATCCCATGCATGTATGCTTTTGCTACAGGTCAGCAATTGAACCTGGATACAACCTTAATTGTTAGCGCACCAGCTCTCCCCATGAAGACGTCACTGCAATCGCAGCTCCCCACTATATTCTCTTGCTTTTGCTGATATGCCACAGCAGTATTGGAATTGGAACTAACAATTACTTCATTTTCTTTTTAATTCTGCTGGAAACTTAACCAGAATATATATATATATATATATTGATAATTGAATTAAATTACCATGACCAGACAAATCGGCAAACACTGTGTGTAACATCGGGAGCACTGGACACCTGTTTCGACCTCATTAGATGTCATCAGCAGTGCTTACCACAATCTCTGGTACTAGAGATCGAACCAGCGACCACAGAGTGAAGAGCAGAATCTCTACACCTGGGCCACAAGCCCACGCCACAAACAGAGTATGCCAAATCGTCTAGTCAATGGTAATTCACGCACAGCCACCTAACCTGTATTTGTCTTGACGCCTATCACAGGATTACAGAGGACAAGGTCACCTCCAGGATGTCGCATGTGGTGTTTGCCGAGTTGTCTGGTCATGGTAATTTAATTTAATTATCAATTATTAATGTAATTCCTCTATTTACATATATATATATTATATATATATATATGTGTGTTGTGTGTGTGTGTATATATATATGTGTGTGTGATATATATATGTATGTGTGTGTGTGTATATATATGTATATTATGTGTATATATGATGTGTGTGTATATATATGTGTGTGTGTGTTATATATATATGTATATATATATATGTGTGTGTGTGTGTATATATATTGGTGTAAGTGTGTGTGTGTGTATATATATTATATATGTATATATATATATAATAATATATATATATGTGTGTGTGTATTATATATATACTGTGTATTTTGGTAAGTTGTTATTTAAGCACATAATATTTCTTCTTTATGATTTTCAAGTGTAGACGTTCAAGTCTTCTTCTTGTTTCTGTATATCTTGATTCAGATGGTACAGAAAGTGTCCTATATTTTTTACCCAAGACCTTTCAACCATATCTCTGGTTGTCCTCAGGGGGATTATTGATTATAGTGATTGTTTGTTTGGTGCAAGATTTATTTGTTTGGGAGTGTTATGGTTGAAAGCAGCTGTACTCCAACTAAAAACTGACCTGGTGTTGCATCCTGCTGGTGGATGGATAAATACATACAACCCTTCACGGTTTATATCAGAGGTTTCCAACCTTTTTCATATCACAGGTAAGGAAATGAATCTGACGGTATATAAGGGTAAGATAATATGTTAATAACACAGATATTGTTCAAATAAAATTATTTATTATGCTGATATTGCAATATTTTGATCTGTTAATGTTATGACCTGTTTAAGGGTCAATAAATAATAACTCAACACGGGTATAAAATGTAGGGAACAGATTGTATTCAGCAATATATTTAGTTAAGAAGTTGAAATTGAATTTATTTCAATAAACTCCTGAAAAATAGACTCGGTATTGTAGTCATCATTTACTACGAAGAAAAATACTACGAACGGTATTGTGAATAGAACGATATTCCCCTGACCACTAGACACCCGTGGAGATAGTCAATTGGCTGTAACGAAGAGCACATGGCTTGTGTAAGGTGATACTCGGTTGATACTCATTCACTGACCAACCAAAGGACTACTAGAATTCTGTGAGTGTGATAAACATAAGCCCCAAAACGTTTACGCTCGCGCCGAACGAAGTTAGTGACCAGTAAATAACTTTTAATAGTGCACCCACAGAGTGCACGGTATAAGACGCACAGAAAGTTCATTGTGCAGAAAGACCCCACAACGTTACGTATACGATTTAGCATCGTGAAGAAGGCTCTACGTTACATTCATATTTAACAAAAAATATGCTCTGAAGAAAATCAAAAGATTGCAATATCAGCATAATAAAAAAACTTTATTTGAAGAACATCTATGTGTTTTTCATAATATCTTACCCTTATATAGTAAGATATATAATTTTGCATTTTATAATCTGTCATTGTTAAATCTGATGTTAACTAAAAACTTTCAAAAACCAATATGGCCGAATTAGATCACGTGGTCTGCATGCACACACACACAGACAGACACACACACTCGCCTTGTTCTGTCCAATCAGAAGCGAAGGTCAGTGACTTCCACGTCATCACTTACACATCTACTCATTCTGGTTATTTTCCATTATTACACTTTTCAATTTTTCCACATTTGTCCCACGTCAGCCCACCACTGATGTCATACATTGACTTCCACATTTATTATTTTCTATGTGTATATACAAGGTGTGTTAAAAAAGTATCGAGATTTTTTGTACTTTTTGACACATCAGAAGAAAAAAAAGTTCCATTCATTTATTTTCTTTCAGAATATAAGGTGTGTCAAAAGTAAAAAAATCTTGATACTTTTTTGACACACCTTGTGTCATATATATATATATATAAAGATAATCTAATGAGTCAGACGAACCTACTTAGTTTCGCATAAAGCTCTTCAGGGCTAAAATCTACTTAGGTATCGAGCACTTTTACTTATTAGCTTTCTCCTAGCGGTTATATGAATATTATATATATCTAATTATAACATATATATACATATAAATTGTTTTTCTTTGGCCAAATACTATACCAATAGATTATTTTTTGTTGGTACGAATATCTTGGTCCTTTCTTTTTTTCAAAAATTTTTTCTTCCTGGTTGATGTTTGGTAGTATATTTTTACAATCAAACTCTCTGCTGGGTTTTTTTTCTCTCTGCAAGGATCTACCAACACGCTTGGTATATTAAATTATGTATATATATATATATATGAGTAAGAAAAGGTGGAATGAAAACATCACACAATGCTGTTAAAGAAGAAAACAATTTATAATATATTCATAGCTGATACTGATCAATATTTCGATTTTACAAAAATCATCATCAGAGCTCATTCACTCCCGTAGTTGTTTGGGTCGGAGAGGAAAGTCAAATGAGTTTACAAAACAAACAAAAAAACTGCAGTATTAAGGTTTTTTGTTTGTTTTGTAAACTCATTTGACTTTTCTCTCCGACCCAAACAACTACGGGAGTGAATGAGCTCTGATGATGATTTTTTGTAAAATCGAAATATTGATCAGTATCAGCTATGATATATTATAAATTGTTTTCTTCTTAACAGCATTGTGTGATGTTTTCATTCCACCTTTTCTTACTCATATTGTCGGATTCATTTCCTTTCTTTTCTTTATATATATTATATATATATAACAAAAAACATATATAATATTATATATATATATATATATATATATATATATGTTTTTTTGTTTTTCTGTTTATTTTTCACTTGGAAATATTTTGTTCTGGTATAATTTTTTCTTGAAATATATTGAATGTTTTTTTCTTTTGCTTTTGTCAGGTGTGCAATTTACAGGGTAAAGGACGGCTTTTTATTCGTTATGCCCTGGTGAAAAAAATTCTTGGAGTACCTGTTGAATTACTCATGAAAAACCGACAAATGGCAGAAGTGAGTCTGTTCATTTTTCTCGTCTTTTATCTTCATGATTTTTGTTTTGAACTTTTTATTGTCAATTGTCATATTATTAATCCATTATAAACCAAATTATTAAATCAATAGGCTGGTCACATCAAACCCTAGCACCTATATGATTGTTCCAATCCTATTACCCTCATGGGAACCCCCTCAACCCTTTTTATCATATGTGCTAAAAGGCAGTGGCTGAGGGTCTTAGTGTCCTGGGTATGATGTTAAACAGCATATAATGATGAAGTTCCAATTCTGGAGCTCTGGGGAGTGTGGAGTACTCTTTCATCGATATTACTTCCAGGTCCACTCTGACCTGGGGTGGTAGTACCTGTTAGAGTACAATCTATGGGTTAAATAGAAAAAATGAGTTTTAAAAAAATTGGTTTTAAAAAATTGAGTTTGAGAAAAAAATTTTTGACCATATGACCTTTAGGCACCCCTTTCTGATTAAGAAAGGACATGTTTTTCATTTACACCATCAATATCCGGTTGTTTTAACAGATAATTTTTAGATACTTTTAAAAAAAATTATAAAACTAATCCCTAACAAACAACAGGATATTGACGGTGTAAATCAAAAACATGTCCTTTCTTAATCGAGATCAAAAAGGGGTGCCTAAAGGTAATATGGTCCATTTTTTTCAATATCCATCAAGAATGAATAAAATAAAAATGTCTTAAGCATAAAATAACCCAACAGGGGTTGAAATCATCGTTTCTTAACATCAGTGATATTACCAAATTGCCATTAATGGGTAGCACAGCTTGGTTCTGTGCAGTAAAGTGGGGAGCTGATAGTAGGTGTGGTGCACCAGCTCAAATACAAAAACAATCTCCTTGGTCTAATTCTAGTGAAAGGAGAATAGACTTCCTTGCTGTTTTGGCTGATACCGTCAATAAGGCACTCTGCCAACTTTACTAACATGAAATTAACCAGAATTTAAGGATTTATAAGATTTCATATGGTTCATTTTAATGACTTTAAAGTCAATAAAATGTCTTCTTGTCTTATGAAGATTGGCTGAAAAGTCCATACTTCTACCTTTGGTTTTAAAATGAAAACATTGTGTTATAATGGGTAATAGACAATAACATAAAATTGAATTAAATTATATATTAATTTCATTTTATATAATTATTATAAAATGAATTAATATGTAATTTAATTCATATTCATCAGTAAAACCTGAGAATTCTATAAATTTAAGACATTTTTCTCTCTCATTTCAGATGTGGTATCATTCTGACATTCAATACTTGGAAATGAAATTTTATCAGGGTAAAAATAATTCCAACTGTTTCTTTTCCAGAATATTCACAATCAATACATTTTCTTATGAAGGTTGCGGAAACATCCCAATTTGATATCTTAATGAGGTTGGCTGAAAAGTTTATAGGACGACCAAGATACTCTTATGGAATATGACCAATAAAGTTTATTTTTCAACATATCCTCTTACAGTCCATATTTTCTCCTTTGCTGTTGCAGTGCTTCGTGTACCATGTAAAAAATCATCAGGAATAGATTGTGTTCATTTTAATGACTTTTAAGTGAATAGAGTGTCTTTCCTTGTCTTATGAAGATTGGCTGAAAAGTTCATAGGGACCCAAGATACTCTCATGGAATTATGACCTGAGGTATCCTTTTTGTGGATGGATCAAGATTAGCATTTCATGGCTAGGCTCAGTCAGACTTTTGAGAGTTGTTGTACATCTGTTTTTTCCGATTGATCGGAAAAATATTTTTATGAGCGATATTTTCTCTTGCATTCATTCTGGAACTTGGTTGAATTCCTGCGAAAAAGTCTTACTTATAATGAGGGAGAGTCAAATGACCTTTGCAGAGCAAGAATGTCTTTTACTGTTACTGTTCAAAGAACAGAGGCAAAGAAAATGAAACTGGCATTTCTAAGATTGTCATCTGATACTCCATGAATCCCCGAGATGGACATACCCATTGTCCAAGGGAGACAACTACTTATTGTTTCCCCTACAAAAGAAAAAAGCTAGTTCAAAATAGATATTAATACTGATTGATAATGCTTCATCTACAAAATAAAAGGTTAAAAGAAAAATACTATTTAAAATTATTCATAATAATGATCAACAATGCTAAAAAATAAGAATAGATAAAAAGATTATATTAAAGTCAAATAATTATTTATTCAAACCTGGTTTTGTTAAAATACCAAGTATGTAAATTACCACACCATATATTAGTAAACCTTTATTTCTTTGTTGAAAATAAGGCACATTACAGGATTCTGAAAACACATTAATCGCATGGCGTTGTTTTGAGGGCAAATCTATAAACAGATTCATAGAGACATTGTTAATAAATAAGATGTATTCTATGTATTAATTATTGACTATGCATATAAATTAAATACTCATTAATAAATCTATGCATTCCTGTGGGTATTGTGATGTAAGCAGTGATGTATTTTAGTATAGACAGACACTGAATGTCCATTATAATAAGATGATTCATTTTTGAATTGTGAGAGATGTCAGATTATTGTTATGTTTTTTCAAGATTTTTCTTTGATTTTGACAGTAAGTGGTCTTGCTGTTGTTTTTTTTTTTTCAAAATGAATTGGGAATTGCTTTGAGGACGAGTTTTAGAGTAAAGTTATTGTTATATTTTCAGTACTTTAAAGTTCTATTTTCTTTCTTTGCAGAATATTTATTTCTTTTACTATTTGAGATTTACGGAAATCAAATCCTCCTTAACCTTAAAGGTAGGTATGTTTTTTTAATTATTTTCCAGTATTTCAATTTATAAACAATTTAGATTAAATTACCACAACCAGAAAATTTGGCCAAAACTCTGTGTGTGACATGTGGAACACTGGACAGCTATTTTGACCTTATTTGTTCTTCTGAGCAGTGTATGCCACAATCTCTATCACTTAATATAAAATTGAAACTCTACCTCTGGGTTGGCAGCCATGCCAAACATGGGTGATAGGCCAAATCAATCAAGGCTTTGTAATCACACAGGGCCACATTAAAGTTAATTTGTCTTGGAGTTTATCACCATAGCATCCAGGAAGGACAAGATTACTCTAGGAAACGTCTTCCAAGTCTATGTCTGCATTCCATGTGATCAAACCTCATGGGCAATGAAACAGACAATGTGTAGATAGACGAATTTAAGTATATTAGATTAAATTAAAATTATCATAACTAGAAAACAATACTTGTCAGGTACAGTGTTGCCAATTATCTGGTATTGTTTTAATTTAATCTAATTGTAAATCATATTTAAATGCTCTATCTACACAAACTGTTTTTTTTAATTAACAAAGGCCATGTTATCAAAAAAAATTTACTCACATATTTGCATGTCTCTGGATTTTCTGTATTTGTTGAAATGATTTTGATTTTGAACGGCATGTCAACCCAACTGATTATTTATTTTTTGACACTGGTCACAAGTTTACATTCATCATCTGCGTAAACAGTAAAATTTTTATATTTTATTAATGAAAAATCAACATTTATGTCAATTCATGAACACTGAATTTTCTTCACATGATTTATAATTAAGAAAATATTGGTTTTATTTTATTTTTTTCCCAGAATGCTTAGCTGGCTAGATGAAACGTGGGTACCTTCGTAAGTCAAATTGGTTTTAATCAAATACAGACCAGGTTTTTTTCAATCTATTCCCCTCCTTAGGTTGACTTGTTTTCAATGGCTAGCAAATAATCAGGCTTTAAATTAATTCTTTTCTCCATAACAAATTTCACACACTTTTTTTTATCCTTGTTGAATCCAATTCTGTCCTCTTACATATCCACCATGAGTATAATGCCGGTAATTCCATGTCAATCATCCAGAAAAAAGTAAAATTGTCATTGCGACCCATTCAATGTTCTGAAATTTTGTCCAGGGTGTGGATTTATGCTTAAAGTTTAACAATCCACCAAAGTTGGCTCCAATTCCAAAAAAAATTGGCAGAGTTATGTTGATTTTTTTTCTCTACAAATTGTGGTTGGTGGGGGTGATCGCGAAAAATGGTGACTTTTGTAATCTTATGTTTGTCTGTAAAATGAATCTAGAGCTTCAAAAAAGTGCAAAATTTAACTGATGTTTGTGCCTCGGTTCTGAGCAAAAACAAAACTATCTTTTTGGTACAAATAATGTTCAGTATAGTGTAAATAAATACAAAAAAAATAATGTCATAGATACATGCCTCATCAGGATATTGCTATGAAAAAATCAAAAATCATTAATAACTTAAATATTGGTTTAATTTAAGACATTTTCATTTTTTTTGTCTAGTATATAATATATAAATATATATATATATGATAATTTCCTTTTTGGTATCTCTGCTTATATCAAATCATGCTTCCTGTATTGGGTTAATCCATGCAAATCATCCAGGCCAATTGTCACCCACCTCTTCAATTGTCTGAAAATTTTATGTACAGGTGGGGATTAGGGTTTAAAGTTAGACAATCCCCAAATTTGAGCTCATATTCCAAAATTGGCCGTGTTATTCATTTAATCTTCGAAAAAAATTTAGGTGGGGAGAAAATTAACATTTTGTAAATCTATTTTGTCTATAAAATTTATTTCTAGAGCTTCCTACTCCCTAAAAATTGGCCTTGTATAGCAAGCTTTTTGGCCTGGGAATCCAAAAATGTTATCAAGCATAGTTATAAAATTAACCCTTTTTAAGTTATTAAGATTTCTGATTTTTTCATAGCAAGATCAATTTAATGAAAAATTCACAATGTGGCACTGCATATTAAAATTTTTTTTTCTTTTTAAAATTATTCTACATGATATTGAAACTTATTTGTACCAAAAAATTACAAATTTCAGAAAATTGATTCTTTTTGCCGGATGATTGGTTGGACATGGAATTGCCCCATATATATTCCATTTTTTTTAAACTCTGTTATATAAATTCACACTTCCTATTATATTCTATGATTTCATTTAATTCATTTCTGTCCATTGAGGTTACAAAGAATATGAACTTGTTCCTTGGATGACATTGGAATGACAGTTCAGTAAGTATAAATTTCTTTCAGGATTTTTAAATGCTCTTTTCTTGTAGTTTGGAGTCCAACACTAATCACGGACATAAAACTCATTGAGGGAGTTCAGTGGAGAGCTACTAGGGTAATGAATGATTTAAAAAACCCTTTCATATGAAAAAAGACTTAGGAACATTGACTTACCAAGTTTGGTTTATCGACGTACAAGAAGGGATATGATTGAAGTCTACAAATATACACATGGATTTTATTAACCAGTCGCCAATTATTAATAATTCAAAACATGTATCCTCTATGAGAAAAGATTTCTCTAATAAAAGAGAAATACTAAAAGATATAGAGTTAGAAAAAGACCTTGGTGTGAATGTGGGCCCTGAATTAAAAATTTTCAAACACATAGAAATACAAGTAATAAAGCAAACAAGATATTAGGATTAATATGAAGGTTATATGGAATACATGATAAAGAAATGCTGGGGAAAAATTATTCATTGCATTGGTAAGACCTCATTTGGAATTGCTAAGTGGCCTGGAGTCCAAGACAAATCAAAGGACATAAAGATTCAGTGAGGAGTTCAAAGGAGAGCTACAAAAGTAATAATGATTTAAAAAAACCTTTCGTATGAAGAAGGGACTTGGAAGATTGACTTACCAAGTTGGTTTATCGAGTACAAAAGGGGATATGATTGAGTCTACAAATATCCACATGGATTTTATTTCAACAAACTTGATCTATAAATATTGCCTTAAAATATCAATACCAGGGGTCATAAATTAAAACTCTTTAAAAAATTTGTAAAGCAAATGCAAGACAGAATTATTTTAGTAACAGAGTGGTGAATACATGGAATAAACTACCATCATCAAATAGTGAAGTCCCCATCTCTAAATTCTTAAGGCAGTGTTAGATAATCTGTGGAAAGATTATAAATATTCTGTGAATTAAGATGAATGTTTATAAGGAACAGCTGACAGGTCTCAGACCTATATACTAGTAAAAAATATTATTTATTTATTATTTTCTTGTATCATATATTATAAATAGAATTATACTTAATATGTTGGCATCCTTCTGTCTACTAGAGACAATGGTGTAGTGTCTACTTTTTTTTATCTGCAACTGCATGAGTGGCTGAACAGACCAATTTTTGAATGGCAATCTCTGGTGCAGTGACTGCAAACAAACAGTGATGCTTGCTTAAGTTGCTGTTGTATCTCCTTCCTTTTGGCTCTCTTTTCTGCGGTGGCTTTTTCCCTCTCTTTTTCACTCCTTTTCGTTCCTTGTTTGATGAAGAGGCAACAGGTCGCACAGTCTTCTGCACAAGCCTCCCATGTGTTTGTGTTGATGTGGCATGTCTTCATGTCCCTCTTGTAGATATCTTTAAAGCGCAGGAGTGGTTTCCCTACAGGTCGGGTGCCTTCTACTAATTCACCATACAGTAGGTGTTTGGGGATGCAGCCTTTGTCCATCCTCCTGACATGACCAAGCCTTAATATTGTTATCATATCATTATTATGTTATATTATACTGTTATATTATTAAATGTTATCATCAAGTCGTGCTGGCAGCATGGATTCCCTTGACTCTCTCTATATTATTAAGTTATTATTATATTACTATATATTATAATATATTATTATATTGTATTATATTATTATATAAGATTACTATTGTTATGATATTGCTAGAAGCCACACACCCCAAAAACCCTAGCCTCCTATCACACAAAACATCCAATTAAGATAAACAAGACATGCAGAACACGCTGGGAGAAGTAAGAATAAACTTGTAAGGTTATAAAATGGCAGTTGCCGATTTGTTTTAAAGGGAGGGATAAAGAATCAAAAAATTCCAAGTAACGGAAACCAACAGATGCTGAATTCAAAAATCAAGTGCAAAAAAAGAAGAAGCGGAATTTTCAGTAGTTCTGAGGATGACAAGCAAGAGTAGTCCGCAAACAAGTCAGCTCCATTATCAGCAAATGAAAGAAGATAAATATGAACTATTAATACCACAAAAAGAAAAAGGGACTTGCCCAGTATGCTTGTCTACATTTCTGCTAACTCTATTATACAGATTATTATTTTAATATGACTCCATTAATTTTTTCCATTGTGTGAGTTTTGTTTAAAGTTATTTAATTGTGTACAATCTCTATATAAGTATATATATAACTCCAAACTTAGCTACAAACACATTAATTGGACAACCACCAAAAAACTTATATTTATCAGCTCTGTGTGATACTAGAGCTCGTGAAGAGGACTTGATACTGGTATTGCAGTGTAGAAGTTCACAGGAGAAACACAATGATCAATATATCTGTTGCATAATCTATTGGCAGATGATTATCTGGCAAAAACCCTATAGCGAGAATTCTAAGGACCAGTGTTTTTATATCACAGAATGAAAAACCACTGCGATGCTGTTGTTAGAAATTTCTCGTAAGTCAGGTGAGATTTTATTATTAAATTCAGTTTACCAATTCAGACTCAATTGGGACAGATGGTCCTACTTTGGTTGTGACTCCACACGATGGGTTAGTAAACGGGCAAATAGAACCTTTGATCAAAGCAACAAGCCTTGTTAATTAATTACGCATGCCCTTAGTTAGAAGACCTAATGAAGATACAAACAAGTAAAAGTAATCACACAAATGGACGAAAGTAAGGAGTTAGTAAGAAGTAAAGAGAAACCAGACTAGACGTTCACATCATGGCCAAAGTAGAAAGAGAAGAGAACAAGTATGTAAACGACTGGTTGTCTATTGTCAAAATTTTGCTTGTCGTTATCAAAATTCGATGCAAGTAACAAAATAAAAAAATAAGATAAGTGCAAGATATACGAAGGAAAAAGGAATTTTACAAAAGTCAAAAAAGACGAGACAAACTCTTACGGATATACATAAACTATATTTATTTAAAATTCTTTACCTAAGCTACTGTCTGCTGAGACGTGCCACAAATTTCCCCGTTGCAGTACTTTATCTATAATGTTAAAAAAATAGAAAAAATCATTTAAAAAAACAAACAATACAAAAACTACAAAATTACACAAGAAATACTTGGCTGGGAGCGAAAAGTTTGAAATGCCCGAATAGTTTTTAGTGGGCCCTTATTTGCGGTCTGTTGTGTTTAGAGAACCTCTGAGTTACTCGCCTTCTCTCGTTTTCTTCTCCTCTCTTTCCCTCTCTCCTTCTCTTTCTTCAGCTTTCTTTCCCCTCTTTAACCTTCCTTTGCTTCTTCTTCAAATTATTCTTGGACGATCACACCCAACTACCTTTTTCTCCAATATTCCTTTAATTCCTGGTTTCAACCAGTCAAGAGCCCCAGGTGGTCCTATATAACTGAGATACGGTCAAATGAATCTCTCAAAGATCCTTGATTCATTCAACGAATCATGCCAGTTTTTTTTTCTTTCAAAACGTTTCAAGCTCATTTCTTTATACCAGGGATTGATCACGTCCCCAAAATAAGTTCTCCGTGTAAATTAAAGAATTAATTATTTAGAAAGCAAAATGAAAGAAAGGAAGGATTGGACCAAAAGTCCTCAGAAGTCAAGAAGGGGCCTATATGCTAGAGAGAGCCCGTTTCTCCGTCTGCTCCCAGGCAGCTGCCCAGTTGAAAAAATGAGCCTGACTCTCGTCGGGATTCTTGATGTCCTCTTAGGGATCACACAACCAAACCAATCAAGGCCTCCAAAAATTGCTCTGTGAATTTTGAAAATGAAGCACCCATGGCCCAACAAAAAATGATATTTCATTATAAAACATCCCCTGTACATTTCTATTTCTAATCAGGAAAAAGGGAATTGAGAAGATGTTTTTTTGCGATAAAGATGGGAAGGTAGGAGAGAGAGAACTTCAAGGACGATGGATGCGTCAGGAAGAGAAAGAGAGTCAAAGGAATCCGTTGCTGATATTATGCCTTGATGATAATGATGATGATCATAGATACTTTTATAGTTTTTTTGTTCTTTCTTTTTATAAACGGAAAATTCCATGTCAAATCATCCCAGGAAAAAAGTTAAAATTATCACCCCACCCCCTTTAAATTTTCTGAAAATTTTGTACAAGGTGTGACTGTGGTAAAAGTTAGACATTGCCCCAAAATTTGAGCTTCCAATTCCAAAACATTGGCAGATTATGTCATTTTAGCTCTCTACATTCTGGTGGGGGTGGTTGAAACATGAAACTATCTTTTGATACAAATAATGTTGAAATAAGAAAAAAAACTTTGTGTCAAGATGGCAGTGTCACATGTTGACTTTATCTTGCTCTTGAAAAAAAAAAAAAATTATCCAATAACTTAAAATTGTAACTTTCAGACTTTTCATAGCATCTTTTGGATTTCCCAGGACAAAAATACTTTATAAGCAATTTTTGAGTAGGAAGCTCGTAGAACTCATTTACTAGATAAAAATTAGATTACAAAATGTCGCATTTTTTGGCCCCCCCACCACCACCTCAAATTTGGAGAGCTAAAAATCAAACATTAACTCAGCCATTTCTAGGAATTGGAAAACTCAAATTTTGGGGGATTGTCTAACTTAACATTAATCCACACCTGTACAAACTTGTCAGAAAAATTGAAGAGGTCTCAATGATTGACATGAATTACCCAAACGTTGAATATCTTGATGATTCTTCAAAATATGCAACAGTGCACGACTTTATGGGTTCTTACTTTGTTAATTTCCTTTTCCAGATATTTGGTTGGTCGTACTCTTGGTTCGTGAAGTTGCCTGAAGTAGTGTAGCGGAAGAAGATGTAGATGATCCCTGATATTTCTTATCTTCATCTTTACATCAATATTTAAATTGATATCTTCTCTTTATTACAATATTTATTTCTGCTATGTAATTTATTTTCCTATTTCGAGTTATATCTTCCATTAATTAATTAAGACTGGATGTATTCTGTCTTGTACAAAAACTATGTAACAACTTACGTCCACATTATTTTCAATGATTCCATCAATCTTTAAATGAGTATTTAGATTTATAGTTTGGTTGGTTTGTTTATTGATTTTAACGGCATATCAACCCGTCCAGGGTAATCATGGCCTACGGTTGGGGTGTTTTACATATATGTGTATTCACTATATATATTTTAGTAATGGTTTTAACAATTGTGTTAGCATTATTGGGAGATATATGTATGGATTGATTTGTTTCATTGCTATATTCTAGGTATAATTTTTATTCCCTTAAAAAGGAGAAAATATCCCCCAATGCTCAACATTTCCAAACCAATCTTTCATATTTTTGCTTAAAATAATGGTTTTTCTGATGGGAGCAAAAAATCTGCATTCCATCACATAAGTTTTAACTGTCAGGGGGTTTTGACATGTTTCACATTGGCTGTTAAACAACTCTGTTTTATATACATTCAAAATTAAGAGTAATTTAACAGGTTCGAAGGAGCTCTTATTTCTCCGTAGTGGAGCAAATTGCGACCAAAGAAGACAAACAACACAATGGAAATTAATACAGTATGACAAATAATACAGAACTTCGTTGCAAATTTTTATTGGTATTGCTACAAGAGCTTATCTGAGTTCAAGTAATGTTCTTGAGTATGGTGATAACAGGATTCTGTTGCTGGCTTGAAAGTTGATAGGAGCCTTGTTTTCACGTTTCCATTCTCCTTGTAAACTGGTTCTGTGATAATGAGAGGATTGCTATTTTAGAAAGCTTCTCCGCCCGGGGTAACAGTTCCTTAAGTTATGGTGAATGGCCCCTTGTCAAGTAACTATTTGGTCTCAGCCTTCTAGTGTCTATCTGTGACCGCCTTGTAGTCATCGGACACAATGCCTTCGAAAGTGGGCTGTGAAAAATTTGTCCTCGTCCAAATCAACTGTCCGTAGATAATGTGAGCCCCTGTTTTTGCCTAATGTATGAGGTTTTATTTTATGTCTCTCCTCCAGTAACTGCTATGCGATAAGTTAAGAAATTTGTGTTTGGCGCCAACATAACGATTGGTTGACTATTCCCCCCTAGCAACAGAGGAAGATAAATTTACTAGGAATTTCCGATAAAATTTGAGTAAGCAATTTCAAAATTGTTTTTTTTCACTTTGGCTCCTTCTTTTTTTCCAGAAAAAAAAGTAGCTAACTTAAAACATTTACAAATAATAAATAACTACGGTTTTGTGCTAAAATTATATGGGAAAATATTCAAAATTAATTATTTAATTAATATATTAATGATGTACGCAACATTTTATTTCAGGGGACAGACTAAGGTTTCATTTCAAATGGTTTAATTCTTTTTTGGACTCCCTTTATAAATTAAATTTTTACTTACTTATGATACCAAAATCCTCTGGACATTTCATTTTTTTACAACCCCCCCCAACCCCCCCAACCCCCACAATCCCTTCTCCCTTTCTTC
>CM042150.1:30030044-30063350 GCA_023376005.1 Doryteuthis pealeii | reverse complement strand
GGAGAGGGAGTATAAGAATTGTAAAATTCATGATTGTTTGCTGGTACTCTCAAAGGATGTTTTTGTGTGTAGCAGCCTGAACTCTACCACTCCCATTAAAAAATAATACAAAAAAAATTCTCCCCGCCAAAAACCAGATCAGATGTTACGTATGACTGGAAATGCTGTAGACAGTCTGCTAAAATTTGATAATAAATTCCATCACTGACACCAGCAGGAGTCTGTGAATGTCTCTCGACTCAGATATAGGCTGACTCGATTCATTTAATTGACTCTCCACAAAGCTAAAAATATGATACAAGGTCAGTTTAAATGTGACGTAACTCTCCCGACGGTGAGTCGAAAAAATTGCTTATTTTTTTAACTACATAGCCTGGGTGGGTTCATATGGAGGATGAGCTGTTGCCCAAGCAGCAAATTCCCACTCTCCACACTGCCGCTGTGACCCAAAGGAAAGGTAAGGAACCAATGCAGTTTAGCAATGGTTGTGTCGCAGGAGTTGCTGGGTAGCACTAGATTTCAGCATCACACGACATTAGGGTCCGGCTCTTGATTTATTTTTGGGGTTTACTCCCCTAGCCTTTCCTTGAAAGAATACTTCCTACCATATAACTGTAAATTATTTTTATTAAGAAGATTTACTAAGGAGGATTATTAGATACTTGAAACCATATAACTGTGTACAAAGAAATGGATTTTTAAATAGAAATAATCACTTGAAATCATACAATTATTTGTATTAGATAAGAATACTTGAAATCACGTTAAAAAAAGAAAGAAAAAAAAGAATTTGGACACTACTCCATCGTCTCCCGTAGACGGATGGATGCTAACAACAATAAAAATTCCTATGGAATAAGATTAATTTTTTAAACAGATGTATTTGACCCAAAGATGGGACCCTAATATACAGGGTGTCCCAGAAGTCATGTATTATCCAGGTTTTGAAAAACAACACCTTTAGTTATTTCAAAAACATATTCATAGATATTAATTGACACAATTAATTTTCTATCTCTCGATTTGAGCATTTAATATAATTATTCTCAATAACAGTGATTTGAAATCAACAAAGGTATATTTTTGAAAACCAGGATGGTGTGTAACTTCTGGGACAACCTGTATAACTAGTTTTTGTATCCTTTCCTTTTTTTTTTTACTAAATGATTTTTTTTCTTTAGAAAATGGTGGCTGGTTTTCGAGAACTGACTATTGGTGTTGGATCAACAAACTTCTTGATAGCCTGGCGAACCAAAGGTAAAAAAAAAAAATGTTTAGATATTGAATTTTTATTGCCTATCTCAGTAATTCTCATTCTGAAAATATTTTTTTTTGAATTTCAAAAATTGCATTCAAATATATTGGTAATCTGAACATTAACTGCATAAATGAAAGTGATCTCCCCTTGTTTATTTCACTTTGATGAAGCCAATTTGTTTTGGTTGGCCATTTTCATTTCACCGTAAATCAATACAACTGCATGTTTTAACACATAAATATCATAAAATATGTTCTTAATAACAATTAAGTTCATTTCAAATAATGCGCAAGCACAATTAAGAACATATTTTATGATATTTTCGTGTTAAAACATGCAGTCGTATTGATTCGAACAAATTTGTATTTTCAGTGTAGATTTACTGCCTTCTAGTACCCATATGATAAAAAGGGCTTGGGGCTTGCCATAAGGGCAATAGGGTTGGGTCAATCATATAGGTGCTAGGGCTTGACAGGACCAGTCGATTGATCGGAGGGGGCCTCTCCGACCACCTGTCTGTAAGGGTCTAAGTGGAGTGTTGCATGTCATGGACTGCTCATCCATCAGGATGTCCTTAAGCATTATGGGTTGCCACTCACAGCCAACAGGTGGCCCCAGTGGGGGGAGAGTTTTTATTTCCACTCTGCAGAGGTGCAGTCGGTGTATTCTAAAGACCCAGCCGACAGGGCTTGCAGTTGTACAAAGTAATTTGAAGAAAAACCTTAAAAAAAGATGATTATGCTTGAAAAGATTTCTTTGAAAACTCCAAGACTAACAATCAGTACAAAGAACGAGCTATTGTCTGCCATTCTATTTAGGACAAAGCATTTATGTATTGTAGCGATTATCTGCTCCTGTTTGGTCTGGAAGAGTTATCTTCCCTTCCTGCAGGTTTTCTATTGCTAGGGGTCCTGAGTATTTGCTCAGAAAAGTGTGAAGTTTGGGTTTTCTTTTCTCCTAGACAGCAAACAAGACACATGGGTTAGACATTTGCATCTATACCTATTGTGTGTGTGTGTGAGGGGCTTCATCCCCCAGCCTGTCATAAGTAAGTGACATTCCTTCAGGAACTCTGTATCACTTCTTTAGAATGAAATCCTACATCCTACTTTCTTTATAATGCATTTATGTATCTGTTTTGTATACCTCTCTTGTACCTTGTAATTAGTATATGTATTCCTGTTTGAATGTATTTCAATGTGCTCACTATTAAAGTCTATGTTTGTTTTATCTTATAACTTCTTTGTCGGAATATTTCTTGTACTTATATGTACCCCCGTTGGAAGGTCACTCTAAGCCTTCTAACTAATTATAATACCTTTACATCTAACAGTATGAAGTACAAAAGATGAAGGTGTTTTGTTGATAAATTTTAAACCCATCTTTTTCTCATTTGAACAGGATTAACCCAATTTTTAGTATGGTTACCGACATAGTGAAGGAATCTAAAAAAGTAAGTATAAAAGTAATAAATTTCTATTCTTTTTGTTCTTAGACATTCCACTAGAATTCTGAAGAATTAAGAAACTATGAAATTCTCTCCCCAACAATTTTGTTTTTGTTCATTTTTATCGAATCTACACCAAGTTGGTTTCTCATTGTCAATAATTGTACCAACATTTTCATTGGTTTAAACCAGGGATCACCAAACTTTTTTCACAGTGGGTCGGATAAATGAAAAAATTATGAGTGCAGGCTACATTTTATTAAAATCTTATATATATTGAAAATATAGGGTTTGCCCTTTCCAAAAATGTTTGTCTCATAACTTTTGACCTATTCATTGCTTCATGATAGCTCTTTAAAAATTACCTGTGTTTTTCAAGCAGTCATAACAAGAGAAAATTTGGGATTGCATAAGTAACAAGTGAAATGCTCGCACACACAAAATTTTGTAACCTAACTACAGTAGTCCATGAAGATTTAGTAAGCTTAACATATTTGAATTTAAATGGTATCAGAATGTCTTGCATTCTGTACATTCTAAGAAACAAATTCAAGTACCATTGGCGGTCCTGATAAAATGCTTTCACGGGCCGTAAATTGGTGACTCCTGTTCGGAAATGAAAATAAAAATGAATAAAAGAGGGCTGTCTCTTTTAGGTTAGTTGGATTTTACAGCATGTCAACCCTTGTTGTGTTATTTTATGCTGAAGATGATTTTTTTAAAACTCATTTTTGATTTATTTAATCCATTGATAGGACTCTAACAAATACTACCACTCTGGGTCAAAGTGGACCTTGTAGAAATGGCAATGAAGTGGTAGTCAAATCCATGAAAATTTGGTAAACTTAACATGATATTTAAATTCAAATGGTATCAACATTTCACGTTCCAAACAGTTTAACAAACAAATTGAAGTACTGTCAATGGGCCTGATAAAATGCCTTCGCAGGCCGGATCCAGCCCGCGGCTATAGATGGTGACCCCTGGTTTAAACACACAAACACAATTGGTATCTGTTTTTCTCCTTTGGTTATGAAATCTTTCTTCAACTTCTCCTTCATTCTCTTCTTCATCTATTACTCTCTCTCTCTCTCTAACTCTTTCTATTTATTTCCTTCATTCTCTTTTTGATCTATTACTCTCTCTCTCTCCCTCTTTCTATTTATTTCCTTCATTCTCTTTTTGATCTGTTACTCTCTCTCTCTCTCTCTCTCTCTCTATGTGTTCTGCCTTCATACATACATACATTCATTGACTCCTCTCCGAATCCATTCCGTCCTTCCTTCCCACCCCTTTGTCCGACCCCATTATGAACTCTGATGATTATGTGACAAGCAACACGTATACCCTAACCCACCCTGATGCGTACATGACAATCAACATGTAGCCCTCCTGGTGCTACTAGGAATTGACCACCTCCTCCCATATTCATGACCTCCTGACTCCCCAGTATGAGAACAACATCCTTTGAAGCAAGAACTTAATCCACTGTCCTGAAGAAGGTCTAACAGACTGAAACGTTATAACGTCGACATCCCTACCTACAATAAACATCCATCCTGTACAACATCCCATGTTTGTCTACCTTTCTCTACATATTGTCAGATTAACTTCCTCTTATTTCTCCCATATATATATATATATATATATATATATATATATATATGAGGAAAAAATGAGTAAAGAAAAGAAATGTAGATGGATAAATGAATTTAATCGATATCACATTAATCGATATCACTTACACATGTGTTTCGGTCAGTTTATGTGTGTGAAAATATTTCGCACACATAGAAGAATCGACCTTCATCAGAGTGAACATTTATTTTGAAATAACAAAATAAATGTTCACTCTGATGAAGGTCGATTCTTCTATGTGTGCGAAATATTTTCACACACATAAACTGACCGAAACACATGTGTAAGTGATATCAATTAATGTGATATCGATTAAATTCATTTTATCCATCTACATTTCTTTTTGCAAAGTACAACTTACAACCAAGCATATCCTTCTAAACTGTAACAGACTTAAACATATCCGCGCAAATTACTATCAAGCTAGAAACCTGAAAGACATCTTCATGAATACAAACCCTGAAAACATTTTAAATTTTATTAAAAAAAGCAACCTTTTCAACAAAATATAACAGAACATAACCAATTATCTCCATAGAACCACTACTTTAAAGTCTGAAATCCAAAATAACCTTTTTGGCATTAAATGACCCACAGAGGTTGATATGCCGTTAAACAAAACTCAAACTCAAACTTTTCTTTACACATTTTTCCTCATATTGTCGGATTCAATTCCTTTTCCATTTTCACATATATATATATATAAAATGAAACAATATGAATTTTAAATTTAGTTATTTTTATTTTTGGAAAAGATTGTTCAGAAAAAAGAATATAGGTAAGCCATATCTTATATCTCATTCTTTGCTCCAGTCCTTACTAACCTATTTTTTGAGGAGGCACTTGTGGTGTAATGGTTATCGTCATAGGAAATGAACACGGCAACCCGAGTTCAAATTCAAGACGAGACTGTTTGCATTTCACATAGTGCCAATACCCTTGGAAAAGCTATGAATCCAACTATTCTCCCTCCATCTGTGGGTAAATAGTCAAGCAGACAGGACTCTTTAACCTTGGCATGGCTACCAGTCTTGGAGAACAAAAACTAAATTCGAACCTGTTAAACTCTGCTTAAAAATTGACCTTGTGTTGCATCCTGCTCATGTGGAGGGGTTGGGTAAATACATACTAATCCATTTTGATATGCCTCTACATTTTATGCTTGTTCAATATCACCCACTCATGAAAATATCTTATTTCTTTGATGAACAAAAAATTATATAAATATCTAATACTTACATTTTGCCATCCTGATAAGAGTGAGTTTCAGTTATTTGCTTCATTTTTTTACTGAATAGTTGAGTTTCAAAATTACATTTTCAGCAAACTACAATTCAGCCATTGGCCATATTTCTTCCTCTTCTTCCAATGACTGACAAAGGTATCAACCTGATTTGTCTTTTGTGACCTTTTATAAAAATCTGACACTTAGATTTACCATCCAGATAAAAGTAAATTTCAATCATTTGCTTCATTTTTTGACTAAACAGTAAAGTTCCAAAATTACATCTTCCACTAGTTACAATTCAACCATCGGCCATATTTCGTTAGTCTATCTCTTCCTCGAACGACTGACAAAGGTATCGACCTGATTTGTCTTTTGTGACATTTTATAAAAATCTAACACTTAGATTCACCATCCAGATAAAAGTAAATTTCAGTCATTTGCTTCATTTTTTGACTAAACAGTGAAGTTCCAAAATTACATCTTCCACTAGGTACAATTCAACCATCGGCCATATTTCGTTAGTCTATCATTCAGAAGGTGTCAAGTCATAGATGATTTAACTGTAACTATTTAGTAATAAAATGAAGCTTAATCTGATCTAGAGCACTTTTGATAATGTTTAGAATGCGACAACTGCATTTTCTGCAGTGGATAAGACCTGCCTAAATAACAGGTGTTCTTGGTATAAAATTAACGTGCGTCCGATGGTTATATGATATCAGTAGGGAGGCATGTAGTGTAATGGTTACCATCATAGGAAATAGACATGGTGAGACGAGTCCTGTCGGCTGAGGCAGTAGAATACACTAACTGTGCCTCTGCAGAGGGGTAAGACCTCCCCAATGGGGCCACCTGTTGGCTGTGGGTGGCGACCTGTGATGCTTAAGGATGGAATCTTGGTAGATGAACAGTCTATGATATGTAATGCTCCACTTTGGCTCTTACTTAGGCTAGATGGGTGGTCGGAGAAGCCCCCTTTGATCAATCGGCTGGTTACATCAAGCCATAGCACCTATATCATTCTCTTAACCCTAATTTCTTCCATACAAATATACTTATATTTTTCCATTTATCTTCTCAATATATATATATATATATATATATATATATATATTAATAATGGAGATTTGCTTCCAGTTTTTGTCTAACAAAAACTACGTCACTGCTTACGTCACATTACCCAAAATCAACTTAACATAGAATAAATACACTCAAAATTTGAACATGCAACATTAGACAGTTTTTTAAAACAAGTTTTAATAAATACATGACTGGTATTATATATCTATATATAGTTTGTTTTATTTTAATACATATTAAAAGTTTACATTTCAAATTGTTTTATTTTTTAATCCTTTAATGAATTTGATGATTTTACTTACCTAGGGTACAAACTCGCTGACATTGAATTTCTAACTCCCACCCCTCAGGCAATATGTTTCAAAAATCTATTTTTACATTGCCCGGGCGGCGTTTTTTATTTTGCTAGTATGTATAAATATATATATATATATATATATAGATATGTATATGTATATATAAATATAAATATGTATATATAAATATGTATATGTATATGTATATATAAATATAAATATGTATATATAAATATATATATGTATATATAAATATAAATATGTATATGTATGTGTATGTGTATTTATATAAAGTGTGTTTTTATTTTTGGACTGTTACATATTCATATGTTGTAGTATTTAATAATGATTAATACCTAATAATATCCGTTGCATAATCTGTCTATGTTGTTGTCATTGTAACTACCTACTTGCCTACTGTTTTCCTTGGGATTTGGCCTGTGACATGTGAGGAAGGGTGGGAATAAACCAAGTTAAGTGAAAGTCAATCTCACTTCCACCAATCCCATGCATGTATGCTTTTGCTACAGGTCAGCAATTGAACCTGGATACAACCTTAATTGTTAGCGCACCAGCTCTCTCCATGAAGATGTCACTGCAATCGCAGCTCCCCACAATGTCTTCTTGCTTTTGCTGATATGCCACAGCAGTATTGGAATTGGAACTAACAATTACCTCATTTTCTTTTTAATTCTGCTGGAAACTTAACCAGAATATATATATATATATATATATATATATATATATATATACATTGATAATTGAATTAAACTGCCATGGCCAGACAACTCGGCAAACACTGTGTGCAACATCGGGAGCACTGGACACCTGTTTTGACCTCATTAGATGTCATCAGCAGTGCATACCACAATCTCTGGTACTAGAGATCAAACCAGTGACCACAGAGTGAAGAGCAGAATCTCTACACCTGGGCCACCAGCCCACGCCATAAACAGAGAATGCCAAATCGTCTAGTCAATGGTAATTCACGTGCAGCCACCTAACCTGTATTTGTCTTGACGCCTATCACAGGATTACAGAGGACAAGGTCACCTCCAGGATGTCGCATGTGGTGTTTGCCGAGTTGTCTGGTCATGGTAATTTAATTTAATTATCAATTATTAATGTAATTCCTCTATTTACCATATTATATATATATATATATATATATATATATATGTGTGTGTGTGTGTATATATGTGTGTGTGTGTGTATATATTATATGTATATATATGTGTGTGTGTATATATATATATATATGTGCGTGTATGTATATATGTGTGTATATATATATGTGTGTGTGTGTATATATATATGTGTGTATATATATATATATACTGTGTATTTTGGTAAGTTGTTATTTAAGCACATAATATTTCTTCTTTATGATTTACAAGTGTAGACGTTCAAGTCTTCTTCTTGTTTCTGTATATCAGGATTCAGATGGTACAGAAAGTGTCCTATATTTTTTACCCAAGACCTTTCAACCATATCTCTGGTTGTCCTCAGGGGGATTATTGATTATAGTGATTGTTTGTTTGGTGCAAGATTTATTTGTTTGGGAGTGATATGGTTGAAAGCAGCTGTACTCCAACTAAAAACTGACCTGGTGTTGCATCCTGCTCGTGGATGGATAAATACATACAACCCTTCACGGTTTATATCAGAGGTTTTCAACCTTTTTCATATCACAGGTAAGGAAATGAATCCGACGGTATATAAGGGTAAGATAATATGTTAATAACACAGATATTGTTCAAATAAAATTATTTATTATGCTGATATTGCAATATTTTGATCTGTTAATGTTATGACCTGTTTAAGGGTCAATAGATAATAACTCAACATGGGTATAAAATGTAAGGAACAGATTGTATTCAGCAATATATTTAGTTAAGAAGTTGAAATTGAATTTATTTCAATAAACTCCTGAAAAATAAACTCAGTATTGTAGTCATCATTTACTACGAAGAAAAATACTATGAATGGTATTGTGAATGGAACGATATTCCCCTGACCACTAGACACCCGTGGAGATAGTCAATTGGCCGTAACGAAGAGCACGCGGCTTGTGTAAGGTGATACTCGGTTGATACTCATTCGCTGACCGACCAAAGGACTACTAGAATTCTGTGAGTGTGATAAACAGAAACCCCAAAACGTTTTCGCTCGCGCCGAACGAAGTTAGTGACCAGTGAATAACTTTTAATAGTGCACCCACGGAGTGTATGGTGTAAGACGCGAGTTTAAAGCCCACAGTGTAAAGACGCACAGAAATTGCATTGTGCAGAAAGACCCCACAATGTTACATATACGATTTAGCATCGTGAAAAAGGCGCTATGTTACATTCATATTTAACACAAAATATGCTCTGAAGAAAATGTTTAAAAAATCAAAAGATTACAATATCATCATCATCATCATGTCACGCATGCAGCACGGGTATCCATGACAATCTTTCTCCAACCTTCCCTATCATTCATTACACCTGGAAGCTCCTCTGCGGAGCAGCCAACATCTTCACATAACTGGTCAATGTAGGTCCTTGCTGGGCGCCCCACACTTGCATGTCCATGTGTTGGCTTCCACAGGAGAGTTCATCCTTGCCTCTCCAAGTGTCCTGCATGCCTTGTCCATCTCACTCTGATAGTTTGTGAGATGGGGGGCAGGTGACCGTACAGCTGTTTCCTTATGGGGTGCTGTTTCTACGACTTATTCAAGACTGCATGCAGCATTCTTGTGCAGCTCCCATCTAGCTTATTCTCAAGATGCTTTGTTAGGGTCCAGGTGGTGCAGCCACATAGCAGCACCGACACAATCACAGCCTGGAAGAACTGTCACTTCAGCTTGCCATGGAGATTGGACCTCCATATGACAGATAAACTATTTGTGGCTGACCATGCCTTGCAATATCAGCATAATAAAAAAACTTTATTTGAAGAACATCTATGTGTTTTTCATATCACCTTACTCTTATATAGTCAGATATGTAATTTTGCATTTTATAATCATTGTAAAATCTGATGTTAACTAAAAACTTTCAAAAACCAATATGGCCGAATTAGATCACGTGGTCTGCATGTACACATACACAGACAGACACACACACACTCTCGCCTTGTTCTGTCCAATCAGAAGAGAAAGTCAGTGACTTCCATGTCATCACTTACACATCTACTTATTCTGGTTATTTTCCATTATTACACTTTTCAATTTTTCCACATTTGTCCCACGTCAGCCCACCACTGATGTCACACATTGACTTCCACATTCATTATTTTCAATGTGTATATACAAGGTGTGTTAAAAAAGTATCGAGATTTTTTGTACTTTTTGACACATCAGAAGAAAAAAAAGTTCCATTCATTTATTTTCTTTCAGAATATAAGGTGTGTCAAAAAGTAAAAAAATCTTGATACTTTTTTGACACACGTTGTGTCATATATATATATATATATATAAAGATAATCTAATGAGTCAGACGAACCTACTATTAGTTTCGCATAAAGCTCTTCAGGGCTAAAATCTACTTAGGTATCGAGCACTTTTTACTTATTAGCTTTCTCCTAGCGGTTATATGAATATATATATATATCTTATATACATATATATACATATAAATTGTTTTTTCTTTTGGCCAAATACTGTACCAATAGATTATTTTTTGTTGGTACGACTATCTTGGTCCTTTCTTTTTTTCAACAATTTTTTTCTTCCTGGTTGATGTTTGGTAGTATATTTTTACAATCAAACTTTCTGCTGGGTTTTTTTCTCTCCGTAAGGATCTACCAACACGCTTGGTATATTAAATTATATATATATATATAAGTAAAGTAAAGTCAACGGGGCGGCCTAAAGTCGGTATCAGCCAATCAGCGAGGGAGTCTATCCCCTTTTCAATAGCGCTAGACCAAGGAGATTGTTTTTAGCATCTGAGGTGGAGCGCCACACCTACCATCAGCTCCTTACTTTACCGCACAGATCCCTGTGCTACTCATACGCTGAGTTGGCGGGGACCAGTATCGAACTAGGAACCTTGTGGTTTCTAGCCGAACGCTCTACCGACTGAGCTATATATATGTTTTTTTTTGTTTTTTTCTGTTTTATTTTTCACTTGGAAATATTTTGTTCTGGTATAATTTTTTCTTGAAATATATTGAATGTTTTTTCTTTTTCTTTTGTCAGGTGTGCAATTTACAGGGTAAGGGACGGCTTTTTATTCGTTATGCCCTGGTGAAAAAAATCCTTGGAGTACCTGTTGAATTACTCATGAAAAACAGACAAATGGCAGAAGTGAGTCTGTTCATTTTTCTCGTCTTTTATCTTCATGATTTTTGTTTTGAACTTTTTATTGTCAATTGTCATATTATTAATCCATTATAAACCAAATTATTAAATCAATCAGCTGGTCACATCAAGCCCTAGCACCTATATGATTGTTCCAATCCTATTACCCTTATGGCAAATCACCAACCCTTTTTATCATATATGTGCTAAAAGGTGGTGGCTAAGTGTCTTAGTATCCTAGGTATGATGTTAAACTGCATCTAGTGTTGAGGTTCTAGTTCTGGAGTTCTGGGGAGTACTCCTTCATCAACATTACTTCCAGGTCCACTCTGACCTGGGGTGGTAGTACCTGTTAGAGTACAATCTATGGGCTAAATAGAAAAAATGAGTTTTAAAAAATTTGTTTTAAAAAATTGAGTTTGAGAAAAAAAATTTGGACCATATGACCTTTAGGCACCCCTTTTTGATTAAGAAAGGACATGTTTTTCATTTACACCGTTAATATCTGGTTGTTTTAACAGACAAATTTTAGATATTTTTTTAAAAAATTATAAAACTAACCCCTTACCCTAACCTTAACCCCTAACAAACAAGCGGGTATTGACGGTGTAAATGAAAAACATGTCTTTTTTAATCGAGATCAAAAAGGGGTGCCTAAAGGTAATATGGTTCATTTTTTCAATATCCATCAAGAATGAATAAAGAAAAATGTCTTAAGCATGAAATAACCCAACAAGGGTTGACATCATCGCTTCTTAACATCAGTGATATTACTAACTTGCCATTAATGAGTAGCACAGCTTGGTTCTGTGCAGTAAAGTGGGGAGCTGATAGTAGGTGTGGTGCACCAGCTCACATACAAAAACAATCTCCTTGGTCTAATTCTAGTGAAAGGAGAATAGACTTCCTTGCTGTCCGGCTGATACCGTCAATAAGGCACTCTGCCGACTTTACTATACATGAAATTAACCAGAATTTAAGGATTTTATAAGATTTTCATATGGTTCATTTTAATGACTTTTAAAGTCAATAAAGTGTCTTTCCTTATCTTATGAAGATTGGCTGAAAAGTCCATACTTCTACCTTTGGTTTTAAAATGAAAACATTGTGTTATAATGGGTTAATAGACAATAACATAAAAATGAATTAAATTATATATTAATTTCATTTTATAATAATTATTATAAAATGAAATTAATATGTAATTTAATTCATATTCATCAGTAAAACCTGAGAATTCTATAAATTTAAGACATTTTTCTCTCTCTCATTTCAGATGTGGTATCATTCTGAACATTCAATACTTGGAAATGAAATTTTATCAGGTAAAAATAATTCCACCTGTTTCTTTCCCATAATATTCACAGTCAATACATTTTCTTATGAAGGTTGGCGGAAAATCAATGTGTCTTATTGATATCTTAATGAGGTTGGCTGAAAAGTTTATAGACTGACCAAGATACTCTTATGGAATATGACCAAATAAGGTTTATTTTTCAACATAGTCCCTCTTACAGTCCATATTTCTACCTTTGCTGTTGCAGTGCTTGTGTCCCATTGGTAAAAAAAGTCATCAGGAATAGATGTGGTTCATTTTAATGACTTTTAAAGTGAATAGAGTGTCTTTCCTTGTCTTATGAAGATTGGCTGAAAAGTTCATAGGGTGACCAAGATACTCTCATGGAATATGACCTGATGGTATCCTTTTTGTGGATGGATCAAATTAGCATCATGGTAGGCTCAGTCAGACTTGTTGAGAGTTGTGTAACATGTTTTTCCGATTGATCGGAAAATATTTTTATGAGCCTATATTTTTCTTTTGCATTCATTCTGGAACTTGGTTGAATTCCTGGAAAAAGTCTTACTTTATAATGAGGGAGAGTCAAATGACCTTTGCAGGAGCAAGAGATGTCTTTACTGTTACTGTTCAAAGAACAGAGGCAAAAGAAAATGAGACTGGATTTCTAAGATTGTCATCTGATACTCCATGAATCCCCGAATGGACATACCCATTGTCCAAGGGAGACAACTACTTATTGTTTCCCTACAAAAGAAAACAAGCTAGTCAAAATAGATATTAATACTGATTGATAATGCTTCATCTACAAAATAAAAAGGTTAAAGAAAATACTATTTAAAATTATTCATAATAATGATCAACAATGCTAAAAAATAAGAATAGATAAAAAGATTATATTAAAGTCAAATAATTATTTATCAAACCCGGTTTTGTTAAAACCAGTATGTAAATTAACCACACCATATATTATGTAAACCTTTATTTCTTTGTGAAATATAAGGCACATTACAGGATTTGAAACACATTAATCGTATGGGTTGTTTTGAGGCAAATCTATAAACAGATTTTCATAGAGACATTGTTAATAAATAAGATGTATTCTATGTATTAATTATTTGGCTATGATATAAATTAAATACTCATTGATAAACTTATGCAATTCCTGTGGGTATTGTGATGTAAGCAGTGATGTAGTTTTGGTTATAGACAGACACTGAATGTCCATTATAATAAGATGATTCATTTTTGAATTGTGAGAGATGGTCAGATTTATTATGTTTTTTTTTTTTTTTTTTTTCAAGGATTTTTCTTGATTTTGACAGTAAGTGGTCTGCTGTTGTTTTTTTTTTTTCAAAATGAATTGGGAATTGCTTTGAGGGACGAGTTTATAGAGTAAAGTTTATTGTTATATTTCAGTTATTTAAAGTTCTATTTTCTTTCTTTGCAGAAATATTTATTTCTTTACTATTTGAGATTACGGAAATCAAATTCCTCCTTAACTTAAAGGTAGGTACGTTTTTTTAAATTTATTTTCAAGTATTTCAATTTATAAACAGATTTTAGATTAAATTACCACAACCAGAAAATTTGGCAAAACTCTGTGTGTGACATGTGGAACACTGGACAGCTATTTTGACCTTATTTGTTCTTCTGAGCAGTGTATGCCACAATCTCTATCACTTAATATAAAATTGAAACTCTACCTCTGGGTTGGCAGCCCATGCCAAACATGGGGATAGGCCAAATCATCAAGTCTTTGTAATCACACAGGGCCACATAAATTTAATTTGTCTTGGAGTTTATCACATAGCATTCCAGAGGACAAGATTACCTCTAGGACCACATCTTCCCAAGTCTATAGTCTGCATCCATGTGATCAAACCTCATGGGCAATGAAACAGACAATGTGTAGATAGACAAATTAAGTATAATTAATTAAATTAAATTATCATAACCAGAAAGCAATACTGTCATACAGTGTTTGCCAAATTTTCTGGTTGTTTTAATTTAATCTAATTAATCATATTTAATTTCTCTATCTACACAAACTGTTTTTTTTTTTAAATTAACAAAGGCCATGTTATCAAAAAAAATTTACTCACATATTTGCATGTCTGGATTTTCTTATTTTGAATGATTGATTTTAACGGCATGTCAACCCAACTGGGATTATTTTATCTGACACTAGTCACAATCTTACATTCATCATCTGGTAAACAGTATGAATTTTTATATTTTATTAATGAAAAATCAACATTTATGTCCATTCATGAACACTGAATTGTCTTCAATGATTTATAATTAAGAAAAATATTTCATTTTATTTTTTCCAGAATGCTAGCTTCTTAGATGAAACGTGGGTACTTCCGGTAAGTCAAATTGTTTTAATCAAATACAGGACCAGGTTTTTTCAATCTATCCCCTTCCTTAGGTTGACTTGTTTTCAATGGCTACAATATATCAGGCTTTAATTAATTCTTTCTCCATACAATTTTTTTTATCCTTGTAATCCAATTCTGTCCTCTTATATATCCACATGGTTAATGCATGGTAATTCCATGTCAAATCATCCAGAAAAAAGTAAAATTGTCATGCAACCCATTCAATGTTTCTGAAATTTTGTCCAGGTGTGGGCTATGTTAAAGTTAGACAATCCACCAAAGTTGAGCTTCCAATTCCAAAAATTGGCAGAGTTATGTTGATTTTTAGCTCTACAAATTGGTGGGGGTTGATCGTGAAAAATGGTGACTTTTTGTAATCTATTTTGTCTGTAAAATGAGTTCTAGGGCTTCCTAAAAAAGTGCAAAATTTTAACTGATGTTGTGGCCTTGGTTCTGAGCAAAAAACAAACTATCTTTTTGGTACAAATAATGTTCAATATATGTGAAATAATAATAGAAAGAAATGTTGTCATAGATACATGCCTCATCAGGATATTGCTATGAAAAAATCAAAAAATCATTAATAACTTAATATTGGTTAATTTTAAGACTTTTTTCATTTTTTTTGTCTAGTATATATATATATATATATATATCCTTTTTTGTATCTCTGTTATATAAATTCATGCTTCCTTTTGGGTAATTCCATGTCAAATCATCCAAGCCATGTCACCCACCTCCTTCAATTTTTCTGAAATTTTGTACAGGTGTGGATTAGGTTAAAGTTAGACAATTCCCCAAATTTGACCTTCCTATTTAAAAAATAAGCCGAGTTATGTCCATTTTAATCTTGAAAAATTTTAGGTGGAGGGAGAAAAATGGCAACATTTTGTAATCTATTTTTGTCTATAAAATTAGTTCTAGAGCTTCCCTACTCCTAAAAATTGGTTTATAGAAGCTTTTTGGTCTGTGGAATCCAAAAATGTTATCAACATAGTTATAAAATTAACCCTTTTTACTTATTAATGATTTCTGATTTTTTCATAGCAAGATCAATAAGTGGAAAAATCACAATGTGGCACTGCATATAAATTTTTTTTTCTTTAAATTATTATTCTACATATATTGAACATTATTTGTACCAAAAATTACAAAATTTCAGAAAAATTGATTTTTTTCTGGATGATTTGACATGGAATTGATTGCCCATATATATTCCTTTTTTGTAACTCTGTTATATAAATTCACACTTCCTTTATATTCTATGATTTCATTTAATTCATTTCTGTCCATTGCAGGTTTACAAAGAATATGAACTTGTTCCTTGTGATGACATTGGAATGACAGTTCAGTAAGTATAAACTTCTTTCAGGATTTTTAAATGTTCTTTTCTTGTGGTTTGGAGTCCAACACTAATCAAGGACATAAAACTCACTGAGGGAGTTCAGAGAGAGGGTAATGAATAATTCAAAAACCCTTTCGTATGAAAAAAGACTTAGGAACATTGACTTACCAAGTTTGGTTTATCGATGTACAAGAAGGGATATGATTGAAGTCTACAAATATACCCATGGATTTTATTCAACAAACTTTGATCCAATAAACATCAGTTTACAATCAGACTTCCAGTAGGGCAGACGTGTCCTACTTCGGTTGTGACTCCGCATGATGGGTTAGTAAACAGGCAAATAGAACCTTTGATCAAAGCAACAAGCCTCGTTAATTAATTATGCATGCCCTTAGTTAGAAGACCCAATGAAGATACAAACAAGTAAAAGTAATCACACAAATGGACGAAAGTAAGGAGAAACCAGACTAGACGTTCACATCATCACAAAGTAGAAAGAGAAGAAGATAACAAGTAAGTAAATGACTGGTTGTCTATCTCTCTCTGATGTCTCTACTCTCTCTATCACCCTTATGTATATACCCAACGAGGGTATATGAGTACATAACAGTCTCTGCTTCTCCAACAGTGCACTGTCGTTCACCTGATGTGGACTCTCATTTCTTTGACATTGTCACTGGAGTCTTGCAAGGTGATACATTTGCCCTTTTTAACTCATCGTGCCGAGTGAGACCAACCGCAGTAGGACACATCTGTCTTACCCAGGATCTGGCTACAAACTGACTAACTAACTAAATCTCACGTGACTTGCGGGTTTCTCGCCTCTGAGGTCAAAGTTTCCCAATGGTCTGTAATTTTAATTGCTACAAGGTGTTGTCAATAATCTATGCTACTACATAGATTATGCAAACACCCAGTCATTCACCTGATGTTGATACTGATTTCCTTGACATTGTCACTGGAGTTTTGCAAAGTGTTACATTTCTATTTCTAATCAGGAAAAGAGTGTTTGCCGATAAAAATGGATGGTGGAAGAGAGAGAGAGAGAATCAAGGAATGGATGGTAGAAGAGAGAGAGAGAGAGAGAGAGAGAGAGTTAAATGAATATGTGCTGTTGATATGCCTTGATGATAATGATGATGATGATGATATTACTTTTAATGTTTTTTTGTTTGTTTTTGATTTCTTTTTATAAATGAGCAATTCCATGTCAAATCATCCAGAAAAAAGTAAAATTGTCACCCACCCCCTTCAATTTTTCTGAAATTTTGTACAAGTATGGACTGTGGTAAAGTTAGACATTCCCCAAAATTTGAGCTTCAAATTCAAAAAATTGGCAGAGTTATGTCGATTTTTAGCTCTCTAAATTTGGTGGGGTGGCGAAAACATGAAACTATCTTTTTGATACAAATAATGTGCAATAGATATGAAATGATAATAAAAAAAATCTTTGTCATAAATGCAGTGCCACATTTGGATTTTGATCTTGCTGTGAAAAAATAAAAAAAATTATCAATAACTTAAAATTGGTTGACTTTCAGACTTTTTCTATAGCATTTTTGGATTTCCCAGACAAAAATACTTTTATAAAGCAATTTTTTTGAGTAGGGAAGCTCTAGAACTCATTTTACAGATTAAAACAGATTACAAAATGTTGCCATTTTTGCCCCCCCCCCCCAAAAAAAAATATTGGAGAGCTAAAAATTGACATAACTCCACCAGTTCTTGGAATTAGAAGCTCAAATTTTGGGGATTGTCAAACTTTAACATAATCCACACCTGTACAAAATTTCAGAAAAATTGAAGGGGGATGGGTGACATGGCCTGGATGATTTGACATGGAATTACCCAAACATTAATATGTTGAATTCTTCAAAATATGCAACAGTGCACGACTTTATGAATTCTTTACTTTGTTAATTTCTTTTCCAGGTATTTGGTTGGTCGTACTCTGGTTCGGAATGTTGTCCCTGGAAGTGTAGCGGAAGAAGATGTAAGATGATCCCTGGATATTTCTTATCTTCATCTTATCATCAATATTTAATTGATATCTCTCTTTATTACAATATTTATTTCTGCTATATAATTTATTTTCCTATTCGATATATCTTCCATTAATAATTGAGACTGGGTGTATTTCTGTCTGTAACAAAAACTATGTAACAACTTATGTCACAATATTTTCAATGATTCCATCAATCTATTAATCAGTATTTAATTTATAGTCAAAATCATTAATATGTAAAATAAAAACAACTCTGTTTTATATACATTCAAAATTAAGAGTATTTACAGGGTTCGAAGAAGTTCTTATTTCTCTGTAGTTGTAGGCAAATTGTCAGACAAAGAAGACAAAAACACAATGGAAATTTAATACATGTATTGACAAATAATACAAGAACTTGTTGCAAATTTTATTGGTATTTGCTACAAGACTTATCTAAGTTCAAGTAATGTTCTTGGAGTAGTGGTGATAACAGGGGTATTCTGTTGCTGGTTGGAAACTTGATAGGATGCTTGTTTTCATGTTTCTCGTTCTTCCTAGTAACCGGTTCTGTGATAAGTGATGATGGATGCTATTTTAGAAGCTTCTCGCCTGGGTAACAGTTCCTTTAAATGATGGTGAATGGGCCCTTTTCAAGTAGACTATTTGGTCTTCAGCCTTCTGTAGTGTGCTATTGTGACCACCTTGTAGTATGCGGACACAATGCCTTCGAAAGTGTGCTGTGAAAAAATGCCTCCGTCCAGGTCAACTGTCCATAGATAAGTGAACCCAGTTTTGGGCTAGTGATGAGAGTGTTTATTTTTACATCTCTCCTCCAGTAACTGCTATGCGAAAAGTGAAGAAATTTGGTTTTGGCGCCAACATACGATCTTGGCTATTTGCCCCCTAGCGACAGGGGAAGATAATTTACTAGGGAATTTCCGATAAAATTTGAGTAAGCAATTTCAAAAATTGTTTTTTTTCACTTTTGCTCCTTTTTTTTCAGTAAAAAGTAGCTAACTAAAACATTTACAAATAAATAAATAACTACGGTTTTGTGTAAAATTTATATGGGAAATATTCAAAATAATTATATAATTAATAATTTATAGATGTACGCAACATTTTATTTCAGGGGGACAGGACTAAGTTTCCATTTCAAATTGTTTAATTCTTTTTGACTCCCTTTATAAATAAATTTTACTTACTTATGATACAAATCCTCTGACATTTCATTTTTACACCCCCCCCCCCACACACACTCAGGTAATATCTTTCAAAATGAATTTTTACACCGCACAGAGGTGCATTTTTTGTTACTAGTATAGTAAAAGTAAGTATTGTAAGTAAATTATTATAAAAGTTTGGTGCCTATACAGATGAGCCCACCTATAATTTAAAAAAATTATTTGGCTGGGTTTATTTGTTGTCATATAGTACCTAAATAATGATTTGGTGCCTATACAGATGAGCCCACCAATAATTTAAAAAAATTATTTGGCTGGGTATATTTGTTGTCATATAGTACCTAAATAATGATTTGGTGCCTATACAGATGAGCCTACCTGTAATTTAAAAAAATTATTTGGCTGGGTTTATTTGTTGTCATATAGTACCTAAATAATGATTTAGTGCCTATACAGATGAGCCCACCTATAATTTAAAAAAATTATTTGCTGGGTTTATTTTTTTGTCATATAGTACCTAAATAATGATTTGGTACCTATACAGATGAGCCCACCTGTAATTTAAAAAAATTATTTTGCTGGGTTTATTTTTGTCATATAGTACCTAAATAATGATTTGGTGCCCTATACAGATGAGCCCACATGTAATTAAAATAGATTATTTGGCTGTGTTTATTTGTTGTCATATAGTACCTAAATAATGATTTGGTACCTATACAGATGAGCCACCTATAATTTAAAAAATTATTTGGTGGGTTTTTTGTTGTCATATAGTACCTAATAATGATTTGGTGCCTATAAGATGAGCCACCCTGTAATTAAAAAAATATTTGGCTGGGTTTATTTGTTGTCATATAGTACCTAAATAATGATTTGGTGCCTATACAGATGAGCCTACTGTAATTTAAAATATTTGGCTGGGTTTATTTGTTGTCATATAGTACCTAAATAATGATTTGGTGCCTATACAGATGAGCCTACCTGTAATTTAAAAAATTATTTGCTGGGTTTATTTGTTGTCAATATAGTACCTAAATAATGATTTGTGCCTATACAGATGAGCCTACCTGTAATTAAAAAAAATTATTTGGCTGGGTTTATTTGTTGTCATATAGTACCTAAATAATGATTTGGTGCCTATACAGATGAGCCCACTGTAATTAAAATAGATTATTTGGCTGTGTTATTTGTTGTCATATAGTACCTAAATAATGATTTGGTACCTATACAGATGAGCCCACCTATAATTTTAAAAAATTATTTGGCTGGGTTTATTTGTTGTCATATAGTACCTAAAATAATGATTTGGTGCCTATACAGATGAGCCTACCTGTAATTTAAAAAAATTATTTGGCTGGGTTTATTTGTTGTCATATAGTACCTAAATAATGATTTGGTGCCTATACAGATGAGCCCACCTGTAATTAAAATAGATTATTTGGCTGTGTTTATTTGTTGTCATATAGTACCTAAATAATGATTTGGTACCTATACAGATGAGCCCACCTATAATTTAAAAAAATTATTTGGCTGGGTTTATTTGTTGTCATATAGTACCTAAATAATGATTTGGTGCCTATACAGATGAGCCCACCTGTAATTAAAAAAATATTTGGCTGGGTTTATTTGTTGTCATATAGTACCTAAATAATGATTTGGTGCCTATACAGATGAGCCTACCTGTAATTTAAAAAAATTATTTGGCTGGGTTTATTTGTTGTCATATAGTACCTAAATAATGATTTGGTGCCTATACAGATGAGCCTACCTGTAATTTTAAAAAATTATTTGGCTGGGTTTATTTGTTGTCATATAGTACCTAAATAATGATTTGGTGCCTATACAGATGAGCCCACCTGTAATTAAAAAAAATATTTGGCTGGGTTTATTTGTTGTATATAGTACCTAAATAATGATTTGGTGCCTATTACAGATGAGCCTACCTGTAATTTAAAAAAATTATTTGGCTGGGTTTATTTGTTGTCATATAGTACCTAAATAATGATTTGGTGCCTATACAGATGAGCCTACCTGTAATTTAAAAAAATTATTTGGCTGGGTTTATTTGTTGTCATATAGTACCTAAATAATGATTTGGTGCCTATACAGATGAGCCTACCTGTAATTTAAAAAAATTATTTGGCTGGGTTTATTTGTTGTCATATAGTACCTAAATAATGATTTGGTGCCTATACAGATGAGCCCACTGTAATTAAAATAGATTATTTGGCTGTGTTTATTTGTTGTCATATAGTACCTAAATAATGATTTGGTACCTATACAGATGAGCCCACCTATAATTTAAAAAATTATTTGGCTGGGTTTATTTGTTGTCATATAGTACCTAAATAATGATTTGGTGCCTATACAGATGAGCCCACCTGTAATTAAAAAAAATATTTTTGGCTGGGTTATTTTGTTGTCATATAGTACCTAAATAATGATTTGGTGCCTATACAGATGAGCCTACCTGTAATTTAAAAAAATTATTTGGCTGGGTTTATTTGTTGTCATATAGTAACCTAAATAATGATTTGGTGCCTATACAGATGAGCCTACCTGTAATTTTAAAAAATTATTTGGCTGGGTTTATTTGTTGTCATATAGTACTAAATAATGATTTGGTGCCTATACAGATGAGCCCACCTGTAATTAAAAAAATATTTGGCTGGTTATTTGTGTCATATAGTACCTAAATAATGATTTGGTGCCTATAACAGATGAGCCTACCTGTAATTTAAAAAAATTATTTGCTGGGTTTATTTGTTGTCATATAGTACCTAAATAATGATTTGGTGCCTATACAGATGAGCCTACTGTAATTTAAAAAAAAATTATTTGGCTGGGTTTATTTGTTGTCATATAGTACCTAAAATAATGATTTGGTGCCTATACAGATGAGCCTACCTGTAATTTAAAAAATTATTTGGCTGGGTTTATTTGTTGTCATATAGTACCTAAATAATGATTTTGGTGCCTATACAGATGAGCCTACCTGTAATTTAAAAAATTATTTGGCTGGGTTTATTTGTTGTCATATAGTACCTAAATAATGATTTGGTGCCTATACAGATGAGCTCACCTATAATTTAAAAAATATTTGGCTGTGTTTATTTGTTGTCATATAGTACCTAAATAATGATTTGTACCTATACAGATGAGCCTACCTGTAATTTAAAAAAATTATTTGGCTGGGTTTATTTGTTGTCATAATAGTACCTAAATAATGATTGGTGCCTATACAGATGAGCTCACCTATAATTTAAAAATATTTGGCTGTGTTTATTTGTTGTCATATAGTACCTAAATAATGATTTGGTACCTATACAGATGAGCCTACCTATAATTAAAAAAAAATATTTGACTGGATTTATTTGTTGTCATATAGTACCCAAATAATGAGAATAGAATCGTCTGTTTTTCCTATAAATAATATCTGACTAAACCTCAGAGGAGAGAAACAACAAGATCTCATGGGAATTGTTAATTCAAACTAGCAATTGCTAATTACTCTGTTCACCTTGTATCTTTGCTTAGAAAACCTTTCACCTTATCCTTCATACTCATTGTGTTTCTTCCTATTATTTCTCTGTTAACTCTGATACTCAAGTTTCATCATTAGTTTAATGGCATATCAATTCTTATGAGTTATTCAATGCAGAAATTTGATTAATTTCTAAATGTGATTACATTCATAATTATAAAATATTATTAAATTATTAAATGAAATCTTTAAACAGATCTAGTTGACCCATAGATGTGACCTTAACAGGTACTACCACTCCAGGTCAGAGTGAACCTGGGAAGTATTGGCAATGAAGGGGTACTTCATACTCTCCAGATATTCAGAACTGGAGCCTCAGCACCAGATGCACTTTAGTGTTAGGATAGTGTGTGTATGAGAGAGAGAGAGAGAGAGAGAGTAACCCAATCTATGTGTTGGATAGATCTGTTTGAAAATTATTAGCATTGGATAGGAATACTTGAATCCATATAACTGTGCAAATTATTGTATTAAGAATAGTTACATTTCTGTATAATTGTTTTGTACTTTACTGCAAAATTAACAAAAGATTTCATAGTTGGGCTATTCTATAGAAGCCATTCCTACTTTGGTTGTGAAAACAGCTTCTGGTTTATTGTTAAATACATTTTTTGATTGTTTTGGAAATGTTGGATACTATTTTATGTCAAGATGGCAACCATATTGTTCAATGAAAGGTTTATTATTTTTTCCTTTTTCTTTATTTCTTAGGGTAAAATTGGCTGTGGGGATGTTCTGGATGAATTATTTGGAGTCAGTCTCCGAGATGCCAGCAAAAGCAAAGTAAGTAAATTTATATCTACTACCTGAACCATGGAAATTCCACAATTTAGTTAGAATATACAAATAATATACAATATCTAGTTATATATATATATACACATATGTGTCTATAATATGTTTAGCTAGGGTGTTGTTAACCTCATTTAATATGATATGTATGTTCAGAGCCCTGTTTAGTCAAAGATCTAGAAGTCTCTCCTACATATTTTTTGTTGCAATTTAAGCAATCTATTGTGTAGACCCCTGCTTTGGAGAGACAAAAATAGATTACAAAAAGTCACCATTTTTCACCAACAACACCAAATTTGGAGAGCTAAAAATCGGCATAACTCTGCCAATTTTTGAACTTGGAAGCTCAAATTTTGTGGATTGTCTAACTTTAATATAGTCCACACCAGGGAAAATGTTCAGAAAAATTGGGTGACAGTTTTACTTTTTTCTGGATGATTTGGCATGGAATTACCCAGTAATTTGAAAAGGTTAAGAGAAAAAATTGATAGATTTAGTAATTTTAATCAATAATTTGTCTGTATTGATGGATTTGTATAATAAAACATTTGAAGGTTTATGAATTAATTCAAATTTTTCTTCAACAGGTGCAATATATACTCCGTCAAAACAGTGGGTGGCCCATCAGACTTTCAGTAACAAAAGTATGTTCATTTTTACAACTGTTTATATTGTATAAAAATATTGGACCAAGTAACCAATAAGCACCCCAAATCATCAACAAAATGAAAGGTTCATATTTTAACTCGTCACCGGTAACTTCCGCTTTCAAATTTTTGAAAACAAATTATTTTAATCAGAAATTTATGGAGATGTTGAACTCTCAATGAATTAAATAAATAGATGGTTGGTACATATAATCAAATTAAAATTCAATAGCAAAATCTTTTTTTTAAATAAATACTTTTTAATCAGAAATTTATGAATATTTTTCAACACTTACGAGGATTTAAAAAATGACGAAAGACGTTTTTATACTAAAATAGTTTTTACTTAATCAAAAGAGAAATTCAATTATGTTTATTTAAATAAAGATACAGTTTTTATTTACAAAATATTTTTATGCTTATTTAAATAAAAAGATGTCGTTCAGAAATAGTATCACAAAATTTGTAAAATTTGTTTTTGTCAGATACAATATAATTGCAAAAATCGTCTGTTCATTTATTTTAAAATATTTGAAAGCGAAACTTACTGGTGATAAGTTAAAATATGAACCTTTCATTAAGTTGATGATTTGGGGTGCTTATTGGTTACTTGGTCCAAAATATCTATCATTTTGATTGTCCCCATATTTATTGGTATATATAAAAATACAATGTTATTGATTCTCATAATGTATTCATACTTGATCTACTCAAGAAATCACTATAGCCCAACATATGCGCTGCTTCTTTGAGACATCTTTTTCTCCTTTTTCCCTATTTATTATTCTAACTTTATCCAATGAGAATATTTCATGGCTGTCTGTATTAATCCATACTAGCAAATATATGCACCCTCCGGGTGCAAGTATTTAAGTTTTAATGTAATAAAATATTGTATCAAATTAGAAATGCTAATGAAACTAAATAAGAAAGCAGATAAAAATATTTGAAACAGAGGAGGGTATAATAAAAAAAAAATAGAACAACTGAAACTTACTCTTCCTTCACTCCCGTATTTCATTGATAAATTTTCCTAATTTAACTATTTAGTTAGAATAGGAAGTAAAGAATAAAATTACAGTTATTTTTTCTTGTTAATGGATTTCTTTTACGATTTATCCCTGAGATTTTAGATAATATTCATTAAGATAAAACCAAACAATTAGAAATCAATATTTATTAAAATAAGATTTTTAATATCAATATGCAAATTAGCCTTCCCATTCACACTGTAAACTGCTATTTTGTTGTATATATAAATACAATTGTATGTTATTAGTATGTAGATATTACCAACAGTATTAATAATGTAAAACAATTTTATTAATAATTGAAGTTTAAATAAAAATAAAATCCTGTAGAATGTGACGTAAATAACTAAGGGAATTGTTACTTGAATAGTAAAGTAATATAGTTTCAGTTACAGACAGAAAAACACACAATCTCCATTATAATAAGAAGATTAAAGTAGAGGTAGTAACTTTCTGTGTTTTTGTATTTATTTAAAGTGTCTGAATGTATTAATATTTTAATGTGCAGCATCATATTGTGCTCAAAAATGGATGCTTGGTTTAAATGTGGTTGTGACAAAATTCAAAAGTATGAATTTTTTTTTCATTTATTTTTTACTATGATGCAGTTACAATGAGAATTTTACTAATATATATATAATATATATATATATATATATATATATATATATATATATATATATATAGATAAAAGGATATGAAAACACACAATGCTGTTGAAATGAAAATATTTTATTTCATATTCATAGCTAATATTGAACAATATTTCGATTTATAAAAATCATCTTCAGAGCTTGTTGTGTTTTTCGTTTTGAATTTAAATTATTTTCTGCTTCTTTCTCGATGAGTCCGGATTAAAAACAAGCTCTGATGATGATTTTTATGAATCGAAATATTGTCCAATATTAGCTATGAATATGATATGAAATATTTTCATTTTAACAGCATTGTGTGTTTTCATATCCTTTTATCTATACTTATACCATCGGACTCATTTCCTTACTCTTAACATATATATACATATATACATGAACAAACTTAAAAAAAAAATTTTCAGTGAAATTCTAATGTCAAAAAATTGTCTGTTGCTTTTGTTTACAAACAACATAACCAGAAGTTAGCGGTGAAAAGCAAAAGCTGTTCATTTCAAATCTACTTTCAGCTGAGGTGCTTATTGGTTACCTGATCAGAAAATTCATGTTTGAATTTTATCACAACAGCATTCTAAAGTCAGTGTTCATTTAAAAAAAAAAGATATATGATATAAATTGATTGATTAATTTTGACCAAAGAAATAAACCAGTGTATTTTTCTTTTACCATTTCATTCCAGTGCCATACAAGTGATGGTTGCATTTATCCACCCATTGAAGAGCTGATGATATTAGCGAATCTAAACCGAGACCAAGTGAATTTAACGCCTGTAAAAGATGTTCCCAAAAAGAAAGAGTCCGATGAAGAAGATGTAGAATCAGCTGAAGAGTCAGATTTTTTCCGTCCACCTGTAGAAAAAGGGAGAAAGCCAGCTCATGCCTTGTTGCCATTCGATAACACTGAAGAGATACCTGTGCATGGCTCGGAACAAAAGTGAGTAATTTATATTCTATTATAACTGGCAAGAGATACGTTCTTTCAAATTATCATTACTAGCAGTTCCTACACACATAATTTATAGGTTGGAAGATGGTCATTATTAAAAATAAAGGATATAGAGTCACTTTTAATAAAGTTTAGGCTAATTATTTGTAAGCAGTACTTACCTATATTACATATGGTTGGTAAGATTGTTATTATTATAAATAAAGGATGTAGAGTCACTTTTATTAAAGTTTAGGATAATTATTTATAAGCAGTACTTACCTATATTACATATAATATGAACATTTTGAATTAGAATTTCAATGCTATTTCTATGTATATTTTGATTTTTAAATATCTTCGAATATAAATCAAATCTTCATAATTTTTGCACAAAAAAGCAAGATTTGGAGATACTTAATGTGTATATATTAATTGTTTTATTTTCATAGTTTCATCTGGACATATATACATACATACATACCCACCAACTGACCTTTATATATGTATAGGTAGATAGAAAATACAAAGGTGGGCTGAAAAGTTCATATGATTATATATAAAGGATGTAGAGTCCCTTTTATACAATTTTAGGCTAATTATTTGTAAGCAGTACTTACCTATATTACATATGTTGGTAAGATGGTCATTATTAGAAATAAAGGATGTAGAATCTCTTTTAATAAAGTTTAGGATAATTATTTGTAAGCAGTACTTACCTATATTACATATCGTTGGTAAGATTGTTATTATTATAAATAAAGGATATAGAGTCACTTTTATTAAAGTTTAGGATAATTATTTGTAAGCAGTACTTACCTATATTACATAATGGTTGTAAGATTGTTATTATTAGAAATAAAGGATGTAGAATCTCTTTTATTAAAGTTTAGGATAATTATTTATTAGTCCATCTACAGGCTTGTTTTGTCATATCATGGCCCTGCATCAGGCAGGCATCAAAACTCAACCAATTTTTTGTCAGTCAGAGCCTCTATCACTGAGCCATTTATGAACCTCAAGGTTCTGGGTTCAATACCGGTCCTTGCTAACTCAGCACATGAATAACACAGCTTGGATCTGTGCAGTAAAGCAGAGAGCTGATGGTAGGTGTGGCATTCTACCTCTGACTCTAAAACAATCTCCCTTGTTTAGGACTAGTGAAAAGGGGACAGATACCACCAATAGGCCTCTTTGCTGACTTTACAAATATATTCATAAGTCTTACTTAACCATATCAAATATGGATTGTAAGATGTTCATTATTAAAAATAAAGGATGTAAAGATACTTTTATTCAAGTTTAAAGTAATTCTTTGTATCTAAGACATTTTATTTGGGTTATTTTTTTTTTCATCTATTTAATATTGTTGGAAATGAAATGAATGGTTGGTATCTATCATTTTCTCCTATATGACATAAACTCTTATATATTGAACAAATCCCAACAAAGAGTTATAACAAATAGACTTTATTGTCTAAGCAAAGTCCAACAGAAGCAACACAAAACAGAATAGATGAAAGTCCTAAAGAAAAGAGTCTTTGAAGATCGTATGAGACTATTAAATGAAGTAGAAATGTTGGTACTTACTGTGTACCTAAAAAAGGAAACCACAGACACGTAGCCTCTATGAAAACATAGAATATTGAAGGCACACACACTGTAAATGGAAATGCCCATAGTGGGGAGGGTTAAACCTCTGTTATGTTATTAGGGGACCTTGGAAAGCCAGATTAGGACGTGTTGTCAGGCGCAGAACTTGTTCCTCTCTAGCAATCACACATATCAATCAAGATGACAGGGCCAATTTGAACAAGCTGGTAGAATCTGTAAAGCCAAATTTCAATGATAGATTTGAAGAGATCCGTTGTCACTGGGGGTGGTGGTATTCTTGGTGCCAAATCCCAGGCCCGATTGACCAAGTTGGAAAGAGTGCAGGCAAAAGAAATAGCTCAAAAGCTGGGTTAATTTTCATAAATGTCAAAATGAAAATAATAAAAACTGTAAACTTGGATAATTAAGGTTCGAAAAAGGATCAGTTTTAGTAAAAATAAGTTGTGATCGAAGAAGGAAAAGAAATGTTTTGGAAAAAATATTTTCAAAGAAAGAATTTATTTGGAATGCGTTTTGTTTAAGATGTTTGTTGAAATTGCTGGGGTTGAATATTAGTAATAACGTTCTCCCAACTGGGCTGCACTCTGCTCACCAGCAATCAAATTCTATCTCGAAATGCCTCGTCCACCCGTCGCAAGAGCCAAAATACTATTGCTAGCTGTTTTCGTAGTCGTTGTTCATAATCGTGTGATGCTCCCTCTAGCCGTTGCCGTATGCTTATATGCACGCCTGATCTCGAGAGAATTTGCATATGTGCAATCCCATTCTCGCTGGTTCGAGATCACCCTTTGTTAAATACAGTGCTTACAGCAGCCATATTTCTTTCCCACGATGACCCTGCAAGCCAGACTCGTCCGCGCACATTTTGAGTTTCGAGGTATGTTATTTTCATTACATCCACAATTTTTGAGAGAATTACAAACACAGGCAGAGGAATGTTGGATTGTTTTGGCTAAAAATTCCAGTGTGACAATTTGATAATATACAATGGAATTAAAATATGATGTAAGAAAATAATCAACTGATTATTTTGTAATTATAAAAGATGGAGTGAATAGTTGAAAGGAAACAGAGAACTAGAGGAGAGCAAACTCCAGACCATGAAGGGTCTATTAAGGCAGACTCCATGATGCAGGCTAGAATTAGCCTATCGAAAATAGAACGATCTTTCTTTCTGTCTTTCTTCCTTTCCAAGTCTACAGCTGACAAGCAAATGACAAGCTTAGCATATCTAATTTAAGCAACTCTGTTATTGTAACCTTCTTTCTATCTCTCTCTGCATCACCGGCTACTACACTTTATCTTGGTCAAAATAAACATTTGTTGACAAAAAGTGCTAGCTAGTTTTTAATCGAGATGGTTTGCCACAAGAGAGTTGAAGGGATGTTTGCTGGGTGAGTGGGGAGCTAAGCTCCCTGTTCAAATAGACGGAGACACAACTTTTGTCTAGTTTTGATGGATGGAGAGTCTGGGAGAAGAATAGTTTGATTTAGGTGGCACTGTGTTTAAATATTTATGTTGCAATGCCACCTCATGGCAAATCGTAGTACGTAAGGGAGAATAATCTCAACACATGGGTTACTGCATTTTTACACTAAGCTTGTCATACAATTTATGTCTTCAGACCGAAACGTTGCATCATCGACAATAAACATCCAATTTCCATAACATCCCGTGTTTGTCTACCTTTCTCCACATACTGTCGGATTAAACTCCTCACATTTCTCCAATATATAAATATATATTATATATTAATATTTGTATTTTTGCTTGAAGGCAATTACAATGCGCATATCGCATAAAATTCGATAATTATAGAAGATAATAATGACAAGTGAATTTTGCAAAGAATTAACCTGTCAATGATACTGAGACGTCTCTACCATATGAGGCAAGGGGACACTGAGTGAACAATAACAAGCCCGAGCCTTATGCTCTTCGACGAAGGAAATAAGATTTTTGGATGTTTGTTTATTTTAGAAGCATTGTTGGATAAAGTATATATTAATATAGTCTCAGTATCATTGACAGGTTAATTTCGCAAGAATTTTCTGTGCTGTATCATGGCCGAAGCAGTATATTTCTGACTATCCTGCTGAAGTCCCAGTTTCGATTTCTGTCGGAGGGAAAATCGTTAGTATACATCGCTGATGAACTTAATAAAGTTGAAAACAGTCTGTACGATGTTCTACACACCGAATAATTCTTTGCGAAATTCACTTGTCATTATTATCTTCTAAATTATCGAATTTTATGCGATATGCGCATTGTAATTGCCTTCAAGCAAAAAATAAAATATTAATATATACTTTATTCAACAATGCTTCTAAAATAAACATCCAAAAATCTTATATAATATATATATATATATATATATATCTTATTATATTGGAGATTGTGTGTTTTCTGTCTGTAACGAAACTATATTCCTACTCAAGTCACAATTCTCTTAGTTATTGACATCACATTCTCCATGATTTATTTTTATTTTACCTCAATTATTAATAAAATTGTCTTACATTATTAATACTGTTAACTATGTCTACATACTGACAACATGCAAATTATATTTATATATACAACAAAAATAGCAGTTTACAGTGTGAACGGGAAGGCTAATTTGCATATAATATTAAAAAATCGAATTAATAAATATGTGCCTTAGTATTATTGATTTCTAACTGTTTTGGTTTATTTTAATGAATATAAGCAAAAATCTCTTCAATGAATCTTAAATGAAATCCATTAACAAGATAAAATAACTGTCATTTTATTCTTTACTTCCTCTTATAACTAAATACTTAAATTAGAAAAAATAACAATGAAAGACGAGAGTGATGGAAGAGTAAGTTTCAGTTGTTCCATTTTTTATTATACTCCCTCTGTTTCAAATCTTTTATTATACTCCCTCTGTTTCAAATCTTTTTATCTGTATTCTTATTTAGTTTCATTAGCCTTTCTAATTTAATACAATATTTTATTACATTAAAACTTAAATACTTGCACCTGAAGGGTGCATATATTTGCTAGTATATATAATGTATGTAAGTGTCTGTCTGTCTGTTATATTTCTATAAAACAAATGTTGTATGTTAGTATTGTGTTTTTGTTTCATGTCCGTTTTTCCTTGTTAGTTCGGTGAAAAAGGACCAATATAGCGCTCATCATTTGGCATCGGATGATTTGGTCCCTACTCGGTTGAACTTAGCGTGAATTGCTTTAATTCAGTAGTTTGACACCAGTCTTTCTTTCTTTTGTTATTTTTTTTCGGTAATTTATGAGGAAGTGCGTCCCGGTCCTCCTTGCCTCAGAAATTGCTACCCGGTGACTATTAAAATAACGTCCCCAGCTATGTCGTCTCGGCATCTTTACTTGAAGAAAACAACCAACTTAGGGCGTTAAATGTATTTTAGAGGGGGGGGGGGCTTCTTCTTTTTATATGAACAAATGAAGATGGGTGATGGATATATATAAACAAAGTAAAAAAATGAACAAATTGAGGTAGATAGATAGATAATATCCATCTTCTAAACAAGAATTACGACAAATTTCTATAAATAAAATTTCTAAACAAATTACGATAAATAAATAAGAATTACGACAAAAAAAAAGAAGCCCCCCCCTCTAAAATACATTTAACGCCCTAAGTTGGTTGTTTTCTTTCAAGTAACACTGCCGAGATGACATAGCGAGGACGTTATTTTAATAGTCACTGGCGTAGCAATTTCTGAGGCAGGAGACCGGGATGCACTTCCCTCATAAATTACCTTTTTTCCTCTGTGTTATCCAAGATTTATGGAGAATGAGATGATCCCATTTATATCAAACAGGGGTACAAATAGCAGTTTATTTACTGTTTATTAAGAAGTAGTCCTACTTGAAATAAAGGAAATTTATATTCGCGGGCTATTCTGGACTGGCCGTTAATGAATTAACGATATAAAGGAAAGACAAATAACAAACTTGCATGAACTATGCACATATGAATGTTTGATAGATATACATGCAACAACAATATAACATAATATATGTGTCCCCTAACAGGTAAAGTGTACATAATGTTTTACAAACTAAGTGTAAAAATGTAATATATTGCCTTGACCAGCAGTGAACCTGAAGGATGTAGTTGACTGATATATCCAGTCATTGATAAAATAAACAAAGTGAGTACCGGAAGACAGGAAATGTGTTGGTGTGATACCCAAGGCATAAACACAGGAAATGTGTCGGTGTAAGCTATGACCAATGGAAATCAAGTATTTGCATGGGTGTAAGCCGTGACCAATGAAAAACCAGCTATGTGGACAAGGGAAACTGCATGTGTGCCACAGTCGAAGAGGCGTGGCCATGTGGGTTGCATGAGACTATATAAAGTCTAGAATTTTATCTAAAGTTCAGTTTTTGCTCACTGTTCAAACTCCTGACAACTCCTTTGTATGTGCAAACTCTCTCTGATAACTCACCTGCTCCACACAGATGGGACCCTAAACACACAGATGTGACCCTAAACACACAGATGGGACCCTAAAAGGTAGGGTAGACCTGTAGTAATGGCAATGAAGGGTACTTCATCATCAAAGAATAAAAAAATATCAGATGTATTTTGTATATAGATGTTCTTGTAGTATTATTTGGATTATTCGGCGGACTATTGCATCTCTCTCTT
>CM042150.1:29963007-30029944 GCA_023376005.1 Doryteuthis pealeii | reverse complement strand
TAATACCTACTATTAACAATCCTCTGAACATTTCATTTTACACCCCACCCCCCACACAACCACACTAGGTGGTTAATATCTTTTCAAAATGTATTACACCGCACCAGAGGTGCATTTTTGTACTAGTATAGTAAAAGTAAGTATTGTAAGAAATTATTATAAATTGTGCCTATACAGATTGAGCCCACCTATAATTTAAAAAAATTATTTGCTGGTTTGTTGTCAATATATAGTAGCTAAATAATGAGAATAGAATCGTCTGTTTTTCCTATAAATAATGTCTGACTAAACCTCAGAGGAGAGAAACAACAAGATCTCATAGGAATTTTGCTAATTACTCTGTTCACCTTGTATCTTTGCTTAGAAAACCTTTCACTTTATCCTTCATACTCATTGTGTTTCTTCCTATTATTTCTCTGTTACTCAAGTTTCATCATTAGTTTAATGGCATATCAATTCCTATGGGTTATTCAATGCAGAAATTTGATTAATTTCTAAATGTGATTAATTTCTAAATGTGATTACATTCATAATTATAAAATATTATTGAATTATTAAATGAAATCTTTAAACAGATCTAGTTGACCCATGGATGTGACCTTAACAGGTACTACCACTCCAGGTCAGAGTATACCTGGGAAGTATTGGCAATGAAGGGGTACTTCATACTCCCCAGATATTCAGAACTGGAGCCTCAGCACCAGATGCACTTTAGTGTCAGGATAGTGTGTGTATGAGAGAGAGAGAGAAAGAAACCTAATCTATGTGTTGGATAGATCTGTTTGAAAATTATTAGCATTGGATAGGAATACTTGAATCCATATAACTGTGCAAATTATAGTATTAAGAATAGTTACATTTCTGTATAATTGTTTGTACTTTACTGCAAAATTAACAAAAATTTCATAGTGGACTATTCTATACAAGCCATTCCACTTTGGTTGTGAAAACAGCTTCTGGTTTATTGTTAAAAATCATTTTTATTGTTTTGGAAATGTTGGATACTATTTTATGTCAAGATGGCAACCATATTGTTCAATGAAAGGTTTATTATTTTTTCCTTTTTCTTTATTTTTTAGGGTAAAATTGCTGTGGGGATGTTCTGGATGAATTATTTGGAGTCAGTCTCCGAGATGCCAGCAAAAGCAAAGTAAAGTAAATTTATATCTACTACCTGAACCATGAAATTCCATAATTAGTTAGAATATCACAAATAAATATACAATATCTAGTTATATATAATATATATATATATATATATATATATATGGAGAAATATGTGCTTAATTGAAGTCAAACCTAATTTTTTTTAAAGTTAATTCATTAATGATTAATTAGGCCAGGATTTAACTACTTAAATGAAGGCTAAACAAATCGAGAAAAATCAATCTCTGTATTAAGTAGTTAAATCCCGCCTATTAATCAATTAATGAATTAACTTTAAAAAAAAAATTAGGTTTGACTTCAATTAAGCACATATTCTCCCAAATATTGTCGGCTGAAAATAGCCATATTTGTTTACGTAATAATTATATATATATATATATATATATATATATGTGTGTGTTGGTGTGTGTCTATAATATGTTTAGCTTAGGTGTTGTTTAGAAAACCTCATTTAATATGATATGTATGTTCAGAGACCTGTTTAGTCAAAGATCTAGAAGTCTCTCCTACATTTTTTTTTGTTGCAATTTAAGCAATCTATTGTGTAGACCCCTGCTTTGGAGAGACAAAAATGGATTACAAAAAATCACCATTTTTTGTGACCCCCACCAAATTTGGAGAGCTAAAAATACGCATAACTCTGCCAATTTTTGAACTTGGAAGCTCAAATTTTTGGGATTGTCTAACTTTAATATAGTCCACACCGGGGAAAATTTTCAGAAAAATTAGGTGACAATTTTACTTTTTTCTGGATGATTTGGCATGGAATTACCCAGTAATTTGAAAAGGTTAGGAGAAAAAATTGATAGATTTAGTAATTTTAATTAATAATTTGTCTGTATTAATGGATTTGAATAATAATAAAACATTTGAAGGTTTATGAATTAATTCAAATTTTTCTTCAACAGGTGCAATATATACTCCGTCAAAACAGTGGGTGGCCCATCAGACTTTCAGTAACAAAAGTATGTTCATTTTTACAACTGTTCATATTGTATAAAAATATTTGACCAAGTAACCAATAAGCACCCCAAATCATCAACCAAATGAAAGGTTCATATTTTAACTCGTCACCGGTAACTTCCGCTTCCAAATTTTTGTAAACAAATAATTTTAATCAGAAGTTTATGGAGATGTTGAACTCACAATAAATTAAATAGATGGTTGGTACATGTAATCAAATTAAAATTCAATAGCAAAATCTTTTTTTTAAATAAATACTATTTAATCAGAAATTTATGAATATTTTTCAACACTTACGATGATTTAAAAAAGATGAAAGACGTTTTTATACTAAAATAGTTTTTACTTAATCAGAAGAGAAATGTAATTATATTTATTTAAATAAAAATACAATTTTTATTTACAAAATATTTTTATGCTTATTTAAATAAAAGGATGTCATTCAGAAATAGTATCACAAAATTTGTAAAATTTGTTTTTGTCAGATACAATATAATTGCAAAAATCATCTGTTCATTTATTTTCAAATATTTGAAAGCGAAACTTACTGGTGATGAGTTTAAAATAGGAACCTTTCATTAAGTTGATGATTGGGGTGCTTATTGGTTACTTGGTCCAAAATATCTATCATTTTGATTGTCCCCATATTTATTGGTATATATAAAAATACAATGTTATTGATTCTCATAATGTATTCATACTTGATCTACTCAAGAAATCACTATAGCCCAACATATGCGCTGCTTCTTTGAGACATCTTTTTCTCCTTTTTCCCCATCTATTATTCTAACTTTATCCCATGAGAATATTTCATGGCTGTCTGTATTAATCTATATTAAAGTAGAGGTTGTAACTTTCTGTGTTTTTGTATTTGTTTAAAGTGTCTGAATGTATTAATATTTTAATGTGCAGCATCATATTGTGCTCAAAAATGGATGCTTGGTTTAAATGTGGTTGTGACAAAATTCAAAAGTATGAATTTTTTTTTTCATTTACTATGACACAGTTACAATGAGAATTTTACTAATATATATATAGAGAGAGAGAGAGATAAAAGGATATGAAAACACACAGTGCTGTTAAAATGAAAATATTTTATTTCATATTCATAGCTAATATTGAACAATATTTCGATTTCTAAAAATCATCTTCAGAGCTTGTTGTGTTTTTCGTTTTGAATTTAAATTATTTTCTGCTTCTTTCTCGATGAGTCCGGATTAAAAACAAGCTCTGATGATGATTTTTATGAATCGAAATATTGTTCAATATTAGCCATGAATATGATATGAAATATTTTCCTTTTAACAGCATTGTGTGTTTACATATCCTTTTATCTATACTTATACCATCGGACTCATTTCCTTACTCTTAACATATATATACATATATACATGAACAAACTTAAAAAAAAAATTTTCAGTGAAATTCTAATGTCAAAAAATTGTCTGTTGCTTTTGTTTACAAACAACATAACCAGAAGTTAGCGGTGAAAAGCAAAAGCTGTTCATTTCAAATCTGCTTTCAGCTGGGGTGCTTATTGGTTACCTGATCAGAAAATTCATATGTTTTAATTTTATCACAACAGCATTCTAAAGTCAGTGTTTATTTTTTTTTTTTAAAAGATATATGATATAAATTGATTATTTGATTAATTTTGACCAAAGAAATAAACCAGTGTATTTTTCTTTTACCATTTCTACCAGTGCCATACAAGTGATGGTTGCATTTATCCACCCATTGAAGAGCTGATGATATTAGCGAATCTAAACCGAGACCAAGTGAATTTAACGCCTGTAAAAGATGTTCCCAAAAAGAAAGAGTCCGATGAAGAAGATGTAGAGTCAGCTGAAGAGTCAGATTTTTTCCGTCCACCTGTAGAAAAAGGGAGAAAGCCAGCTCATGCCTTGTTGCCATTCGATAACACTGAAGAGATACCTGTGCATGGCTCGGAACAAAAGTGAGTATTTATATTCTATTATAACTGGCAAGAGATACGTTCTTTCAAATTATCATTACTAGCAGTTCCTACACACATAATTTATAGGTTGGAAGATGGTCATTATTAAAAATAAAGGATATAGAGTCACTTTTATTAAAGTTTAGGGCTAATTATTTGTAAGCAGTACTTACCTATATTACATATGGTTGGTAAGATTGTTATTATTATAAATAAAGGATGTAGAGTCACTTTTATTAAAGTTTAGGATAATTATTTATAAGCAGTACTACCTACCATATTAATAAAATAATATGAACATTTTTAAGTAGAATTTCAATGCTATTTCTATGTATATTTTGATTTTTAAATATCTTCGAATATAAATCAAATCTTCATAATTTTTGCACAAAAAAGCAAGATTTGGAGATACTTAATGTGTATATATTAATTGTTTTATTTTCATAGTTTCATCTGGACATATATACATACATACCCACCAACTGACCTTTATATATGTATAGGTAGACAGAAAATACAAAGGTGGGCTGAAAAGTTCATATGATTATATATAAAGGATGTAGAGTCCCTTTTATTAAAGTTTAGGATAATTATTTGTAAGCAGTATTTACCTGGTTGGTAAGATTGTTATTATTATAAATAAAGGATATAGAGTCACTTTTATTAAAGTTTAGGCTAATTATTTATAAGCAGTACATACCCATATTACATAAGGGTTTTAAAATGGTCATTATTAGAAATAAAGGATGTAGAATCTCTTTTAATAAAGTTTAGGATAATTATTTATTAGTCCATCTACAGGCTTGTTTTCTCGTATCATGGCTCTTCAGTGTGGCTAGACTTACATGCTGCATCAGGCAGTGATCAAAACTCAACCAATTTTTTGTCAGTCAGAGCCTCTATCACTGAGCCATCTATGAACCTCAAGGTTCTGGGTTCAATACCGGTCCTTGCCAACTCAGCACATGAATAACACAGCTTGGATCTGTGCAGTAAAGCAGAGAGCTGATGGTAGGTGTGGCATTCTACCTCTGACTCTAAAACAATCTCCCTTGTTTAGGACTAGTGAAAAGGGGATAGATACCACCAATAGGCCTCTTTGCTGACTTTACAAATATATTCATAAGTCTTACTTAACCATATCAAATATGGGTTGTAAGATGTTCATTATTAAAAATAAAGGATGTAAAGATACTTTTATTCAAGTTTAAAGTAATTCTTTGTATTTAAGACATTTTATTTGGGTTATTTTTATTTTTTCATCTATTTAATATTGTTGGGAATTAAATGAATGGTTGGTATCTATCATTTTCTCCTACATGACATAAACTTTTATATATTGAACAAATCCCAACAAAGAGTTATAACAAATAGACTTTATTGTCTAAGCAAAGTCCAACAGAAGCAACACAAAACAGAATAGATGAAAGTCCTAAAGAAAAAGTCTTTGAAGATCGTATGAGACCATTAAATGAAGTAGAAATGTTGGTACTTACTGTGTACCTAAAAAAGGAGACCACAGACACATAGCCTCTATGAAAACATAGAGTATTGAAGGCACACACACTGTAAATGGAAATGCCCATAGTGGGGAGGGTTAAACCTCTGTTATGTTATTAGGGGGCCTTGGAAAGCCAGATTAGAACGTGTTGTCAGGCGCAGAACTTGTTCCTCTCTAGCAATCACACGTGTCAATCAAGATGACAGGGTCAACTTGAACAAGCTGGTAGAATCTGTAAAGCCAAATTTCAATGATAGATTTGAAGAGATCCGTTGTCACTGGGGGTGGTGGTATTCTTGGTGCCAAATCCCAGGCCTGATTGACCAAGTTGGAAAGAGTGCGGGCAAAAGAAATAGCTCAAAAGCTGGGTTAATTTTCCTAAATGTCAAAATGAAAATAAAAACTTGGATAATTGAGGTTCGAAAAAGGATCAGTTTAAGTAAAAATAAGTTGTGATTGAAGAAGAAGGAAAGAAATGTTTTGAAAACATATTTTAGAAGAAAGAATTTATTTGGAATGCATTTTGTTTAAGATGTTTGTTGAAATTGCTGGGGTCGAATATTTTTGAGAGAATTACAAACACAGGCAGAGGAATGTTGGATTGTTTTGGCTAAAAATTCCAGTGTGGCAATTTGACAATATACAATGGAATTAAAATATGATGGAAGAAAATAATCAGCTGATTATTTTGTAATTATAAAAGATGGAGTAAATAGTCGAAGAGGTAAAATAATTACATAACTTATATATTATATTATTAAAATAAAAATAAAAGTAATAAAAGTTAAAACAAGATGTAAGGGTAACAAGACTTTCGAACCACCCTATATTTTCATAAAAAAATGTTCAGCAAAGGGTAGAAATATTAAATCTAATTAAAATATGAATCAAATAGCTTGAACTAAATGAAATAAAATCTCTATATTCATTTCCTCATTTAAAACAAATACTTTGAAGAGTATTTTATTTTTATGCAAAATTAAACTTTTGTTTTTGAATATGTATACATAGTAAAAAGTGTCACTAACTTGTTCCCAAGGGTAGAGGTACTGTCAAGTTAGACTGAAAGCACTGGTTCCCACCAGATCACACAAATTAAGCAGCAACAAGCCTGTTCAGTTCTGAAATGGGTAACCACTTATTAATACACAGGTACTATAACAAGGCTTGTGTACCAGGCTAAGCAAAGTTGAAATAGCTGAAAGGAAACAGAGAACTAGAGGAGAGCAAACTCCAGACCATGAAGGGTCTATTAAGGCAGACACCATGATGCAGGCTAGAATTAGCCTATCGAAAATAGAACGATCTTTCTTTCTGTCTTTCTTCCTTTCCAAGTCTACAGCTGACAAGCAAATGACAAGCTTAGCATATCTAATTTAAGCAACTCTGTTATTGTAACCTTCTTTCTATCTCTCTCTGCATCACCGGCTACTACACTTTATCTTGGTCAAAATAAACATTTGTTGACAAAAAGTGCTAGCTAGTTTTTAATCGAGATGGTTTGCCACAGGAGAGTTGAAGGGATGTTTGCTGGGTGAGTGGGGAGCTAAGCTCCCTGTTCAAATAGACGGAGACACAACTTTTGTCTACTTTTGACGGCTGGAGAGTCCGGGAGAAAAATAGTTTGATTTAGGTGGCACTGTGTTTAAATATTTATGTTGCAATGCCACCTCATGGCAAATCGTAGTACGTAAGGGAGAATAATGTCAACACATGGGTTACTGCATTGTTACACTAAGCTTGTCATATAATGGCTTTAGACCGAAACGTTGCATTGTTGACAATAAACATCCAGTTTCCATAACATCCCGTGTTTGTCTACCTTTCTCCACATACTGTTAGATTAAACTCCTCACATTTCTCCAATATATAAATATATATATATTATATATTAATATTTGTATTTTTGCTTGTAGGCAATTACAATGCGCATATCGCATAAAATTCAATAATTATAGAAGATAATAATTACAAGTGAATTTTGCAAAGAATTAACCTGTCAATGATACTGAGACGTCTCTACCATATGAGGCAAGGGGACGCTGAGTGAACAATAACAAGCCCGAGCCTTATGCTCTTCGACGAAGGAAATAAGATTTTTGGATGTATGTTTATTTTAGAAGCATTGTTGGATAAAGTATATATTAATATAGTCTCAGTATCATTGACAGGTTAATTTCGCAGGAATTTTTCTGTGCTGTATCGTGGCCGAAGCAGTATAATTTCTGACTATCCTGCTGAAGTCCCAGTTTCGATTTCTGTCGGAGGGAAATCGTTAGTATACATCGCTGATGAGACTTAATAAAGTTGAAACAGTCTGTATGATGTTCTACACACCGAATAATTCTTTGCGAAATTCACTTGTCATTATTATCTTCTATAATTATCGAATTTTATGCAATATGCGCATTGTAATTGCCTTCAAGCAAAAATATAAATATTAATATATACTTTATTCAACAATGCTTCTAAAATAAACATCCAAAAATCTTATATATAATATATATCTTATTATAATGGAGATTGTGTGTTTTTCTGTCTGTAACCGAAACTATATTCCTACTCAAGTCACAATTCTCTTAGTTATTGACATCACATTCTCCATGATTTTATTTTTATCTAAACCTCAATTATTAATAAAATTGTCTTACATTATTAATACTGTTAACTATGTCTACATACTGACAACATGCAATTATATTTATATATACAAAAAATAGCGGTTTACAGTGTGAACGGGAAGGCTAATTTGCATATTGATATTAAAAAATCGAATTTAATAAATATGTGCTTAGTATTATTGATTTCTAACTGTTTGGTTTTATTTTAATGAATATAAGCAAAAATCTCTTCAATGAATCTTAAATGAAATCCATTAACAAGATAAAATAACTGTCATTTTATTCTTTACTTCCTCTTATAACTAAATACTTAAATTAGAAAAAATAACTATGAAAGACGAGAGTGATGGAAGAGTAAGTTTCAGTTGTTCCATTTTTTATTATACTCCCTCTGTTTCAAATCTTTCATTATGCTCCCTCTGTTTCAAATCTTTTTATCTGTATTCTTATTTAGTTTCATTAGCCTTTCTAATTTAATACAATATTTTATTACATTAAAACTTAAATACTTGCACCCGGAGGGTGCATATATTTGCTAGTATATATAATGTATGTAAGTGTCTGTCTGTCTGTTATATTTCTATAAAACAAATGTTGTATGTTAGTATTGTGTTTTTGTTTCATGTCCGTTTTTCCTTGTTAGTTCGGTGAAAAGGACCAATATAGCGCTCATCATTTGGCATCGGATGATTTGGTCCCTACTCGGTTGAACTTAGGTGGAATTGCTGTAATTCAGTAGTGTTGACACCAGTCTTTCTTTCTTTTGTTATTTTTTTTTGGTAATTTATGAGGAAGTGCATCCTGGTCTCCTGCCTCAGAAATTGCTACCCGGTGACTATTAAAATAACGTCCCCAGCTATGTCGTCTCGGCAGTGTTACTTGAAAGAAAAAAACAACTTAGGGCGTTAAATTTTTGAGGGGGCGGGGGCTTCTCTTTTTTTATATGAACAAATGGAGATGGGTGGATGGATATATATAAACAATGTAAAAAATGAACAAATTGAGGTAGATAGATAGATAGATATCCATCTTCTAAACAAGAATTACGACAAATTTCTATAAATAAATTTCTAAACAAATTACGATAAATAAATAAGAATTACGACAAAAAAAAAGAAGCCCCCACCTCTAAAATACATTTAACGCCCTAAGTTGGTTGTTTTCTTTCAAGTAACACTGCCGAGATGACATAGCGAGGACATTATTTTAATAGTCACCGGGTAGCAATTTCTGAGGCAGGAGACCGGGACGCACTTCCTCATAAATTACCTTTTTTTCCACTTGTGTTATCCAAGATTTATGGAGAATGAGATGATCCCATTTATATCAAACAGGGGTGTACAAATAGCAGTTTTATTTACTGTTTATTAAGAGGTAGTCCTACTTGAAATAAAGGAAATTTATATTGGCAGGCTATTCTGGACTGGCGTTAATGAATTAATGATTTAAAGGAAAGACAAATAACAAACTTGCATGAACTATGCACATATGAATGTTTGATAGATATACATGCAACAACAATATAACATAATATATGTGTCCCCTAACAGGTAAAGTGTACATAATGTTTTACAAACAAAGTGTAAAAATGTAATATATTGCCTTGACCAGCAGTGAACCTGAAGGATGTAGTTGACTGATATATCCAGTCATTGATAAAATAAACAAAATCAGTACCGAAAGACAGGAAGTGTGTGGGTGTGATACCCAAGGCATAAACACAGGAAATGTGTGGGTGTAAGCTATTAATAAGGGAAATCAAGTATTTGCATGGGTGTAAGCCATGACCAATGAAAAACCAGCTATGTGGACAAGGGAAACTGCATGTGCACCACAGTCGAAGAGGCGTGGCCATGTGGGTCGCATGAGAATTTTAAGACTGTATAAAGTCTAGAATTTTGGCTGAAGTTCAGTTTTTGCTCACTGTTCAAACTCCTGACAACTCCTTTGTATGTGCAAACTCTCTCTGATGACTCACCTGCTCCACTCAGATGGGACCCTAAACACACAGATGGGACCCTAAAAGGTAGGGTAGACCTGGTAGTAATGGCAATGAAGGGGTACTTCATCATCAAAGAATAAAAATATCAGATTGTATTTTTGTATATAGATGTTTCTTGTTAGTATTATTTGGATTATTCGGACTGTTGTCCTCATCATTATTGTTATCTGTACAACTTTTTGGCCGATGTGCCCTCTGGCTTTCTTCAGTTATTTCTTGTTGGACTCAGGAGTCTTCTTGAACGCAGGAACCTTCCTTTTCGAACTCGGGATCTTTCCTGTCATAATCGGGAACATTCTTGTTGTAATCAACATGAGGACAATAGTCTGAATAATCCAGATAATACTAATTATCAAGCCTCATCTCAAAAATTCAGAGAAATAATGTTCCTCGTTTTTCAAAGTCCAGCAGCAGAGGTACCAATTTAAACAATGATACCTTCAAAAGGCTTGCAGGAGATTCCAAAGATGTCTGGAAATTGTGGTTGAAGTCAAGGGTGATTTCTTTGAATGAATTTAATCTATAGTATTTAAAAATGGGCCGCGTTAGCTCAGTCAGTAGAGCGTTCGGCTAGAAACCACAAGGTTCCTAGTTCGATACCGGCCCTCGCCAACTCAGCATATGAGTAGCACAGGGATTTGTGCAGTAAAGTAAGGAGCTGATCGTAGGTTTGGCACTCCACCTTAGATGCAAAAATAAGGGGATAGACTCCCTCACTGATTGGCTGATACTGACTCTAGGCCACTCTGACGACTTTTTTATTTAGAAATATTTTGATAAAGTGTATTTTTATTAGTTTTATTTTTGCATTATTTAAACAACAATTTACGTGTATCTACCCAACCCCTCCACCGGATAGAACACGAGATCATTTTTTTCAAATGGAGTAAAGCTTATTTGAATTCAGAGTTTTCCTTCTTCTATACTGGTTACCTAATGAATGCTAAAGAACCCAATCTGCCTAAAATCTGAATCTGCAAGCCATTCAAAGTTGTCAAAAATTAGAAACTAAATGGATCTTAAAACTAAAACTCCGAGGCCTTGTTACTTTTACTTTTTATAAACGCCGACCAGATCAGCTAGTAAGTTAGATATATATCATATTTTAATTTCTAAAAAAATTCTTATTTAAAGAATGTATCCAAGTTTAACTCTTCATGTACACGTTGATGTCATAATTCACACTTTTTATTCCACTTACTCTTTGGAGACGTTCATAGCGTAACAGTTATTGCCACAGGAAGTGGACTTTGCTACTTGAGTTCCAATTCTAAACAAAGCTATTTGCATTTCATATAGTGCTAATGCCTTTGGAAAAGGTGTAAATCCAACTATTCTCTCTCCATCTATGTGCACCATGCTAATTTTCTATTTTGTTCATTGCAAGAAGAGGTACACAAAAATGGTTAGAGAAGATTTATGTGTCTTCAGTGGTTTTCACGGTGAGATGCAATAAAATGCCAAAGTTGGAGACAAATTGTTTCTTTCTTTGTCTAAAATTTTTGTCTGAATGAAGCTTGATAATTTGTATTATTAAGATTTTTCAGGCTGTTGTTCTCATCTCCAAGTTGATTCTGGCAAACAGATGTGCATATAGAACCCATTATCCTGGGTTTGTACACTGAGTTGACTTATGGGAAATCGGTGAGCTGACGAACATAAAGAAGAGTGCCAGCGAATCTATTTGACTTGCACCATTACTCGAGATTGAAATTGCAGCATCTTTATTGATATATACACAGCATTTCGGTTGATGTGCCCTCTGGCCTTCTTCAGGTGTTTCTTGTCAAACTCGTACCCACTCTCATGACTCTTTTCCCTGCCCCACCCGGGGGGTCTAGTGTGCTTCGGCCACTGGACCAGGTTAAAGTACAGTTGTTGGCGTCGATCGCAGTGGGCTTTCCCCCCAGGTAGCATCTGCCCCCTTGACTTAAAGGGGCAGGGCTGGGTTTATTGCCCAGCGCCTGAGGTGCCCCCCTTGAGGGAATGCCGAAGGGATCGACGCAATTTTTGTTCTTTCCCACCCATGAGCTTTGGCTTGTGGGTGGGCCCACGTTAAAATGAGGCCTTGTGCCCAGCCCATACAAGTGGGGTATGAGACAAATACACTCTCATGAGTGGGTATGAGTTTGACAAGAAATACCTGAAGACATAGAAATGAGAACATAGAAATGAGAACAATTTACTTAAATGGATTAAATGAAAGGTTGATGTGCCCTCCGACCTTCTTGTTTCTTGTTATAAAAACATCTGAGGTAGGGTTATCGTCCTTGTTCTACGAGCTTCGCTATCAACCAACCAATCACAGGCCGGCATTCTTTAGCGGCAAAACCAAAGAGACAAATTCTTTCTTTTCTGATCGAGCCTCCCCGAAGACAGATGTGCAACAAGGCATCTCCTATATTCTTCCAAGCGACCAGATAGCCGTAGCAAGGGACTCTGATAATTCACCCTACCTCAGGATCTCAGTTAAGTGGACTGTATTTATATAATGATTCCTGCAGACAAAACCTTAGTTTGCAAGTAATTAATTGATATTTCTTTATGCATGATAATACAAGTCGTTTTGAATTCTAAGTTGTGTTCATGTGTTTTCTATTTTAACTCCTGTCTGTCTACACTCCTGGCGTGAATCACCACATCTCATCATGGTTAACAGAATGAGAACAATCTACCTCAGGGGTCAGAAAGAGGGGGCAAATTGGCTATGCAGTGTTTCGGTGAAGGGCCATCATATTAGATATAATGCAAATAAATTTTCTCGGACTCAAACTGCTCTGTCCAAAAAGCTGTCTTTTTTTCTTTCGTTTTTTAAGGTTTAAATAAAAATATTTAATGGCTTAACCTGAATTGAACTACTGTATTTCTATTTGATACTAATTGGATAGTCAGAGTCCAACTGTTAAGATAGTGGGCGGGATGAAAACAACACGAGGGCCAGATGTGGCCCACGGCCCGAAGGTTGCTGACCCCTGATCTACATCAATGGAGTGAATAAAAGCTTCAGTTCAAAGTTCCATGATGGCTCCTGACTTTGACAGGAAGGTTCCTCAAGATCAATGAAAAACACCTAATGAAGACCGGATGGCACATTGGTTGAAATGTTGTGTATATAATAATAGATATGTTTCTATTCTGTTATATACGATTAGAAATGCAAAACACGTCCTTTTCACTCCATGAGCAAAAGGACAAAATAGAAAGTTTTAAGAGACTGAATTATCATGGGACCAACAAACATGTCACATGGAAAGCCACAGGGAAGACAATTATTTTTGTCCCCCCCAACACTACTAAATAAAACCCCTAAGTGAACATATTCTAAGTGTGCTAATTTAATAATTACCTAATTTATTTATCTTTTAAAAACTTTTATACTTTCCTATTATGTATATATTCTCTATAAAACAATCTGGATCAAGTCTCCAATTGGCACCCCAAATCCTTCCATTAATAAAAGGTTCACTTTTGCCTTGTAACCAGTAACTTCCACTTCTGAATATATTTGTAAACAAACCATCAGACAATTTTTTGCACTTATATTGACAAACGATAACACCGATAGACTCTGGAAAGTTTTAATCGACTTAGAATAATTGGTACACTTACTGAGAGTTTATATAGTTTTGCATTCACTAGAGAGTTCTCTAAAGGGGAGGTAATCATAAAATAGGCGAAGTAACTCTCAATTACTTGTTACATATTGTATCTGACAAAAACAAATTTTACATATTGTGTGATACTATTTCTGAACAATATCCTTTTATTTAGAAATATTTTGTAAATAAAAACTGTTTTTCTATTTATTTAGATAAACATATCTGTGTTTCTCTTCTAATTAAATCAAAGGTATTTTAGTATAAAAACATGTCCTTTGTTTGTTTTGTTTTGTTTTTTTTCAAATTTATTGTAAATGTTGAATAATATTCATAAACTTCTGATTAAAAAGTTTTTATTTAAAAAAATATTTTGCTATTGAATTTTAATTGGATTATGTATACCAACCATGTGATAAATAAATTAAAAATTAATATTTTCAAAAATTAAAGAAAAAGGATTTATTTATTAAAAAAAGAACAACAATACCAATATTAATTTATTGTTAGTGCCGAATTGATTTTTATATTAAAATGAAAAAAACTGGTACTATTGCAGAATAGTGCGCAAGAGATAATATGATTAGATTACATATAAAAAGGGGCCAGGTTAGCTTAATCGGTAGAGCATTCGGCTAGAAACCACAAGGTTCCTAGTTCGATACCAGTCCTCGCCAACTTAGCGTATGAGTAGCACAGGGACCTGTGTGGTAAAGAAAGGAACTGATGGTAGGTGTGGTGCACCACTTCAGACGCCAAAACAATCTCCTTTGTCTAGCACGATTGAAAAGGGGGGTAGGCTCCCTCCGCTGACTGGTTGATACCGACTTTAGGCCGCCCTGATAACTTTACTTACTTACTTATATATAAAAAGCATAACATTTCTTTACATTTTACAGAAATACCTGAAAACTTTGAGATGCTAGAGTTAAAGTAAGGGTCAGTGTTAGTTTTAGGGTTAGTGTTAGGGTCAATGTTAGAGTTAGGGTTATGTTATTTGGAGAGTTTGCTTAATCTAATGCTATTTATACATAAAAATATGATTCTAATGAATTTTTGTGCACTATTCTGCATTTGTACCCAGAAACTACTTTAATATAAAAACATTATTCTGTTTGTTAATAATAACATGGACTATGTATTTAATTTATCGTAAGTGCAAATTTCCATAAAGTTCTGATAAAAATCATCTGTTGGTTTGTTTACAAATATATTCAAAAACCGAAGTTACCAGTGACAAATGAACCTTTTATTAATGGAAGGATTTGGGGTGCCTATTGGAGACTTGATCTAAAGATCTAAACCAAAGCATGATATAATTAATCTTAATGATAAGAAATTAACAGTCCATAATAATCCAATATTTATTGTCTCTCCAGTGCCTGCTATTCTGTATTATTCATTGAAGAGGTTTACCTTGGCAATGTAAGTATATCTCACAAGCCATGCAATTTTTCACCTTTATTCAACTATTCAAAATCCAAAGGGTTTTACGCTTGTAACTGTCCCCTCCTGCAAAGCACCTTTTTAACTATCATATATACTTGTGTATCATTCGATTTTCTGAGACTTAAATTTCTGCCTAATATGAGGGGGTCGCATCATACAAACTTTATGTGTGTAAATAATTGGTAAAAGCTAGGTCTAGGCCAACTGGTGTGCCTACACATTTTCCAGCTGAAAAAGGTCTCAATTTTGGTCTCAGAAAATTGCATGATATATAAATATATACGATACTTCTTTCTCCAATTTAGCATCTTTTGAAACTTTTTTACAATTCTTCTTCTTCTTCTTCTTCTTCTTCTTCTTCTTCTTCTTCTTCTTCTTCTTCTTCTTATAGACATCTCTAATCTTCTTCTTTTTCTTCTTCTCTAATCTTTTCACTTCTTCTTTTTCTTCTTCTTCTTCTTTATAGTCATCTCTAATCTTCTTCTTTTTCTTCTTCTCTAATCTTTTCACTATTCTTTTTTTCTTCTTCTTCTCTAATCTTTTCACTTCTTCTTTTTCTTCTCTTTATCGTCATCTCTAATCTTCTTCTTCTTCTTCTTCTCTAATCTTTTCACTTTTTTTTTTCTTCTTCTTCTTCTCTAATCTTTTCACTTCTTTTTTTCTTCTCTTCTTCTTTATAGTCATCTCTAATCTTCTTCTTCGTTTTCTTCTCTAATCTTTTCACTATTCTTTTTTTCTTCTTCTTCTCTAATCTTTTCACTTCTTTTTCTTCTTCTTTATCGTCATCTCTAATCTTCTTTTTCTTCTTCTCTAATCTTTTCACTTCTTCTTCTTAATCATTTCTAATCTTTTTCTTCTTCTCTTTAATCTTTTCATTTCTTCTTCTTTTCTTCTTCTTTATTGTCATCTCTAATCTTCTTCTTTTTCACTAATCTTTCAATTCTTCTTCTTCTTCTTTATCGTCTTCTCTAATCTTTTCACTTCTTCTTCGTCTTTTTCTTCTTCTTTATCATCATCTCGAATCTTCTTCTTCTTCTTCTTCTTCACTAATCTTTTCACTTCTTCTTCTTAATCATTTCTAATCTTCTTCTTCTCTTTAATCTTTTCATTCTTCTTCTTTTCATTCTTCTTCTTCTTCTTCTTCTTCTTCTTCTTCGTCATCTCTAATCTCCTTCTTCTTCTTCTTCTCACTTCTTTTTCTTCTTCTTTATCGTCATCTCTAATCTTCTTCTTCTTCTCTAATCTTTTCACTTCTTCTATTTCTTCTTCTTTATCGTCATCTCAAATCTTCTTCTTCTTCTCACTTCTTCTTCTTTAAATTTGAATCCTTGGCTTGTTCATAAAATTAATTTCTGTGATAGTTTTAGTGTTTGGCCTTCACGGAAGATCTCAAATTTTGTTCTTTTTTTTTTTTGGTCTGTTCTTAGACTCAAGAGGAACAAAAGCTAAATACTTTTAAAAACTTTTGCTATCCATGAATTTCATTTTCTCAACCAAGTTTTCTTTTTTTTTTTGTTTTAATTTTTGATCTTTTAATTTTTTTACTACAAACTCATTAAATGCTGCAAAAAGAATGTAACTTAGAAAATAGAATTATATATATATATATATATATATATATGCATGTGCATCTTGGAATTAATTTTTTTATTGATTATCCAATTTTTAAAAAATTATTGGGACTGATGATTTTTTTCAATATCAGATTCATATTGTCAAGAAAATTCAATTTCAGAAATTTTAGCGACAAAAAAATTTGGTCATGGAAGAGTTAAGTTCTATTATCACCTTAAATACTTTTCTTTTTACATCTGATGTAGCTTTCCTGGCAAAAATTATAGAATTCACATCCCTAGAATAGATTCACTTGGGTTTTTTAATTTTATTTAGCAGTAAATAATCTAATAGCAGATAAAACACAAAACATTTCTTTAATAGCCTGTTTGACATGCCTGCTATAGATGTTGGGGACTGCACCAAATTAGATATTGTAAAGAGCCAGCTAACATGAAAGAAATGTATTGCAAAAAAGTGGCTCACATTGCAAGATATTACCCTTAAACTCAGGAAAATGAGCAAGGTGAAACTTTATGCAAGTAGTTACCCCTTCATCCTTGATAACTATTATAAATATCATGTTTTTGTGTCCTATCTGTTATTAGTTTATTTACTGCTAACTAGAGAAAAAACCTAAGTGAACCTACACTAAGAATGCTAATTCTTGAATTTTTTCCAGGTGTAGTAGAAAGCTACATCAGATGTAAAAAGAAAAGTATATGAGTAAAATATGCAAATGAATTCAACAATATGTTGAAAATAGAGAAACAAAATTTTTAGAAAAAAAGATGAATTTATTTTTTATGGTAAAGTCAACGTTTAAATGTTTCGGTTTATATCAAACCTCCATCAGGAAAATACAAAAGAATGGAAAAAATTATTGTCTAAACAATGATGAATGTTTTTTAAAATGACCGGAGTTAGGAAATTTTATATAGATATTTATAAAGTTTACTCCTAGAGACCGTAAACCAATATATCATACCATTTTGGAACCAGACCGACTCCGTAAGAAAATCTTTAAAAAAACATTCTGGGCCGAATCATCTCTAATAATAAATACGAGTGTCAGTGTGTCAATGTGTCACATTTGTTCAATTTTACCCCTAGAAGTCGTAGACCAATATATCATAACATTTTAGAATCAAACAGACTCTGTGAGTAAATTAAAAAAACAAAAACATTCTGGGCCAAATCCAGACCCGCAATCCTGAAATTTTGGATTCCCAAGTTTTAATTACTATAATTGTTTTCGGCGAGTTTTTACGTAATTTTTTTTCGACAAAAACAATTTTTAGAACTTGGAAATAAATTTGGGAATAACTAGCTTAATACCTACGTGATTGGACGGCTTTTAAGCTAGTCTCTTAATAAACCCACATGCAATAGATGTATGTCCTGGGTATGACTCTAAACTGCATATAATAAGTAGTAAGTAAAGTCGTTGGGGTGGCCTAAAGTCGGTATCAGCCAGTCAGCGAGGGAGTCTATCCCCTTTTCAATAGTGCTAGACCAAGGAGATTGTTTTTTTTTTAGCATCTGAGGTGGAGCGTTACACCTACCATCAGCTCCTTACTTTACCACATAGATCCCTGAGCTACTCATAAGCTGAGTTGGCAAGGACCGGTATTGAACTAGTGTAACGTAGCGGGTTATTTCTTTCACAGTATCAAGGCGTAAACGTCTGGGGTTTGTTTACAACTAACATGTAGCAGTAAACGTCTGTAGCCCGCAAACCCTTCCTCCCTTCTTTTGGTCAAGGGAAAGATATCACTTACGCAGGCTGCGTGCCTTTCTGGTATCAGGTTTCACAACCGTGCGTCTTTTAGTCACGGTCAATTTGGCTTTCTCCACGGATGTCTAGTGGTTGCCCCCTTTACGATACTATCTTTACTATTTTGTTTGGGGCAGAGATCCCATTCATAAAAAGATATGATAATACCGTGTTTACTTTTCAGAAGTTTATTGGAATAAAAACTTCACTATAACTTTTGAGAGAGAGAGAGATTTCGTTAACACATATGTTTTTCTTTTAGTAATTCTTAGTTGTCTCAATGGTCAGTACTCTAGTGACTTCGTTAATAATAATAATTGTTTTCAACTTCGTCTCGCGTAAAAGATTAAAATTCAGGTTGAATACTTAGCGACATCAGTTCAACTGCCAACTGCCACGTACAGCCTCCTGGCTCTGATCTCCTCTCTGACTGGCCCCGATCTCTGACTGACTCCGATCCCGGACTGACTCTGACTGACTGCCAATCTGATCTGCCCCTTATATAGTGTGTCTAAATAATCTTCCAGAAGTTTCTTCTTCTGGTATGTTCCAGCGCGTTCCCGAAAGAATAAAATATTCCATTCCTTCAACAAGTTCCAAATCACTCTGGTCAACCAGAGTTCATGAGCCCTATGATCAAAAGACCACTTGTCGCCCAAAAGACTGGATTTTTCTTAAACATAGACTTTTTGTTCCAATCTCTCGTTAAAAGATTTTATCTTTCTAACTCCTTTTTTGGTGATTCTACAAAGACCACCCAGTAATATAAGAGGATCGGTAGTACATTTTTTTAAAGGTTTTTCTAAGTCTGGCACAAGGCCACAAATATAGGTGCTGGTCGGCGATTATGTAACACTAGGAACCTTGTGGTTTCTAGCCGAACACTCTACCAACTGAGTTAACTCGGTTCTAATTTTGAGGGGTATGATAATAAATTTATTTATAGAAAAGGCTCATTAAAGAAACAACATATTTAAAAAAAAAGATTAATTTATTTTTTATGGTAAAGTCAGAGTTTAAATGTTTCGGTTTATATCAAACCTCCATCAGGACAATACAAAAGAATGGAAAAAATTATTGTCTAAACAATGATGGATGTCTTTTTTAAAATGTCAGGAGTTAGGAATTGTATTTAAAGAAAAGGCTCATAACTGTATTTTGACAAGCATTCATTTGAATTTTTTCTATACTTTTGTATTGTTCTGGTAAAGGTTTTTATATATATCAAAACATTTGAATGTTGACTTTACCATAAAAAATACCACCTTATTGACTGGGGCGTTAGAATACACCGACTTCATCTCTGCAGAGGAGTAAGACTCCCCCAATAGGGGCCACCTGTTGGCGGTGGGTGGCGATCCGTGATGCTTAAGGATGGAGTCTTGGTGGATGAGCAGCAACACTCCACTTAGACCCTTACTTAGGCTAGACGGGTGGTCAAAGAGACCCCCTCCAATCAATCGACTGGTCATGTCAAGCCCTAGCACCTATATGATTGTCCCAACCCTATTGCTCTATGGCAACCCCCAACCCTTTTTATCATATGGGTGCTAGAAGGCAGTGGCTGAGGGTCTTCATGTCCTGGCTATGACATTAAACTCTAACTGATGGTGAGGTTCCAGTTCTGGAGGTTTGGGGAATGTGGAGCATCCCTTCATCACCATTGCTCTCTGGTCCACTCTGACCCGGAGTAGTAGTACCTGTTAGGGGCCCATCTATAGGTTAAATAGAAAAATTTGTTTATAAAAAATTGAGTATCCATTAAGAATGACTTCATTTCAAAACTTTATCGGCATTAAATGACCCACTAAGGTTAATATGCCATAAAACAAACCAAACCAAACCTTCAAAAATAAATTCCTCTTTTATCATAATACTTTTTTTCTATTTTCTATAAAGAAAAGTATGTAAAATGTTAACAATATTTAACCCTTCCATGACCGATATTTTTTTTTTTGAGGATTAAATTATCTGAGACTGATTTAAAAAAAAAAAAAAAAAAAAAAAAAAAAAAATCTTTAAACATATTCCAAAAGAATGTTTCAGTTTCCTCTTTAAGATTGTGTTAAACTTAATACTGAGTCCAAATTTTCTGACCTCTGACCTTTACTATTTCCCTGAATTTTTGAGATGAGACTTGATAAATAAATAAAAGTCAAAGTATTATTTGGATTATTCACACTATTTTCATCATCTTTATTGTTACCAATTGGACACATAGCGTAGTGGATAAAGGCATTGGTTTAAGACATTTCTAAGTGACAGTTATCTAGGCTGCAGGTTCAATCCTGATCAAAAGTGACAGTCACCTGTACCTCAGCTATGATTAGCAGAATGAGAACAGGATACCCTTGTGAATTGAATAAAAGCTTGGGTTCAAAGTTCCATGATAGCTCCTGATTACAACAAGAAGGTTTCCAATTTCGAAAAGAAGGTTTCCAATTTCGAGAATGCTCCTGAGTCTGACAAGAAATACCTGAAGAAGCCCGGAGGGAACATCAGCCGAAATATTGTACAGATAACAATAAAGATGAGGGCAATAGTCCAAATAATCCAAATAATACTTTGATCTTTATTTTTGAACATGAAAACTGAATGTCACAAAATAATCTTTCTGCTCGTCTTTTTGACCAAATTTCATCTTCTACTTAGAATTTATTTTTCTCTGTTCACTTTCTTTACCATTGCTCTACACAAATTGTTGGCACCTTTTTATCAGCTAAGGACGATGGTGTAGTGTCCAAAAAGAACAAAAAAAAAAAAAAAGAAGTTTTTATCTGCATCTGTGCAACTGGCTGAGCAGGCCAACTCTTGAGTGACAGTCTTTGGTGCACTGACTGTACACAGACTGATGCTTGCTGGGGCTGCTGTTTTCTCACCTTCCTTCTGGCTCTCTTTGCTGTGGAGGCTACTCTCCTCTCCACCTCACTCCTCTTCATGCCATGTTTAACATTGTGCATCTAACTCCTACATGTTTGTGTCAATGTGATATATCCTTATGTCTCTCCCGCAGACGTCCTTGAAGCATAGATATGGTCTACCTACCGATCGAGAGCCTTTTACTAATTCACCATACAATAGGTGTGTGATTGCGTGTTCACATCACGTCAGGGTCACCAGTGTAGGAATAGCTGTGTACAGACTATGAGGAATAATATACAGGTTCACAAATCAAAGTAACAAGGGAAAAGCACACGTACCTTTAACCAAGTTTATTAACATGTAAAACACAACAATATAACGAGTACTTGAAGGCAGTACTTACAGTTATTTATCTCCCTCGGTTAGAGGGTACTCAGGTGGTGTAGTAACTATGCTCTCTCACTGAGGGTTTTCTTGAGTCACAGTTGACTGAGTGACGAGAGCTCGATTCTGTCGGCCCTGAGGATTACTCCTCAGGGCTGAAACCAGTTAAGAGAAAGTTCTTACCACCTGACAAGGGACGTTAATCTCCCTACTTTCTGTCCCCTGGGCACAGGAGAGTTCTAGTCCCTACAAGGTCTTTGGGGATGCAGCCATTGTCCATCCTCATGACATGACCAAACCAGCAAAGGTGCCTCTTGCAGAGGATTGTGAACGTACTGGTAGATAAAGGCTTAAGATATAATTTGATCACTTCACATTTTTTCTTTATTTCCCTTTGGTTTATCCTCTTTGAACTCCTAAACCCCTAGTTTTCAGATACCCTGTACCTGAGTTTACAAAATGCACAAATAAATCAAGCACAAACCATATTCAAACTTTATTCCAGGTGTGTTTAACCCGTTTCATGCAGCACATTTGGCTACAATGGAATGCACTTTTTTGACCATCTTATTATAATGGAGATAGTGTGCTTGTCTGTCTGTAACTGAAACTATATACTACTCAAGTCACAAATCCCTTTGCTATTTATGTCACATTCTCCATGATTTTATTTTTTATTTAAACCTCAATTATTAATAAAATTGTTTTATATTATTAATACTGTTGGCCATATCTACTTACGAATAACATGCCATTGTATTTATACATACAACAAAATAGTGGTTTACAGTGTGAATAGGAAGGTTAATTTGCATATTGACAATTCTATTTTTATTAAATATATGCTTAGTATTATTGATTTCTAATTGTTAGGTTTTATTTTAATGAATATGTGCAAAGATCTCAGTGATAAATATTAAAGGAAAACCCTTTAAAAAGAAACAAAAAATAACTGTAATTTTATTCTTTACTTCCTATTTTAACTAAATAGTAAAATAAGAAACAATTTAGCAATGAAAGACGGGAGTGATGGAAGAGTAAGTTTCAGTTGTTCTATTTTTCAATTATACCCTCCTCTGTTTCAAATCTTTTTATCTGCATTCTTATTTAGTTTCATTAGCCTTTCTAATTTAATATAATATTTATTACATTAAAACTTAATTACTTGCACCCAGAGGTTGCATATATTTGAAATGCTTGCAAATTAAAAAAATATTGGAGTCAAAGTGAAAAAGGTGTAACTCTCTCCCCCAAATGAAAGTGGAACACATTTCTGGGATGCTATCACCGGCATTTAGTTCAAAATAATTTCCAAGGTCCAAACTAAATGTATATATAATGGAGATTCAGTGTCTGTCTGTAACCAAAATCTACATCACTGTTTACATCTCAATACCCTCAGGAAGTTTATCAATGAGTTTTTAATATATAGTCAAAATCATTAATACTTAGAATAAAGAATAACCCTGCATTAAATATACTCAGAAATTAAGTATGCAACATTAAACGGTTGACATTGTTAAAACAAGTTTTGATAAATACATACCCAGTATTATTGATTTATATATGGTTTGTTTTATGCTTTATAAGTAATTAATTATTTGAAAATATTAAATGTCTTATTTTATTTATTTTATTTTTTCCCACCCCACTCAGGCAATGTCTTTCAAAAATTAATTTTAATGAGGAATTACTATTGGTTGGTTTAAAAGATAGAGATGTAATCAAATACCAACAAAAAAGAGACCCAGTCTCTACTGTATATTGAAAATTAATAACCTTTGTTCTTCTTTAAAAAACTATATCTGTTAAGATATTTTAAACCTGAAAACCTATGAAATAGCAGAGGTGGTCACTAGTTGAATAGGCTCAGTCCTATTCAAGGACGTTTTATTTTTTTAGGAGGGTGTTTTATTTTTGCTAGTTTATCTAAAGTGAAAATTTCTTTAACTTTTTATTAAAAACATTAAAATGAAAAATGACTTTTGTAACACTCTTTATAATAAAATCAAAGTTTTTTTTGTTTGTTTTTTTTGTTGCCTATAATAAATATTTCATTATTTGAAGTATAAATTATTTATGTAGAATTTGGTTATCTGTTATGGGAATTATGATCAGCATGTTTGAGTAGGGGATGTACTTAGGTCAAGTGCATACTACACCTGACCCCTTTCCCCAACCTGAAGAGGGGCAGGCCTGTTTGGGGCCCCCAGAAGGGCAGGTTTCTGCATTGTCTATGTGATTGACATTAGTCATATCTCCAGTCTGTGGCCAATATCATTTCCTTTCTCTTTTTCTTGAAGAGTTCCTTCTTCATAAGACCAACACTTAAATAGTCAGAAGCAGTTCAAGGGAGATAACTCCCAATCCACATAGCAGCTCACTTTAGTACTATTTTTTTTTTTAAGTTGAGATGTAACAAGTACTTCTAACAATTGTCTATGTGTTTGACGTTAGTTGTATCTCCAGTCTGTGGCCAATACGACTTCCTCTCTCTTTTTTCTCAAAGAGTTCCTTCTTCCAAAGACCAACCCTTAAATAGTCAGAAATGCTTCAAGGAGATAACTCACAATTCACAAGCAGTGCTTTGTAAAGGGTTTGAGATTAACAGTGTGTCATCGTCCAGGATATTAATAGGGGACACCAAGTTCTCTCATTGGGGTCAAGGACACTTTTGGAGAGTAAATTAAAAACAAGATTAAATTAAGTATAAATGACAACTAAAGTATGAAAAATTTTGCAGAATTTGATATAATTTTTGGGTCATTTCATTGTATAATCTATTGTATTAGGTTACAATAAAAATTGTTTGTATTATTTTGGTTATTTGAACTATTGTCCTCATCTTTATTGTTATCTACACAATGTTTTGGCCGATGTGCCATCTGGCCTTCTTCAGGTGTTTCCTGTCAAACTCAGGAACTCTCTTGGACTCGCCAGCCTTCTCTTTAAACTCAGGAACCTTCTTGTCAAACTTGATGGCCAAAAATAAACAAAAAAATGAAAGAAAAAGAAAACAGAGAAAGAAAAACTGAAGGAAGGAAGAAAGAAAGAAAGAATAAAATATGTATGAAATAAATGGATAAAAATAAGAATGAAAGAAAAAGAAAATAGTGAAAGAAAAATAGAAGGAAGGAAGGAAGAAAAAAAGATAGACAGAATGAAATATGTATAAAAAGAAATAGATATAGATAAGAATGGAAGAAATAGAAAAAATAAAGAAAAATGAAAGAAAAAGAAAATAGAGAAAGAAAAACAGAAGGAATAAATAAATATGTATGAAACAAATAGATAAAAAATGGAAGAAAGAAAGAAGTAGAAAAAAGAAAGAAAGAATGAATTATGTATGAAAGAAATAGAATGGAAAAAGAAAGAAAGAAAAAAAGAAAGAAAAATGAAAGAAAATGAAAATAGAGAATGAAAGAGAGGAAAAGAAAAATGAGAGAAAGAAATAAGAATAGAAGACAAAAAGAGAGGGAAAAAAAGAAGAAAACCTAAAGGAAGGAAGGAAGAAAGAAAAATAAAATCATTAAAGAATAAAAATCATTCCAAGAAATTATAGAATCAAAGAATTCAAGGTAAATTAGACCAAGGAATCATTTTCTATTCTTATTAGGCAACATTTTGGGTAATCCTTAACTTTTTCCTCGTAAATTCCTACCATAAAATAAAACGAACCCTCATTTTATGTCCGTGGTTTTGCAATAAATGTTTTATTTTTCTTGCACCCGTTATTTTACAATACTGTATATATTTTCTTTATTTACAAATATTTATTGGAAACATATATATTTTCTTTATGTGGTAATTGCATTTCACTTAGCGCTAATACCCTTGGGAAAGGTATGAATCCTAATCTCCCTTCAGCTATGGATAAATAGTAGGGCAGACCGGGCTCTTTAACCTTGGTTAGGCAACCGGTCTAGGAAAACTCTGAATTGAAACCTGTTGAACTCTGCTTAAGAAATTGACTATGTGTCGCATCCTGCTTGTGCGGAGGAGTTGGTAAATATTTATATTTTTTCTTTATTTAAAAACATTTATTGCAAACATATTTAAAACATTTATTGCAAAAACATGGACATAAAATGTGGGTTCTGTTTATTTTATAGTAGGAATTTACAAGGAACAAGTTAAGAATTACCACATTTTGTAACTTTTGTATTTTAACTAGCAGAGCTACCCAGCATTGCCAGGGATTTGCTAAGTTAAAAGTAGATCTCTTATCTATATCCATATTAGATTGATTGAAATTCTGGACCATATGACCTTTAGGCACCCCATTTTGATCTTGATTAAGAAAGGACATGTTTTTCATTTACATCAATATCCGGTTGTTTTAACAGACGATTTTTAGATTTTAAATTATAAAACTAACTCCTAACCCTAACCCCTAACCCTAACCCAATATTGACGGTGTAAATGAAAAACATGTCCTTTCTTAATCGAGATCAAAAAGGGGTGCCTAAAGGCAATGGTTTTTTTTTCTATATATTTGTTTAATTATCTTTTATTCTTTATATATTCTTGTTTTTAATTTGTTTTTTTTTTTTCCTAGTATTCTTCTGGTTTGTATTTTTTCTTTTCTTTTTGTTTTATTTACATTTTATTATATTTTGTCCTTTATTAATTTTTAAAATTTTTTGATCATTTTTTTAGATTCTTTTTTTGATGTGATATTGATTTATACCCTTATTATATTTTTTATTTAGGGGTCATGTCAAATAATCAAGGCCATGTCACCCACCACCTTCAATTTTTCTGAAATTTTGTACAAGTGAGGACTATGTTAAAGTTAGACATTCCCCAAATTTGAGCTTCCGATTCCAAGAATTGTCAGAGTCATGTTGATTTTTAGCTCTCCAAATTTTTTTGGGGGGGCGAAAAATGGCGACTTTTTGTATTCTATTTTTGTCTGTAAAATGAGTTCTAGAGCTTCCCTAATTCTAAAAATCGGTTTATAAGTGTATTTTTTGCAAAAATGTCATATAATCAACCATTTTAAGTTATTGATGATTTCTGATTTTTTCATAGCAAGATCAATATCCAGATGTGGTACTAAATCTATGACCAAGATTTTTTCTATTATTATTTCATATCTATTGGTCATTATCTGTACCAAAAAGATAGTTTGGTTTTTGTTCAGAAGCGAAGCTAAAAAATTTTGTTAAAATTTGTTAAAATTTCTCACTTCAATTTTTCTGAAATTTTGTCCAGGTGTAGACTATCGTAAAGTTAGACAATCCCCAAAATTTGAGCTTCCAATTCCCAAAATTGGTGGAATTATGTCAATTTTTAACTTTCCAAATTTGGGTAGTCAGTCGCCAAAAAAATGGCGATATTTTTGTAATCTATTTTTGTCTGTAAAATGAGTTCTAGAGTTTCCCTACTCCTAAAAATTGGTTTAAAAATGTATTTTTGCCCAAGGAATCTAAAACTGCTATCAAAAAGTTAACCAGTTTTAAATTATTAATGATTTCTGATTTGCAAAATCATGCTGTAACTTCAGTTCTGGGTAAACACCAAACTATCTTTTTGGTACAAATAATGTTCAATATATATAATTTTTGTCTTAGATTCACTACCACATTGGGATATTGATATGATATAGAATAATTGATCAATTTATTTATATGATGAGAAGAAAAAAAAAAATTACATTCTTAAAAATTATGTAACATGGTATGCAAACATGATATAGAATAATTGTTCGATTTATTTATATGATGAGAAGAAAAAAAAAATTACAATCTTAAAATGATGTAACATGGTATGCAAACATGATATAGAATAATTGTTGATTTATTTATATGATGAGAAGAAAAAAAAAAAATTACAATCTTAAAAATGATGTAACATGGTATGCAAACATGATATAGAATAATTGTTCGATTTATTTATATGATGAGAAGAAGTTTTAATCAAAACTTATTCTACATTAATTATTTCACCTGACAACACATAAAAAAAAATATTGGTAATCTGAACATTAGCTACATAAATTAGAGTAACCTCCCTTGTTTTTTTCACTTTGAGGAAGATGTGTGTTTTGTTTTGTAAAGACATGGATTTTTCGACAAATTGGCTTTACCTCTCAGTCGGTAGAGCGTTCGGCTAGAAACCACAAGGTTCCTAGTTCAATACCGGTCCTCGCCAACTCAGCGTATGAGTAGCACAGGGATCTGTGCAGTAAGGTAAGGAGCTGATGGTAGGTGTGGCGCTCCACCTCAGATGCCCAAACAATCTCCTTGGTCTAGCACTATTGAAAAGGGGATAGACTCATTCGCTGACTGGCTGATACCGACTTTAGGCTGCCCCGACGACTTTACTTTATACTTTTCTAATATACAGGTACTCTCATAGAAATATTAACATCTTTTTTTTTTTAAATCAATTTAAAAATGTTAACACCCTTATAGGAATACCTTTAATATATTTTCAAACAGTCTCCACATGTTCACCATCCCTATCAACATATGCAATCACAGGTGATTTAAAAAAAAAAAGATGTTAATATTTCTATGAGAGTACCTGTATATTAGAAAAGTATAGGTATACCCAATTTGTTGAAAAACCCCTAAAAATGAAACAAACAAGGGGAGGTTACTCTCATTTATGTAGCTAATGTTCAGATTACCAAAATATTTATCTTAAAGATATTCAACATTTGTTGAACTTTCTATTTTTATTTTTCATTCTTAATAATTTTTCAGATTTTTTCCAAAAGCAACGATTTTTGGGATTGTTTCAATTTCAACTATTTCAATGGAATATCAACATCACGTGGCGTTTTATTTTTACATTTTTCTTGCATTTCGAGTGCCGAGTTCAACCTTTTAACATCGTAAACTAAGGCTTACAAGCTTTTGCTTGTTTTATACCAATTTCTTTTCACATGATTTATAATTATTAACCAAGTTGAGCCCTGTTGATGGTTTGTTTAAACTGAAACGTTTTAGCATCGGCTTTCTGTAGTCAATCTTCGACTTTTTTTTTTTTTCAAAAACTTTTTTCTTAATTTATTTATATGTAAATGTAGATTTGATTTTGAGAAAGTCTTTTAAGATACAATTTCGTTATTAGATTTGTAATGGTTCATAAGCTGTAGAGTCTTGTCAGACCAGGTTTCGAAGAACAAAGAATAAAGGATTGTATTCTAAAAATAGACAAAGCCAGACTGACTGACACCAAAAAGTCAAAACCCCCTAACTAACAGACATTCTGAAAGCAGGGGAAGGGAAGATTTATAGTAGTAGAGAGAGAAAGGCAGCGGCCAGCGAACAGACAAGTTCACAAATACCAATCCTCCTCGAACCGGGTGAACAAATAAAGTAAGCCTTACAATAAATAAGAATTTGTAAAAAGGAAAATTCATCAACCAAACCACAACTTTGTAACTTGTAGTTCATTTGATACAATTTATACACCGCCCTGTCGGTGGGGTGTTAGAATGCACCGACTGCACCTCTACAGAGGGGTAAGACTCCCCAATGGGGCCACCTGTTGGCCGTGGGTGGTGACCTGTGATGCTTAAGGATAGAGCCCAGGTGGATGTGCAGTTCATGATTTGCAATATTCCACTTTGGCCCTATCTTGGGCTAGGGGTCTCCCTCCAATCAATCGGCTGGTCACGTCAAGCCCTAGCACCTATATGATTTTCCCAACCCTATTGCCCTTATGGCAAGCCCCACCCCTTTTTATCATATGGATGCTAGAAGGCGGTGGCTGCGGGTCTACATGTCCTGGGAATGACGTTAAACTCATGATGGTGAGTTTCCAGTTTTGGAGGTTTGGGGAATGTGGAGCACCCTTTCATCACCATTACTCCCGGGTCCACTCTGACCCAGAGTGGTAGTACCTGTTAGGGTCCCATCTATGGGTTAAATAGAAAAATATATTTATAAAAAAATTGTATTATCCATTAAGAATTGATTTATTTTAAAACTTTATCGGCATTAAATGACCCACTGAGGTTGATATGCTGTAAAACAAAACAAACCAAACCAAACAATTTATACACATATAAAGGATTATTTTTTATTATGACTCAAACGTCTTTGTGATTATTGATACTGTTTTGCTTGTTTCTTTAATGTTACATTTCACATAAAATTTACCTCCAACCAACACACAACTGTAGTGACATCGACGTGCACCAGTAAAAACAACAAAAAAACAATTTTAAAAAAAATGTAAAATTGCCTTCTTAAAACATTTTTGCTGTTTTTGATCTTTTTTTTTCTTTTTCTTTTTCTCGTCCTTTTTTCAGCATGGAGGTCAAGACCGAATCTTGGATGTGATCGGAAGATCAATGGTTAATTATCCTGGTAAACAAGAGGTAACCATTTATTTTATTCCTTACTTTATTTATTTAGCCAAGTGACCTTCATCCTCATGTCATAATCAGTCCTGTCGGCAGGGTTTAGAATACACTGACACAGAGGGATAAGATACTCCCCCACCCCCCAAAAAAGAAGGGGGTGTTCTGGTTATGATACTAAACTGCATCTGATGTTGAGGCTCCAGTTCTATAGATCTGGGAAGTATGAAATACCCATTCATAGCCATTACTCCCAGGTCCACCTCAGCTGACTTGTATCCCCTACAGATGCGTGTACACACACACACACACACACACACAATGGACACATGTAGTGTAATAGTTAAAGTCATAGGAAATGGACTCATCACCCCGAATTCAAGTCCTGGATGTGGTAATTGCATTTCACTTAGTGCTAATATCCTTGGGAAAGGTATGAATCCTACTCTCCCTCCAGCTATGGATAAATAGTAGGGCAGACTGGGCTCTTTAACCTTGGTTAGGCAACCAGTCTAGGAGAAGGAAAACTCTGAATTCAAACCTGTTGAACTCCGCTTAAGAAATTGACCTTGTGTCACATCCTGCTCATGCAGAGGGGTTGGTAAATATATATAAATATATAATGGACTGATTTATTGGTGATTTTGACGCATGAGGGATAATAAGATCATCACCCTCCTCATTTAAGAAAGCAGTGCCATGTCTGAATAGACCTGCTTTGTCGACAATGAAGGACACAAACTGTAAACATACCCAGGTGATGTGCAGGAATGGCCATCACCCAAAAGCCACCACTGTGCAGAGATCTGGCTAAGGACTTCCAATAGTATCCTCTACCTGTCTCCATCACCATAACTCTCTCGCCAGTGGACTAAGTTGCAAAAGCAGCAACCCAAAGAGAAACAAACTAAGTATGAACTGATCTAATAAACAACCCACACAGTGTTTTGTTTATAGTGGTGAAGGCTTGTGTTAGACCATCCACACTTTTTGGCACAGGTGATAGGAAAGAATTGGTGCACAAGGAATGCCACAAATCCAATCAACGACTGATCTCAGGATTTTTGGTAAAAGTTTTCCATCTATATCAGTTAAGTTCAATAACACTGAAGAGTTTGATCTACTCTGATAGTTTGGCTACATGCTACGATACTAACACACACATACACATACATATCTTATTATAATGGAGATTGTGTGTTTGTCTATCTGTAACTGAAACTATATTACTACTCAAGTCACAATTCCCTTAGTTATTGACGTCACATTCACCATGAATTTATTTTTTTATTCAAACCTCAATTATTGATAAAATTTGTATACCTTATTAATACTGTTGGATTAATCTACATACTAATAACATGCAAGTATATTTATATATTCAACAAAATAGCGGTTTACAGTGTGAATGAGAAGGCTAATTTACATATTGATATTAAGAATTTGATTTTAATAAATATATGCTTAATATCATTGATTTCTAATTGTTTGGTTTTCTCTTAATGAATCTGAGCAAAAATCTTGGGAATAAATCTTAAAAGAAATCCATAAACAAGACGAAAGAACTGTAATTTTATTAAATACTTCATAATCTAACTAAATAGATAAATTAGGAAAAATGAAAGATGGGAGTGATGGAAAATGATGGAAGAGTGAGATTTAAAGCTGTTCTATTTTTCGATTATGCCCCCTCAGTTTATAATTTTCTAAATAGTTTCTAATTTGATACAATATTTTATTACAGAAAAACCTAAATACTTGCACCCAAAGGGTGCATATATTTGCTAGTATATATAAGGAAAGAAGATTGGAATGAATCCAACAGAATGTGGTAGGAATATGAAGGATGAAAGAACAAAACTCAGACAAAAATGTGTAGTATATTTCGCTGGAGCTTGAACTTGGCTTCGTCAGCATTTATTGAATTACCAGGATCATACAAGTGTTTTATAGAAGGAGGAAGTTAAGCTTTGTGGTGAGGGAAAGATTTGATTGGTTATAGGGGAATCTTTGGGGAGGATGAAAAGAAATCAGATGAGAAGAGAGTTGGGGGAAGTAGGTAGAGAAAAGTGAATAGTGAGAGATACCTGATATGGGAGAGGAGTAGCCATTCTTGGAGAGAGTTTTGAGTCAAGGAAGCAGCAGAAGGGAGTAATAAAAGGGGGGTATGGTTAGGTGATCATAAAATCAAAATCAAATTTATTTGTTAGTTTGTGAGTTATGGCAGAGTAGGTCAGCAAGTGAGGAGGTAAGGGTCGACAGGGGCAGTTTGGTTAGTGTGGGGGTAGGAAGGTGGATGGTTATGTACATATCCATATATATGTATATATATATATATATATACAAAGTGTGTCAAAAAAGTATCAGGGTATTTTGTACTTTTTGACACACCTTGTATTCTGAAAAAAAAAATTCTATTCATTTCTATCTTGGTAAATACAACTTTAAACTTGGTACTTTTTTAACACACCTTGTATTCTGAAAAAAATTAATGAATAGAATGCTATTTGACACATCTTGTATATAATTGTGTGTCACATAACATCCTACGAAAGAATGTCTATTTGATTATGGATCCACTTGACCTTGTGCAGAGGGATTGTTAAATACCTATACATACATGCATATATATATATATATATATATATATATATATATATATATATATATATATGGGGGTAAAATATGGATATGAATCCAACAATATATAGAAAAAGGAAAAACATAATATTTCAAAACAATGAATTTATTATGTTTATGTCAACGTTTAAACGTTTTGGTTTATATAAAACCTCATTCAGGACAATATGATAAAAAGATAAATTTATCTTTTTCGAAACATTTTGTTTTTCCTATTTTCTCTCTCTCTCTCTCTCTCTCTCTCTATATATATATATATATATATATATATATATATAATATATATATACATACAAGGTGTGTCATAACAGTATCGAGATTGAAGTGGTATTTACCAAGAAAGAAATGAACAATAAATGTAATGTTAATTTTTATCAGTGTGTCAAAAAGTACTGAAAATCTAGATAATTTTATTACACACCTTGTATATATATATATATATATATATATATATATATATTATATGCTCCCAAACTCGGTAGAGCTCTTTCGGGGTGACTTAAATTAACTTTCACTGCTAGCATATATAAAGCAATGATCGTCAGTAAACAGACTGGATCTCTCTGGTGATCATAAATATATAAACAAACGTATGTATTTAATAGTTTAAACACCACCCCGTTATGGCAGCTGCCAAATGGGTGAGAGGTTAAGAGATTTGGGCTGACAAAAAGTCAGTAGGATTTCGATCCTGGCTATAGGTAGTTGTTGTGTCTAGCCACACTGAAGAGGTGTGAAACACCGAAACACGGTTTCTATGGATGACTTATATATGATGAGCCCATGGATTTGTAAACATCCTTTGTTTTTTCAATATATCATATTTACACTGTCGGATTAAGTTCCAATTTTATTTTCACACACACATATATATATATATATATATATATATATGTGTGTGTGTGTGTGTGTATGTGGAAGGAGGATTGGAATAAATCTACTAGAATGTAGTAGAGATATGTGGAACACAGGAACAAAACTCAGACAAGCATATGTAGTAGATATATTTCACTCCTTTTCCAATGATTCCCTCTTGACCACACAAAATTTTTCCTCACAAACGCTATGCCACCCACTTGACTTCTTTCCCTAATCCACCCTCCCCCGTCCACTTTCCATTCTATAAAACACTTGTATGATGCCTTAATGATCAATTAAATGACTGATGATGCTGAGCTTAAGGCTTAGTGATATATATAACCTACATACGCTTGTCTGAGTTTTGTTCCTGTGTTCCACATATTTCTACTACATATATATATGTATATATGGTATATGTGGAAAAGTGACTTACTGGTGAAAATGGTCTCAGTGGTTAGTTGATTCAAGTTTCACAATGATAAGACAGCAATATAACAAATATAAAGTGCTCAATACGTTAGTAGAGCAAATTTATTATCATAAAGGTACACGATATTAACCTACTCGAATTTCACCATAAGGATCTTCAGGGTTAAATTTACTGAATTAATCAAGATATTGATTAATTTCAGTCGATTTCACGTGTGTGTTTTTTCATGATAAACGGTTGGTTATAGGTCCGCTGTCAAAGAATGCTGGTTTGAAATTCAAAAATTCGAAAAGAGCGGAAGTTGCCTTTTTTTTCAAAGGATCAAAATATAAACATTGTTAGAAATCCACTTTGTGCTATTGTTTTAAAAGTTTACAACAATGATGAGGATTGTCTATATTATTATAGAGTCTGTAGTGATTAAACATGGTTTTAAAAATGTATGTCTAAAGTTATTTATTTTGATTAAAGCCAGTAGAATGTGTATATTGTATACACACATGGAGGTGTATTTTTACCATTTCAAATGTCTTATAATTATTAAAAAATATCCAGTGGATTTAACCCCAAAGATATTTATGGTGAAACTCGAGTAGGTTATTACCGTGTACCTTTATATATAATATATATATATATCTGACACATGGAAGCACGTGGGCTAGTGGTTAGAGTCGTGGAAAATGGACTTGTCGATTCGAGTTCAATTCTTAGACGAAGCTGTTGGCATTTCACATAGCGCTAATACCCTTGGGAAAGGTATGAATCCAATATATTCTCCCTCCAGCTATGGGTTAAATAGTAGGGCAGACTGGGCTCTTCAGCCTTGGGTAGGTAACCAGTCTAGGAGAGGGCTAACTTTGAATTCATTAATTCCTGAGGTCGGTCGTTGATTGGGTTTGTGGCAACCCTTGATGCACCAATTCTTTCCTATCGACTGTGCCAAAAAGTGTGGATGGTCCAACACAAGCCTTCACCACTATAAACAAATCACTGTGTGGGTGTTCATTGTGTGTATGAACCCTCATACGTCGAAAAATCGATGGGAGAGTCCATTTTATCTGACACAATCCACATTGTATTAGTTTGATAAGGATTAAAAAATTACCTTTTCTACTTCCTGTCCCCGAAGGCACAGGAGAGTTCTAGTCGCTACAATATTAAAAAATAACCCTGAAGATATTTATGGTGAAACTCGAGTAGGTTATTACTGTGTACCTTTATGATAATATATATATATATATATATATCTGACACAATCCACATTGTATTAGTTTGATAAAAAATTGGAAACATGTGTTGTACCTGTGAAATCAATAACAATTGTCATTTGGGCATATCTGCTCCGTAGGCAAATTTCACTTAATGTACTGAATAACCTTTGTTGTTAAAAAAAAAAGGTTCACTCAAAATGAAGATAGGAAAAGAAAGATTGTTTATTCTATTGTAGTCACCAATGACATCTGTTGCATGTCATAGATAAAATAACTCTCAATAAGTGAAAAAAAAAATAACTCTCAATAAGTGAAAAAAAATAACTCTCAATAAGTGAAAAAAAAAAAAAACTCTCAATAAGGAAAAAAAAAATAACTCTCAATAAGGGGAAAAAAATTACTCTCAATAAGTGAAAAAAAAAATAACTCTCAATAAGGGAAAAAAAAATAACTCTCAATAAGGGGAAAAAAAATAACTCTCAATAAGGGAAAAAAAAAAAACTCTCAATAAGTGAAAAAAAAAATAACTCTCAATAAGGGAAAAAAAAAAATAACTCTCAATAAGTGAAAAAAAAAATAACTCTCAATAAGGGAAAAAAAAAATAACTCTCAATAAGTGAAAAAAATAACTCTCAATAAGGGAAAAAAAAAACTCTCAATAAGTGAAAAAAAAAAAAACTCTCAATAAGGGAAAAAAAAATAACTCTCAATAAGGGAAAAAACAAAATAACTCTCAATAAGTGAAAAAAAAATAACTCTCAATAAGGGAGAAAAAAAACTCTCAATAAGTGAAAAAAAAATAACTCTCAATAAATAAAAAAAAATAACTCTCAATAAGGGAAAAAAAAATAACTCTCAATAAGTGAAAAAAAAATAACTCAATAAGGGAAAAAAAAAATAACTCTCAATAAGGGAAAAAAAAAAATAACTCTCAATAAGGGAAAAAAAAAATAACTCTCAATAACTCTCAATAAGGGAAAAAAAAAAAACTCTCAATAAGTGAAAAAAAAATAACTCTCAATAAGGAAAAAAAAAATAACTCTCAATAAGTGAAAAAAAAAAAAAACTCTCAATAAGGGAAAAAAAAAATAACTCTCAATAAGTGAAAAAAAAAATAACTCTCAATAAGGAAAAAAAAATAACTCTCAATAAGTGAAAAAAAAAAACTCTCAATAAGGGAAAAAAAAATAACTCTCAATAAGGGAAAAAAAAATAACTCTCAATAAGTGAAAAAAAATAACTCTCAATAAGGGAGAAAAAAAACTCTCAATAAGTGAAAAAAAAATAACTCTCAATAAGGGAGAAAAAAAAATAACTCTCAATAAAAAAAAAATAACTCTCAATAAGGAAAAAAAAATAACTCTCAATAAGGGAGAAAAAAAAATAACTCTCAATAAGGGAAAAAAAAAAAACTCAATAAAAAAAAAAAATAACTCAATAAGTGAAAAAAAAATAACTCTCAATAAAAAAAAAAAAAACTCTCAATAAGGGAAAAAAAAACTCTCAAAAAAAAAAAAACTCTCAATAAGTGAAAAAAAAAATAACTCTCAATAAGGGAAAAAAAAAATAACTCTCAATAAGTGAAAAAAAATAACTCTCAATAAGGGAAAAAAAAAAATAACTCTCAATAAGTGAAAAAAAAATAACTCTCAATAAGTGAAAAAAAAAAAACTCTCAATAAGGGAAAAAAAAATAACTCTCAATAAGGAAAAAAAAAAATAACTCTCAATAAGTGAAAAAAAAAAACTCTCAATAAGGGAGAAAAAAAACTCTCAATAAGTGAAAAAAAAATAACTCTCAATAAGGGAGAAAAAAATAACTCTCAATAAGGGGAAAAAAAAATAACTCTCAATAAGTGAAAAAAAAATAACTCTCAATAAGGGAGAAAAAAAAATATAACTCTCAATAAGTGAAAAAAAAAATAACTCAATAAGGGAAAAAAAAAATAACTCTCAATAAGGGAGAAAAAAAAATAACTCAATAAGGGAAAAAAAAATAACTCTCAATAAGTGAAAAAAAAAAAAAACTCTCAATAAAAAAAAAAAAAAAACTCTCAATAAGGGAAAAAAAATAACTCTCAATAAGTGAAAAAAAAAAAAAACTCTCAATAAGGGAAAAAAAAATAACTCTCAATAAGTGAAATAAAAAATAACTCTCAATAAGTGAAATAAAAAAAAACTCTCAATAAGGGAAAAAAAAAAAACTCTTAATAAGGGAAAAAAAAAAACTCTCAATAAGGGGAAAAAAAAAACTCTCAATAACTGAAAAAAAAAAAAACTCTCAATAAGGGAAAAAAAACATAACTCTCAATAAGGAAAAAAAATAACTCTCAATAAGTGAAATAAAAAATAACTCTCAATAAGTGAAAAAAAAAAAAAACTCTCAATAAGGGAAAAAAAAATAACTCTCAATAAGGGAAAAAAAATAACTCTCAATAAGTGAAAAAAAAAAAAACTCTCAATAAGTGAAATAAAAAATAACTCTCAATAAGTGAAAAAAAAAAAAAACTCTCAATAAGGGAAAAAAAATAACTCTCAATAAGGGAAAAAAAAATAACTCTCAATAAGTGAAAAAAAATAACTCTCAATAAGGGAAAAAAAAAAACTCTCAATAAGGGAAAAAAAAATAACTCTCAATAAGTGAAAAAAAAAAAACTCTCAATAAGGGAAAAAAAAAAAACTCTCAATAAGGGAAAAAAAAAAAACTCTCAATAAGGGAAAAAAAATAACTCTCAATAAGGGAAAAAAAAAAACTCTCAATAAGGGAAAAAAAAAAAACTCTCAATAAGGGGGAAAAAAAAAATCCTCAATAAGTGAAAAAAAAAAAAAAAATGAATGAGGTGAAAAATGAAAAATCTATCTAATATTTATCTTTCTTGTTCTCACTCTTTTTCCTTCTTTCTTTCTTTCTTTCTTTCTTTCTTTCTTCTTTTCTCTTTCTATCTAATATTCATCTTTCTCGTTCTCACTCTTTTTACTCCTTTCTTTCTTTCTTTCTTTCTTTCTTTCTTTCATTTCTTCTTTTCTCTTTCTATCTAATATTTATCTTTCTCGTTCTCACTCTTTTTCCTCCTTTCTTTCTTTCTTTCTTCTCTTTCTATCTAATATTTATCTTTCTTGTTCTCACTCTTTTTCCTTCTTTCTTTCTTTCTTTCATTCTTCTTTCGTTCTAACATGTTTCTTCTTTCTTTTATCTTTTCTCTTTCTCTTTAATATTTATCTTTCTCGTTCTCACTCTTTTTCTTCCTTCCTTTCTTTCTTTCTTTCTTTAATTTCTGCCCACCATTGTTCTAGTTGGTTGGTTGGATTTTACGGTATCTTAAACCTTGGGTTATTTTATGCCTGATGTAATGAATATGCATATACATGGGTTACCACTCACAATAATATGATTGGCTGATGTCAGCTATAAATACCAAACAATGTAGAGGTACAATTGCCTACTACTACAACTACTACGCCTAATACCGTTACTACGATGACATCACACCAGCTTACTGCTTACCTGCTCGAGTACACCACACTACTACTTCTACTAATATATCCATTACCTGGATATATCAATGCCGAAGACATTTTGTTTTGGATTATTTGGATTATTCAGACTATTGTCCTCATCTTTATTGTTATCTGTACAATGTTTTCGGCTGATGTGCTCTCCAGCCTTCTTCAGGTATTTCTTGTCAGACTTGGGAACCTTCTCAAACTTGGGGACCTTCTCTTTGAACTCGGGAAACTTCACTTCGAACCCGGGAACCTTCTTGTCGTAATCGGGAGCCTTCATGGAACTCCAAACCCAACCGTTATTCAATCCATGGGTGTATCCTGTTCACATTCCGCTAACCATGACTGGGCACAGTGTGTTAGTGTTAAGCTATGTAAATTATTATTCTATGTTACTGTCACCCTTGACCATGATTGAACCTGCAGCCTCAAGATAACTGTCACTTAAAACTGTATTAACTCAACGCCTATATCCACCATACCATGTGTCCAATTGATCGAAGAGAAGGTTCCCGAGTTCGAGAACGTTCCCAAGAATGACAAGAAATACCTAAAGAAGGTTGTAGGACACATTGGCCGAAACGTACAGATAACAATAAAGATAAGGACAATAGTACAAATAATACAAATTATCAAGCCGTTTTTTTTTAATTCAGAAAAATGTTTTGGTTTATTCATTTTTGTTGGTTATTCAATCTTTATAAGTCAATTTTTTTAAACTCTAAGCTTCCTTGAATTCAAGATAGGTTGGTTGGTTGGATTTTATGGCATGGCAACTCATTTGGGTAATTTTATGCCGAAGACATTTTGTTTTATTCATTCTTGATGGGTTGGTTGGTTGGATTTTATGACATAGCAACTCATTTGGGTCATTTTATGCCAAAGACATTTTGTTTTATTCATTCTTGATGGGTTGGTTGGTTGGATTTTATGGCATGGCAACTCATTTGGGTCATTTTATGCCAAAGACATTTTGTTTTATTCATTCTTCCAAGTGGTTGGCTGGATTTTACGGCATGTCAACTCTTGTTGGGTAATTTTATGCCAAAGACATTTTGTTTTATTCATTCTTGATGAGTATTTATTTTTTTGTAAACTCAATTTTTTTAAAAACATTTTTTAGAACACATTTTGTTCTATTTAACCCATAGCTGGTACCCTAACAGGTACTACCACTCCAGGTCAGATGATGATGTTTTTGTTTTATTCATTCTTGATGGGTACTCAATTTTTCTTTTTAAAACTCAATTTTTTCAGACACATTTTTAAAATCTCATTTTGTTCTACTTAACCCATATGTGGGACCCTAACAGGTACTACCACTCCTAGTCAGAGTGGACCTGGGAGTAATGGTTATAAACTGGTACTCCATGATTGTCTCAACCCTATGTCCCCTATGGCAACCCCCAACCCTCTTTATCATATATGTGCTAGAAGGCGGTGGCTGAGGGTCTTAGTATCCTGGATATGACGTTAAACTCTATCTGATGGTGAGGTTCTTTAAAAAAAAAAAAAATCCTTTGAATTGTCTTTAGATGACCTTTTCCCAGATTACTGACATTTTGTTGCCGACAGGAAAGCACAATAAGAACTTATTTATGCATTGTTCTCTATAGTTTTCACTTTAATATATTCACAACATTTCAACCAAATGACATTTGTCGTATACAGGCAGAGTATAAATAGAACTGTTGTTAATAATAATACCATTTCTTGAATTACAGTTATCTAATTTTTCAAGGAAGATAACTCCAAAAGGTTCCTGGGTCAATACCGGTTCTCGCCAACTCAGCGTATGAGTAGCACAGGGATCTGTGCGGTAAAGTGAGGAGATGATGGTAGGTGTTGCACTGTACCTCAGATTAGACCTGTTCAAAAATCAACTTTTTCCTTTTTTCATACCCTCCTGCTCGGTTTCCCATGCTTTTTGACCTGGAAAAGCTGAAAATCACAACCATTTTGAGGTAAAATGTCAGGAACCTTTGCCTCATTGGACCTCAAGATATTAAGCCCCCGATAGTAGAAAAGTGCCAAATTTTGCCTTCTGCCAGACAGTTTTTCACCGGTAACTTTTGTTACAATTGGGATAGAACAACAAACTGGGTATCAAATTGAAGCATTTGTAATACTCTTTCTGTAAAAATAATCCAAGTAAACATTCAAGAAAAAAAAGACACATCATATTCTGAAAAATATCAAAATTTCATAAATATTACAATCTTGACATCAGAAAATGTGTGACAAAGGCCCTAAAAATTATTTTCAAGAGGCAGAAAAGGCTATTGTCCATATCAGAAGGACACTTCAGAGTCATATGTTCAGAGTTTGCTTCTTGAAGCTATCAAATCGCTCATGGTTGTATTCCACAGCTTGAAGAAAATACTCTCTTTGCTGAGAATCTGTGATAATGATGTTTGCAAAAACACTGATCATCTTGACTCAGCGATGTCATTTACTACTTTTAAATTGCTGACATATTCCAGGGCCTTGCTGTAGTTATCACTCCTTGGACATGTTACTACCAGGTTACAGAAGCCAGTTAGACTCAATGACAAGGGTGTCAAGTAGAAGATGACACTCTGGACCAACCAGATCAGCCAGAGTTGTCTTGGCTGTAACCTGAGGGAACACAGGTTTCCTTGTCTGAAGCTATTTGGCTTCTCAGTGGCAAGCAGCTTGGCAGCAATGTCTTGCTTCTCTTTGTCACTGAGTCTTCTACCGAAGAGGGCGAACGGCACAACCTTCTGTGTCAGGTACCTGTGGTTTTCAAGTTTTTTGTAGCACTGCCTGAGCAATGTTTGGATCTGTTCTCTTGAACTTCATCGTCCTTCAATAACTGCAGATCACTTGCAGGAGCATCTGCAGCAAGTGTAGATGTCATCAACATGGATGTATAGAACAGTCCTAGGAAGAGGTTGAGGCGTTCCAGCTTCATAACAGTTTCCTCGTACTCCAGCTGTTCAGCAAGCATGAACATCTTCATAGAATACAAGTTTCTGGCAATCCACCTGAGGTCCTCAGATGCTAAAATAATCCCCTTGGTCTAGTGCTAGTGAAAAGGGGATAGACTCGCTCACTGTCTGGCTGATACTGACATTAGGTTGCCCCGATGACTTTACTTATATTATATGCTAATTATAGAGTAAAGAGTCGTCACATCTATAGGTTAAATAGAAAAATGTTTACAACAAACTAAATACCCCATTAAGAATAAATAAAACAAAATGTCTTTGGCAAAAAATGACCCAACAAGGGTTGATATGCCATAAAACCCAAACAACCAAACATTAATTGAAAGACAATTTGATGTACGTAGGTCCTTACTTTCCGTACAAACAATTATTTCTATTTCACGGACATTTTTTCCTCCGACTTTTTCTGGTCACCAAAAAAATCAATTGTGTTGTATTTACATTTGTCATGTGAGTGATAGTCAAAATCTTGCCATAAACATTAACCTCTCAACAGCATTTATTCACTTATAACTCCTCAAAAAACAGTTTTGTATTGCTAGCTTAAAATACTTCTTGAGTGGAGTTTTGGCTAAATCAGTGTATCATTCATAGTAGAGAGAAACATTTTTATTTTTATTTCTCTCTCAGTAGACTTATTTTAAAAAGCTTTGTGTTAAGAGAGGTGTTTAGGCAAATAGTTATTTCTAAATTTGTTCCCATTTGAGTTAACAAAAAACAAATGCAAACAAAAAAAAAAAAATCTGAATACAATGAAAAGTACTCTTTAAATTATAATTACCATCAAAATATTCTTATGTTACACATTTTGCTGGATTTCACAATTAATTTTTATTATTCCCAAATTTATTTCCAAGATATAAAAATTGTTAATGGTCATAGAAATTTGTTGCGAAATATCATGTAAAAGATCTTCCGAAAAACTTGGTAATCCAAAATTGGCGCTGAATGTTTTTAATTCGCTCACAGAGTCGGACTGATTCCAAAATGGTATGATATGTTGGACTATGTCCTCTAGGTGTAAAGTTGAAGAATGTGACACACTGACACACTGAAATTTGCATTTATTATTATGTTACATAATTATTGGACCCCTAATACTTATATAAGGTAGTGTAGAAACATAATGGCGATTACTGCAGCCCACGGCCTTGAAGGATGAGTGACGGTGCTTGACCTCACTCTCACCTTGCCTTCCGGGGATAAATCGTGAGAACCGGAAGGCATAGAAGACCCTGTTCCGGTTTAAGGATAGTAAGTTTAAGTCAGTTAGAATGTAGGAGCCGAGCTCGTAGGATGTGCGCAGATGTCTGGTTTGGGGATTTACAAATAAAGTAAAGTAAATCGAAGTCTTGTGTTTATTATCTAAAAACTAACAATGACACAGGGCTTCTGATAAGGAGAAATCCTTAACAGAAACCAAACCTGAAGTCCCCAAGACAACTCCAGACGCAAGATGTTAGAAGATAGAACCAAAGCCGGCCAGAAGAATAGATGTCCAAGATATAGAAGCAAGTAAGAAGTAAAGAAATAATGAAGGGTATACAACAATTAGAGAAGACACTTGAAGTTGGCCAGAAGGTACAGTTGCTTAAACCTTGTTAATATAACAACCAAAATGAGGACTGTTGTCTGATATGTAAACTAGTAGATAATCCTTGTCTTCTTTATTGTCTATTGATTTAAAATATATATAAAAGAGAATTTGCTGTCTAAATACATGTTATATAGTGAATGAGAAATATTGTATGTTTTGGCTTTAACTTGAGAAAATGTCTTTGTTTTTATAATCACCTATGTTTCGTTTTGCTTTCTTTACAGCCTTTTTTATTACAACTTGGTGAAACTGAATTGATTATCCTTACCCGTGATCGAAGAAAGGTATGAATACATTAAACATTGCTTTTTTTTGGTTCACCATGTAGATAAGAGGCCCCCTCCGATCAATCAGCTGGTCACGTCAAGCCCTAGCACCTATATGATTTTCCCAACCCTATTGTCTTTATGGCAAGCCCCAACCCCTTTTTATCATATGGGTGCTAGAAGGAGGTGGCTGCGGGTCTACATGTCCTGAGAATAACGGTAAACTCTATCTGATGGTGAGTTTCCAGTTTTGGAGGTTTGGAGAATGTGGAGCACCCCATTCATCACCATTGCTCCCTGGTCCACTCTGACTCGGAGTGGTAGTACCTGTTAGGGTCCCATCTATGGGTTAAATAGAAAAATGTATTTATAAAAAATTGTATTATCCATTAAGAATTGGTTTATTTCAAAACTTTATCGTCATTAAATGACCCACTGAGGTTGATATGCCGTAAAACAAAACAAACCTAACCATGTAGATAAGAATATCCGCCCAAGTTCAAATGGACAGAGACACTACTAGTGCATATCTGGAAATACCAGATGAGAAAGAGTTAGTTTTTCTTCAGCTGTGTTAAAATAGCCAGGGTGTGTATGCCCTCTAGTGGCAAACCCTGGCGGCAAGGGAAGATAACCCCTTTTCCCAAATCAACCACATCTTAACAAGGGAAGACAATCACTACGCCATTATTTCAAATTATTCTACACCACTTGCTAAAAATGATAGGTTGTGCCTATCCATTATATAACTTGAGCAACAGCAGGCTTGTCCCCCCTCATGCCAAGATGAATTAAATCATTGAGCATGATTTCAGTTTCCTAAAATTTCTCTAAAAGTCAATTACTGTTTATAACTATCTGTGTAAATTTTTAACTGATAAAACTTGACCCTGTATCTAGCATAGACAGGTACTTCAGCTAGTTTCTAATAGTTCTTCATTTGACATTATCTATCAATATACGGGGCGGCCTAAAGTCGGTATCAGCCAGTCAAGCGAGGGAGTCTATCCCCTTTTCAATAGCGCTAGACCGAGGAGATAGTTTTTAGTATCAGAGGTGGAGCCCACACCTACCATCAGCTCTTTACTTTACCACACAGATCCCTGTGCTACTCATACGCTGAGTTGGCGAGGACCGGTATCGAACTAGGAACCTTAAGGTTTCTAGCCGAACGCTCTACCGACTGAGCTAACCCTGTCCTTTTATATATATAAAGTGAAACCTAATGAGTCAGATATACCTACTAACAGTTTCGCTTAGTAGCTCATCAGCACAAGATTCTTGCCCTGATGGCTACTAAGCGAAACTGTTAGCAGGTATATCTGACTCATTAGGTTTAACTTTATTATTTGCTCTACTTAGGTATTGAGCACTTTTTACTTTTTAGCTTTAGATAATCTTACTGGTTTATATATATATTTTTCATATATATATATATAATTTTTTTTCTTTTGGCCAAGTGTTATAGGATTAACCAATTATTTTTGGTTGATACTACCCTCTTGGTCTTTTCTGTTTTTCATTTTTTTCACCAGGTGAAGTTTTGTAGTATATTTTTACAATCAAACTATTTGCCGGCTTTTTTCTTACCACAAGGGTTTACCAATAATTTTGGTATAATATATATATATATATATATATATATATATATATATATAAGTCTTTCATATCTCTCTAATTATATATATATATAAGACAAGTCATGTATATATACATATGCATATAAATATATACATGTATGTACATATATATATATGTGTGTGTGTGTTTATAAATATTTCATATCTATCTCTCTCTCTATATATATATTTCTCTCTATATAAGACATTCATATCCATATATCTATATAAGTCTTTCATATACACACACACACACACACACACACATATATATATATATATATATATATATATATATATATTTAAAAAAATACGCTGTCTATATTAAAAATAAAATGAATTTTATTCAAAAATAAAATGAGTTTTATTTAAAAATAAAATGAATTTCATTTTTAATTTTAAAAATAATCAGAAGCATTATAGTTATAAAATAAGACTCAAAAAAGTCTGATGTAGAGTTATTTAAAAAAGTGTAAATTTGTATAAAAAGTGTATATAAAATATCAAAATTATTTGTAATACAATCCAACTGTAAAATAATATATAAACCAGTAAGAGTGTTTATGGATAAATATCATATGATATTTATCCATAAACACCAAGGATTTACCTATAAAAGTGGGCTACTTATTTTACAGTTGAATTGTATTACAAATAATTTTGATATTTTATATACACTTTTTATACAAATTTACACTTTTTTTAAATAACTCTACATCAGACTTTTTTGAGTCTTATTATATATATATATATATATATATATATATATTATAAAATAATAAAATTCGAAGGCAGTACAATGCGTAAAAAATAAAGACAAAAAGATGTTTTATATGTAAACATCTTTTTGTCTTTATTTTTTACGCATTGTATTGCCTTCGAATTTTATTATTTTATAACATACTTAACAATGCTTCAAGCAAATTACCAATTACTTTTATATATATATATATATATATATATATATATATACACAGTGTATTTTTGTTTGTGTAAAATTACTGATATTTCAATTTTTTGCACCTAATTCATTTCATCTTTACAGGGATATATTTAAAAAAAAAAAAAAAGGAAGTCTATTTCACCCCTCTCGCTTTAAAATTAGTTAAAATGGCCAGAATCCAAATCCATGCCCCCACCCCATCTCACTATTAAGGCATTGGTTGTTTGAAAGTAAGAGTCAGTAAAAGTTAGAATGACACAAGTCATGCTATGGCCAACTTCTGTCGAAAGCTAAGTGTTTATATTTCTTTTTTCTTAAATGCCGGTGTACTTGGTTTGTCGTAAAATATTTGCATCTATTTCATAAGCTCTAAATTTTCTAATAGAAAATTGTACCTGTGGACTTAAGTTAAAACTTAGGAAAAAGCTAAAAAAAAATTTTTTTTTTCCACAGTGTGGTGGGCCCGTAGATCTCGACAGATCATCCACCTGTGCTCCCCCAATACTTTCAGTCATCTTGACTCGGCTTGTTACTGATTCCAGTCTTCAGGGAAGGAGAGCATGTTGAGCGTGTCGCACAAGCGCACAACATGTCAACATGTGCAGATATTTCTACATGCGTGGCGAGGATGTGAGTGACTGAGTAGACCCTGGGTAGAACTGCCCACCCAGATATCTGGGAAGGAGCAAATATCAAGCTGGCCGGTAGCCTGCGGCTGGTGGTTGTTCACATTAACAGAATGAAAACAAGAAAACATTACACAAACCTAGGCTAACAATAGCCACCTGAAATTTTCAGACATATCTCAGGGCCCTGGACAATGAACTGGAGCCGTGGCAAAGAACTCTTGATATGAGGCAGACATCTTGAGCCTTGCGGAAGTCCGCTTAAGCAAGGAGGACCAATTGACAGAGGTGGGGTCCGGGTACACATTCTTTTGTATAAGCAGCCTCATGGTAGCTGTATGGAATTGAGGTAAGGCAGCTCGAGCACCCCATCCTAAAGTGGCCTCTGCATAAGCGGCACATGACGGATGGCATGGAAACATCTCCTACATCTGGGACTGACCACATGTTTGACCTATGTGGCAGGGCCTGTCTGTCGAGGGTTGGGATTCTCAAGCACATATGGTCACATGCAAGTGGAAACCTAGAAAGGGGTTCATGTGTGACAGGGAAGAAACAAATTTGAATCAGGGGACACTCGAACTACTTGTAGAAATGGCCTTATTCTGTGAAGAAGTGGCAATCACCATATATATATATATATATATATATATATATATATATATATATTATATCTTATAATTCTTATACAAAGTTTTAAGAAGTTCTCAGTGACTTTCATAAACTTATTTATATTTTTCAGGTTGTTTCTCGACATAGTTTTACTGAAATATCGTCTTGTGGTAGAAGAATGGATTCTCTCAAGGTATTCGCTTATATTGCTGGGTAAGTCATCTATTCCTCTTGTTAGTCTTGCTCTTCAATCTTTGGTGTCTGTCTTAATTGAGTTGCATGTTTCAATTGATGATGCCGGGTATTAATTTCTGTCCTAAAACTTTGTTGTTATCTCTATTATTAAAATTCTCATGCTTATATTAAAAGTCTGTCCCAAACAACATGGAGAAAGTCCACATATCTAGATAGTAATATCTCATCTACAGAAAAAAATGTCAATGTATGCATAAGAAAGTCCACATACCTATGTTGTATACTCTCCTTTTTACTTTCTTACTTCTATTTTTCTTCTGTTCATCTTTAGTATCTTACGTTCTTCTGCTAGCGTCTCTTCTAACGTCTCTTCTAGTGTCTGGACTTCGTCTTGGTGGTCGGTTGCACTTAATGCATTTCTTCTTCTAGATCAGTCTTGTTGCCAAGACATTCATCAACCACAAAACCGTGTTATTTTCGTAAGCTTTTATTTACTTAACTAAACATTTCATGTAACTAACATAACACGCGTATGCAGTGAGCTCCAGTTAAGGCAGTACATCTTCTCTGCCTGACGTCCAAACTGAAACTGAAGACCCAACCAGGTCCCACATGACTTCACATATTTCGCGGGCTTTCTGTAATATTCCATGGAAAGTCCCGCCCGTGATATGAAAAGGACCATCCCCTCAGAATACAAGGGGTTGACAATAATCTATGCAACCGCATAGATTATGTAACACCTAGATAGTAATATCTCATCTACAGAAAGCAATGTCAATGTATGCATAAGAATGTCTTGGATTGCTATAGACAGATTATCAATCATATTGAAGTCTGATCTCTCTGGTAAGATGATGCAAAAATTGTTCCAAACTGTAGCAATGTCAGTACTACTGTATGGCTATACCACTTGGACTTGGTGTAAACTGTACAAGTATGCTGCGTGCTGTTCTGAATAAATCTTGGAAACAGTACCCCATAAAAAAAAGATGTACAGCCACTTACCTCTTACTATACAAACCAATTGGGTAAGGCATGCTGGACACTGTTAGAGAAGCAGGGACGAGCTCATAAGTGATGTTCTCCAGTGGACACCTACACATGGGTACACCCCTGTGAATCAGCCAGCAAAAAAAAAAAGAAATTGATTAGCTCTGTGGGGAAACTGGATGCTGTGTAGAGGACCTTTCAGGAGTGATAGCCAATAGGGACAGGTTGTGAGGAAGTGTAATGTGTATTTGTGCTGTCAGCCTGACCTGATGATGATAAACCAAACTTTTAGATAATAAAAAATCTTTAGCATGGGATAACAGGGATAGCCATATTCTTGAGATTCCTGTAAGCAATAAAGTTAGTAGGAAATATAAGGAATAACCATTAAATTGTAAGATCTTCAAAAAATGTTTATAAAGGCAAGCAATGCTGGGTTTATTGTCCAGTGCCTGAGGCCCCCCCCCCTGATCAACACATTTTTTGCACCCGCCACCCTGAGACTTGGCTTTTGGGTGGTCCCACATTAATAGGGCCTTGTGCCTAACCTGTTCATTTGGGGTATGTGGTAAATATCCTAGTATATAGATATGGCCAACAGTATTAATAATGTAAAACTATTTTGTTAATAATTGAGGTTTAAATAAAAGTAGAATCATGGAGAATGTGACGTAAATATCTAAGGGAATTATGACTTGAGTAGTGATATAGTTTTGGTCACAGACAGACAAACACATCTTGCTGCCCTGAGAATGGATTCGTTGAAACTCCAGCATCTGACAACTGACCTGATAAACACTCATAAGGTCATTAATCATCTTAACAACAGCAACCTTGAGCACCTTTTTGATCTCCATGTTTCTAACACACGTGGGCATCCCTACAAAGTCAGAAAACAGCATAGCTCACATGACTTTCAGAAACATTTTTTCATGCTCAGAGTTGCTGAGGCATGGAATAAACTGCCTGCATCCTTTGTAGGCTGCCGAAACACTGCATCTTTCAAAGCCTCCATGCTTCCTGTAATCCACCAACACTTTACCTGATACCCCCCTCCACACACATATACATGGACGCACACACATACATGTATATTATTACTGTACGCTATTCATGTTCCTGACACTAATATATTATTCTATGTACTAGACATGAGACTTTGATGAGTTGTGGTGCACCTGAGCACTGTACACAATAAATTTCATTATTATTAAAATTTCGGACCATATGACCTTTAGGCACCCCTTTCGAGATCTCAATTCATGGGGACACTTTTCTCATTTACACCGTCAAAATCCGGTTGTTTGTTACGGGTTAGGGTTAGGGTTAGGGGTTAGGGGTTAGGGTTAGTTTTATAATTAAAAAAAAACTCTAATAATCGTCTGTTAACAATTAACCGGATTTTGACAGTGTAAATGAAAAAAAGTGTCCCCACGAATCGAAATCGCAAAAGGGGTGCCTTAAGGTCATATGGTCCGGAATTGTGACTTGAGTAGTGATGTAGTTTTGGTTACAGACAGACAAACACATAATCTCTACTATAATAATATTTGTATTCTCTTTTCTCAATGTATTAGATTCCAATGATACATTTCTTTTCTTTAATTTGTCAATTTCCTTTTACTTTTTACTCTTGTGTTAATTTTTCATAAAGGGAGACAACTTGTAGTCTTGCCCAGAAATTCATTAGATTCCAATGATACATTTCTTTTCTTTAATTTGTCAATATAATACTTTGCCGGGGTACAGGGTTCGGTTTATGTATGCGAGCGATGCTCCGGCTAAGTACTACAGTCATTTTGTTGGATGATACAATACCATAGGGCCCTGACAGAAAGCTGTTTTTTTGTCTCTGTTCCAACTCGGCTGAAATACGATACCCAAAAGCTGTCAATGGGGTCAAATAAAGCGAACAGGAACGCCTTCTGATAATTATACACAAGATATATACATTTATTGTTTTTTTATATACAATGATTTATATTTTTGTATAATGTCAGAAGAGCGAGGTGATTTTCTTTTGATAATTGACTGGCAATCTACAGCTAATGGATAACTGAACTTGGTTTGTTACTGAGAGGCGGGACTTCAGAGAACAGTATGGACGGTGACAAGGGATCAGACGTGTAGCGATTTGTAGCGGTGGCGTCGTGTCGGACTCTGGCGGACGTCCTCCGCTTCTTTTCTCGGTCTCTTTTTCTTCTTAATTTGTCAATTTCCTTTTACTTTTTACTCTTTTGTTAATGTCTACTCTTGTGTTTATTTTTCATAAAGGGAGACAACTTGTAGTCTTGCCCAGAAATTCATCTGCCGTATTTTTGAAGCACAAACTCCAGAGGAGGTGAGACGTGTTCATTTTCTTCTTTTTTTCTTTCTTCCCCTTGAAAAGTTCAATGTTTAGTATGTACTTACTCAACCCCTCTGCCATGAACAGGATGTTACACAAGGTCAATTTTTAACTGAAGTACCATTTCACATACCTTGGTAGCAATATCTCATCTACTGAAAGTAAAATCAACATGTGCAAAGGAAAGGCTTAGACTGCTATTGATAAGTTATCAATTATATGGAAATCTGATCTCTGATAAAATGGGACGTCTTCTAAATTGTAGCAGTGTTTGTACTATTGTATGGCTGCACCACCAGATGTATGGAGGGCCTGGGTTGCCCAAGTGACATTCGGCGACAGTTTGGCTGCAGCAGTTGCCAGATAGTGTTTTACACACTAACTGCCTAACAGAGTCCAAGCCGTGATTTATGTCACACAAGTGCAGGATGTTACACAAGTCAATTTTTAACCAAGGTACCATTTCACATACCTTGGTAGCAATATCTCATCGACTGAAACCAATATCAGCATGTGCAAAGGAAGGACTGATATATATATATATATATATATATATTATCGATTATATGGAAATCTGATCTCTGATGAAATGGGACATCTAAACTTTAGCAGTGTTTGTACTATTGTATGGCTGCACCACCTTGACTTTAATGAAGTCCATGGAGAAAAAGCTAGATGGGAATTAGACAAGGATGCCACATCAACAAATTCTGAAATCAGCACCCAACAAAACAGCAGATGTACAGGTTTATGTGATGAGAAGGTTCATAGTAATAAAAAAAATCCTGTCGTAAGTTCGGACACTAGTAAATCAAAGTAGCACTCTACTTTATTTCATGAGCACTGTATCTCTCACTTGCGACTTTGTGCCCAAACAAAATCAAGCTCAGTAAATAACTATACAGTTAAAGTGCTTAATATCTAAATATTGAGACCATAATACCTTTAGGCACCCCTTTTTGATCTCGATTAAGAAAGGACATGCTTTTTATTTACACCGTTAATATCCGGTTGTTTTAACAGACAATTTTTAGATTAAAAAAAAATTATAAAACCAACTCCTAACCCTAACCCCAACCCCTAACAAACAACCGGATATTGACGGTGTAAATGAAAAACATGTCCTTTCTTAATCGAGATCAAAAAGGGGTGCCTAAAGGTAATATGGTCCAAAAAGTTACTTTCAAAATCTTTTAAAAAGTGCCTTTTAAAAGAAGTAAATAAGAGGTACCTTTAAAAAAGTAAATAAAAGGTACCTTTAAAAAAAATAAAAAAATAAAAAATATAATTGTGTCCTGACCTGCATGTGTCCAAATATTGAATAATAGCAATAATAGAAAAAAATCTTACTGTAAGTTGGGGCACTCATAAGTAAAGGTAGCACAGTAATTAGTTTGATAAGCACTGTATCTATCACCCGTGATTTTCTACCAAAACTAAATTAAACTTAGTACCGAACTAAATAGTTGGTGTGCTTGATATTGGATGTTAATAATTAATAGCAATATTAAAAAACAAAATCTTATTGTAAGTTGGGTCACTTGTAAGTCAAAGTAGCAATGTACTTAGTACTTATATATATACTTATATATACTTATATATATATATATATATATATATATATATACTTAGTACAAAGTAGCAATGTACTTAGCAATGTGATATGTACTGTGTCTCTCACTTGTAAATTTGTACGAAAACTGTTACGATTTTATGGGCCATTCTTTAGGCTTCAAGCAAAAAAGCTTGTCCAGCAGAAATCCTTGATAAAGAATCCTTTGGTTGTTCCTTGGTGCTCCTCAGTATTGCAAGTCCTTCGTCAATGATTGCAAATGGACATCTCTCAGCATCAGTTCTTAAGTAGTCAACCACCCACGCATTATTGACTGTTGATTGGCTGAGGTTTAAACCACGTGACCTCGCATAGTCTATAAATTTAAGTGGTGTATTGTAGCATACCTTATAAACAAAATAATCTAACACCGCGGTAGACTTCTCTCATTCCATTAACCATGACTGTTACGATTTTATGGGCCATCCTTTAGGCTTCAGGCAAGAGCACTTGTCCAGCAGAAATCCTTGATAAAGAATCCTTTGGTTGTTCCTTGGTGCTCCTCAATATTGCAAGTCCTTCGTCAATGATTGAAAATGAACGTCTCTCAGTATCAGTGCTTAAGTAGTCAACCAGCCACGCATTCGAGTTGTTGAAAATTCCTTTCAAATGTTTATCAGTCAATTTTGTTCAATGGGTTGATTCCATAGTCAAGTCCATGAAGATTTAGTAAGCTTAACATGATATTTAAATTCAAATGGTATCAGAATGTCTCACTTTCTGTACGTTTTAACAAACAAATTCAAGTACCATCGGTGGGCCTGATAAAATGCCTTTGCAGGCAGGATCCGGCCCCCAGGCCATAGTTTGGTGACCCCTGCCCTAATGTCATGATATAGCCCCTGCCTATTTTAAAAAAAGTTTTTCGCCTACTTGTTTCATTTCCTTTTTGTGAATCGTTATTCATTTCATTAAAACAATTATTCTCTAGTAATGTAATAAATGTTTACAAATTATTTGAATTGAAAGGGAATACTTGATATCACATAACTAAACTTTAAAAAAACACCTACAAAAGTGTAATTGTAAATGGATAATGAATACAATTCCCTAACCTCTAGGTATAAAATAACCCCATGCCGGTTGACATGCCATTAAAATCAATCAATCATTAAAATGTTGTTTTATTTTGTTTTCAGGCAAAAATAATCCTGTGTGCTATCGGTAAGTTTGTCTTTTTGAACTTTTATTCAAAACTAGCAGGAGAACCCATTATTGTATCGGATAAAAATATCATATTAAAGCAGAATTTGTTGAACAAAAATTGATTCTATTTGCTTTCTGTATGAATGAGTCCCATGTTATTGAGTCAACCCGTTTGTAGATTTAAAATAGAGCCAGCCCAGCTTAATGCCATGCTCACTATATATATAGTAAGACCACATGGGAGAGAGAGAGAGAGAGAGAGAGAGAGAGAGAGAGAGAGAGAGAGTGTGGAATATTCCATTACAACATCTATGATGTTTTTTCTTTTAGAATCTTTTATTTTAACTTAGCAATTTTGTTTTTTTAACGACTCTGAATTTTGTTGTAATGTTGTAGTATTCATTCAACCTCATTCATAAAGAGTATGTACAAAAATTAAGTCACTTGGTGACCAAATTAACTTATATTATTTGGATTATTCGGACTATTCTCCTCATCTTTATTATTATGTACACAATGTTTATAACAATAAAGATGAGGACAATAGTCAAAATAATCCAAATGATACAATTTATCAAGCCTCATCTCAAAAATTCAGAGAAATAGCAAATTAAGTTTAGAGCATGACAATTCTTTGTTTGCTTCTTAACTAAATTGAGTTTTTGATATATCTGGGTTAAGGGATATATTCTGAAGTAGGTATTTGGTATATTATCGCAGTAGTAATTGGTACATCGAATAGCAATCTGTCTCCGAGCAGTCGTGGTGTCATCTAGCGAGTAAGTTTAGCTTGTAGGCATTATGTATAGGACCAACACAGTGTCAACTATTTATACATGACACTGTCCAATCAGATTATAGTGAGGGGTACCAAGGTATTTACATATTCATTATATCAGTTTTTAATTTTAGAATATTTTTTAAGAGAGTACAACAATTTTAAATAAATATAAAAAAATTTTTCTTATAAAATTTTTTTTTTGAAATGATCTTTATTATGATTTTTTTTATAGATGCTCTATAAAAAAAATCATAAATAAAGATCATTTCAAAAAAAAAATTTTATAAGAAAAATTTTTTATTTTTATTTTTATTGTAGAGCATGATAATTTTAAACTAAAGAAAAAAATTTTTTTTTTTTCACCTTGAAATTTTTTTTGTATTTCTTCTAATCTAATAGTATTTATTCAGTTCGTTCTGTTGTATACCCTTTCTTACTTCTTACTTCTGGTTGTATTTTCTTCTGGCCAGCTTTGCTTCTATCTGCTAACATCTATCTTGGTCTGGTCTCTTCTAAGGTCTGGACTTTCTTGGGGACTTCGGGTCTGGTTTCTCTTAGGGATTTCTCCTTATCAGAAGCCCTGTGTCATTGTTAGTTTTTAGTAATAAACACAAGACTTCGATTTACTTTGATGTTACTTTATTTGTAAATCCCCAAACCAGACATCTGCGCACATCCTACGAGCTCGGCTCCTACTTGCTAACTGAGACTTACTTACTATCCTTAAACCGGAAGACAGGGTCTTCTATGCCTTCCAGTTCTCACGATTTATCCCTGGAAGGCAAGGTGAGAGTGAGGTCAAGCCTTGTCACTCATCCTTCAAGGCCGTGAGCTGTAGCTTATAACGGCCATTTTGATTTCTACACTATTGCCATAAATATTAGGTATCTACTAATTATGTAACAGTTCATAGAGAGAAAGAGGAAAGTTTAGTTGCTTGCCTCTTAACAAAATTAATTTTTTAAAGGGCACAATTTTAAACAAAAGAAAAAAAACATTTTTTTTCTTAGAAAATTTTTATTTAGAAATGTTAAAAAACATTTCTAAAAAAAAAAATTCCTTTTCTTTTGTTTAAAATTATGCTCTTTAAAAAATTAATTTTTTTAAGATGCAAGCAACTAAACTTTGCTCTTATGATTTTTTTTAGAAACTTCTTTTTTTTAACTCAGTAATTTTGTTTTTTGAACAACTCTGTATATTGTTGTAGTGTTCAGAATCTACTTGTATTCATTCAGCCTCATTCATAGAGAGTATGTGAAAAATTCAGTAACTTTCTTGTTGATCAAATTAATTTGTTATTTTTTTTTTTTTAGAGTATGAAAATTTTAAACTAAAGAAAAAAGATAATTTTTTTTACTTTCAAAATTTTTTCTATTTTAGGTAAATGTAGTCATATTTATTTAGTCTCAATTCATAGAGAGTAAGGGCAAAGTTTAGTTGCTTGCCTCTTAACCAAATGGATTTTTTAATTAAAATTTTTTTTAAGAGCACAACAATTTTAAACAAAAGAAAAAAAATTTTTCTTTCTTATAAATTCTTTTTTTTACTTATAGATCTTTTGTTTTTTTTTCACTAATAAATTTTTTAATTTTTTTACTTAGAATTTTTTTCTTCTTTTTTTTTTTACTTATAAATTTAAAAAAAAATCTTTTTTACTTAAAAATGTTTTCTTTTCTTTTTCAGGTCAAGGATTTGATCGGACATCATTTTTTGTATAAGAAAAAAATTTCCTGAGCAATGCATTTAATCATCACTGAAATTCATCAAGATTCAATGTTAAAACTTACAGCAGGTCAAAATTTTTGTTGAAGTTGGAGATTGAACAATTTTTTTTTCTTGTTCTTTTTCTTTCAACATAAATTCCTGCCCAAAACTTCTCAACTAAAGGGAAAAAAAAACAAGAAAACAAAAAATGCTGACATCAAATATCAGCTTGATAGATATAACTCAATTCATCGTCTCACAATAAAACAATTTTTCATTTTTTTTAATGTCAGATGTTAGCCATTTACCAACAGCAGTGATTTGTCAATTACAAATTTTTCTAAAAATAATAAAAAGGTACAAATATGTATTTTATCTATTTGATCCTAACACTGATTTATTCTAATTTTATACATTTTTACCACAATTAAAATCATAGATTTGGGGTTTAAACCACAGCCATTTTGCCTGGTCTTTCTTTTTGCAGAATTTTTCCAATGATCTCAAAAATCGTTATCAATGCAAGATTTTTCTAACTTTTTATTTAATACTTTGCAAAAAATTCCCTTTTTTTGTAAAATAAGTTTAAAGGACTAAAAGTTTACAAAAAAATTAGTTTAAACGAACCTCACCATCAGGTCTTAATAGACTTAAAATAATTCATGCTTTTTTTATATAGGACATATGTGAAGAAAGAAGTTTTTGTAAAACTTTTTCTTTTCTTTATTTTTTTACCTTAACTACTTAGTTGTATTTTTCAAATTTTATTTTTATAACTTTTTTTTATTTATATTAGCTAGAATTATGAAATTTTATTTGTTTGAATTTTTGAGATGAGGCTTGATAATTTGTATTATCTAGATTTTTCAGACTCTGGTCCTCATCTTTATTATTATATACACAATGTTTTGATCAATGTGCCCTTTGGTCTTCTTCAGGCGTTTCTTATCAAACTCAGGAACTTTCTTGTTGAAATCAGGAATCTTTTAATCAAACTCGGGAGCCTTCATATCATAATTGGTAGCCTTCACAGAAACTGTTTAAGATATTTGTCCTTAAGAAAGAAAGAAAAGAGAAGAATAATGGAAGTGCCCTCCGGCCTTCTTCAGGTTTTTCTTATCGAACTTTGGAGCCTTCATGGAAATACGAACTGAACCCTTTATTTAATCTATTGGGATAGATTGTCTTCATTCCATTAACCATGACCAAATAAAAGTGTTAAGCTATGTTAAGTATTCTATGTTATATTGAACTCTGAAACCTTCTGGTTGAACTCTGAAATCTTCTGGTTGAACTCTGGAGCCTTCATGTTGTAATTGGGAGATTTCACATAACTTCTAAACAAAAACATTATTTAATCCATTGGGGTAGATTGTTTTCATTCTGTTAACTCTGACCAGTTACAAGTGTTAAGCTATAAGTATTTTATATTATTTTCATCTGTAGTCAAGATTGAATCTCCATCCTCTAGATGATTATAGCTGTATCAACTCAACTCTTCTATCCTTTGCACCCAGGCTCCAGATTATGACAAGAGGATTTCCAACCTCAACAAGAAACACTTGAAGAAGGCTGAAGGGCACATCAGCCAAAATGTTGTGTATATAACCTCAAAGATGTTGCATTTGTCTGTGTTTTAAAACATATAAACTGCATGTGTTTTAAACAAGATGGAAACATCTCCATACTGTATACTAAGCTGCTCAGATTGGAATTAAATTAGATTGTAGAATTTGAAATTTAACATTTAACTGTGGAGAGTCATGCAATAATCTTTAAAATATTTTTTTAAATTGAAATTTTATTTGAAATCTTTTAAGTATAAAATATAGTTCTAAAAGATTAGACCTTGTGGCTTAAAAATCCATTTAGTTATTTTCAAAATTCATTTTGGCCTGAAATTTAGACCCCCCCCCATTTTAAATGCTCTTTTTTTTTTTTGGCTAATATGAAAAAAATCTTGGAACCACTGGGATTTGAACTCATCTCAAGGCCAATATGATTGGCAAAAATCAGACAATTTGCATTGCATTTTTAAATTCAGGGTGGTCCAAAATTCTTGTCACCACCTAACAAAAGATTTAGTTAATCAACTATAATTATATGAAATAAGCCACTGAAAATAAAATAGAAAATTATATTATTATTATTATTATTATTATTATTAATGAGTCATAGAAAGATACAGTGAGTTCATATAGATTTGACAGACATGCTTTCACCTCTGGTTGAGCTGTGGGCGGAATTCTCCCATTGGTTGGGGAAGTCACATGACTGCCCTATCTATGGGAAAGTTAGGAGAATCGGCATTGAGATCCATGGATTCACATGTATAATGACTTCCTCTGAATTCTTCTCCACATGCATGTTAAAATATGGAATAATAAAGATGTATATATCAAAAAACAAACTAAGTCTCCTCGTTCCTGATTTTCAGAAAAGTAACAAAGATGAAAGTTGAGAAGCTGGATTAACTGGGTATAAGATGTATACAAAATCGCCACTTCTATTTATGAACTCTTCCAGCAGTAGCAACCATTTCTGGTAGAAATTGGCCAATGAGATAAGAGGACATAAAGCATTTAAGATCGTTTGCTACTGTTCTCAAATCAATTGCTGGTTGAAATTTCTGCCAGGAAGACCTATCTTTTAGATTAACTCCAGAGGATAACCACAGACATCTTATTTTTATATATTATAAGGAACACTACAGACTTGGACTTGTATATATTACAAGGAACACTACTTGGAATTACATATATATATATATGGAAAAAACAAATGATGTTTACAAAAGCTTGGGATCATCAGGAGAGAATGTGCACCGTTTCGGGGCCTTCCTCTCAACGGTTTTAACTGCACATCGGCCCTCCCCCCCTCACTGTTGTGAGGTCCCTCGGAATATCTGTATCGACCATATGTAATAGATCGGTCATCACAAAAGCAAATCCGGGATGAAATGAACATTAGAAGAAGAATGTGCAAACAGAACGCTGTTAGTCAATGTTGGAATTTTTCAAAAAATGCGTTATCTGTATTAAAAATAAAATGAATTTTATTTTTAATTTTTTTAAAATCAGAAGCATTACAGTTCATAATAAGACTCAGAAGAGCCTGATGTAAAATTGTATAAAAAGTGTATAATTGTATAAAAAGTGTATATTAAGTATCAAAATTGTTCATAATACACTCCAACTATTAAATAAATAACCAATAAGTCCACAGCACAACTGAAAAAGATGTAAGGTTCCAGAAAGTTTGTGGTGTTGGTAAATCCGTAGTGTTTGTGGATAATTTTCTTCAGAGGAGCAAACATCCATATGTATTGTTTTTTCATTAGACAAGTATGTAAAATAAAAGGAAATTAATCCAACAGTGTGAATTTGATATATTGAAAAAACAAATGATGTTTACAAATGCTTGGGATCATCAGGAGAGAATGTGCACCGTTTCAGGGCCTTCCTCTCAATTCATTTTATTTTTAATACAGATAACGCATTTTTTGAAAAATTCTAACATTGACTAACAGTGTTCTGTTTGCGCATTCTTCTTCTAATGTTCATTTCATCCCGGATTTGCTTTTGTTGATGACCGATCTATTACATATGGTCGATACAGATATTCCGAGGGACCTCACAACAGTGAGTGGGGGGGGAAGATGTGCAGTTAAAACCATTGAGAGGAAGGCCCCAAAACGGTGCACATTCTCTCCTGATGATCCCAAGCATTTGTAAACATCATTTGTTTTTTCAATATATCAAATTCACACTGTCGGATTAATTTCCTTTTATTTTACATATATATATATGCATCGAACGCACGTGGGTCGGTCATCAACAAAAATAAGACGGGAAAATGACCGTTAGTAAAACAGAAAACTGCCAGTCAAACGTTGGAATTAATCAAAAAAAAAAATGCGCTGTCTATATTAAAAACAATATGAATTTTATTTAAAAATAAAATGAATTTTATTTAAAAATAAAATGAATCTCATTATTAATTTTAAAAATAATCAGAAGCATTATAGTTATAAAATAAGACTCAAAAAAGTCTGATGTAGAGTTATAGAAAAGTGTAAAATATGTATAAAAAGTGTATATAAAATATCAAAATTATTTGTGATACAATCCAACTGTAAAATAAGTAGCCCACTTTTATAGGTAAATCCATGGTGTTAATGGATATCATTAAAGGGGTAAACATTCAAATGTAAAGTTTTTTCATGGACAAGTATGTGAAAATAAAATGGAAATTAATCCGACAGTATGAATATGATATAATGAAAAAACAAAAGATGTTTACAACTGAAATAGGCTCATCGGGAGAGAAGTGTGCAAAACCGTTTCGGGGCCAATCAAGGAAACCTACAGGCTAAGATCACCACCTGAATTCTGTAAAAACAACAATGGAACAACTGCACCCTTACAATGGCAACAGATTCTAACACCGAGACAACTGTATGACTGTTTTCATCCTGCAATACCCCCTGGTTGAAAATAAATCCATCCAAATCAACCAACATGGAATGCAAAAATGTAAATTCTGATTATCTAGTGTTGCTTATCTGCTGAATCCTCCTTTCTTATGTGTGTCATTACCTCAGCTAAATAATGGAACATTCCTTTTTTATTATAGAGAAATAAAGGGAAGAAAAAGGACATGCTATACAGAAAAGATATAATAAGAAAAAGAAAGCAAGAAAGAAACAGAGTAGGGGAAAGATAGAGAGAGAGGGTGAGTGCGCAGAAGCGATAATGCTTAATTGTTTCAATTAAACATAATGGAAAGATGAAAAGAAAGAAGGAAAGAAAGAAACAGAGTAAAGATAGAGAGAGGAGGTAAGAGCGTAGAAGTGATAATGCTTCAATCAAACATAATGGAAGGATGAAAAGAAAGAAGGAAAGAGAGTAGAGGAAAGATAGAGAGAGAGGGTGAGTGTGCTGAAGCGATGATGCTTATCTGTTTCAATCAAACATAATGAAAAGATGAAATGAAGGAAAGAAAGAAAGAAATTAATGAGAGAGAGAGAGAGAGAGAGAGAGAGAGAGTTAAATCAAAATTAATATACTTTTTACATATTGAACAATTCCCAATAGCTCTTAGGTAATCATATTAAATGTTGTAATAATTAAATTATCATACTGTTGTATATCCACAGGTTCTGCTAGTTTCTCTATAAATACTGCAACACTGTTAGGCAAATCATGGGTTTCATTCAATTAGTCTTCTTGAGTTACTTGTTGGAGAAGAAAATGAAAGCTCACACCTCAAAAAGTACTTTTACAAATTTGTAGATAGAATAATTTAATATAATTAACTAAATTAAATTACCACAACCAAAAAATTCAGCTAACAATAGGTACAACATACAGAACACTGGACAGCTGTTTCAACCTTATTTAATCTCCACTGCAGTGTATACCAGAATATTCGTCAATTGAGATTGAACCAGTGACCACAGAATGCAGAGCTGAAACTCTATCTCTGGACTGCCAAGAGTTTCGGCTCTGCATTCTGTGGTTGCTAGTTCAATCTCAAATGATGGATATAGTATACATTGCATGAAGAGACGAAATAAGGTTGAAACAGCTGTCCAGTGTTCTGCATGTCGCATAGTGTTTGCAGAATTTTCTGGTGGTGGTAATTTGATTTAATCAATTTTACGATTTTCTAAAATTGTTATCAACCAACAAGTTTAAATATTTATGATATCCCTCATCGAACTGGATCATCCTTCTGTAGTTCTCATATAGATTTTTATGTACCTACGATAACAAAATAAATTATACAAATCAATGAAAATACTGGGCTATTTTACTAGTATTTACCATGTACCCCACGTGTACGGGTCAGGCACAAGGCCCTATTAATGTGGGACCACCCACAAGTCGTGACTCATGGGTGGCAGGTGCAAAAAATGCATTGATCCCATCGGCATTCCCCCTCAAGGTGGGCGCCTAAGACACTGGGCTATAAACCCAAAATCAAATAATACTCTATTATTACATTTATACACAAAGAAAATACACTTGTGATATTTTCTGTTGTAAACAATTGTGTAGTCTGCGTTAATATCAATTTATATAAATATAAACGAATATAAATCTACTTAACTAAGTCCTTGGTAAATGGTTATGGCAAGTTATCATACTTACAACGGCCCTTTTTTATCTGCTGAATTAGTAGGAGCTACAAGTTGACGTCCAACTACATGAGATGTTTCAAAAAGAGAAAGATTCTTATCTTTGATTTCTGGTGCCGAAAACTGCGGGCCTGTGATTGTTTGGTTTGAGAAGCGGTATGTCAACAAAGGGAGACAACTCACCTACATTTTTTAATTTTTTTTATTATACTGTTTGGGGGGTATTTTCAACATTGACAATACCGTATAATTTATACGGCTGAAGATTGTTCAAATCAATATTCAACAATGCAACTCAATTGATGCTTGAACATCTGCTCACAATTCTCATTGATTTTCGTTAACTCCGGTCTTCTTGTGAATATTAAACGATTTTGTTACTTGCTTTTGTAAAGGTCATAATTAACACTCTTCATTTGGACTCCTTTTATGACATGTCCTGTCAGCAGAGCTTATGTCAATGGTATCCACTGTAATGATTTGGTTTGGTTTGTTTGTTTAACGGCATACCAATCCAGTGGATCATTCAATGCCAAAACTTTCCTCCCTTTCAATCAAATTCCCTAATTAATTGATGAAATAAATAACTAATTAGGACTGAGACGATTGTAGTAGTGACCACCCCAAGCGGAGTTTAACAGGTTTGAATTCAGAGTTTCCCTTCTAGACTGGTTGCCTGCCCAAGGTTAAAGAGCCCAGTCTGTCCTACTATTTACCCATAGCTGGAAGGAGAGTAGTTGGATTTGTACCTTTCCCGAGGGTATTAGCGAATGTGAACTGTAGCTTCGTCCAGGATTTGAACTCGGGTCGACTCGTCCATTTCCTACGACTCTAACCATTAGACCCCGCACCTCCAACTATGATATGTTAGGAAATAGTTTGTAGGTAAATATTTTGTTTTTATACTAATTTTTAGAGGTTGAGACAAAAGCTGGTACTCAAGTTTCTTTTACAATATATTTTTGTCGATAGTCTCGTGAGTTGGTTGTTTAGTTGGTTGGACTTTGCGGCATATCAACCCTTGTTGGGTCATTTTATGCCGAAGACGTTTTAATTTTATTCATTCTTGAAAAGTACTCAATTTTTAAAAAACTCAATTTTTTCCTATTTAACCCATACATGGGGCCCCAGCTGGTACCACCATTCCGAGTGGACCTGGGAGTAATGGCCATGAAGGGGTATTCCACATTAACCCAGACTTCCAGAATACTCAGGACATTGACCCTCATCCACCGCCTTCTATCACCTATATGATAATAAGGGTTTGTGTTTGCCATCAGAGCAATTGGGTTAGGACAATCATGTAAGTATTACGGCTTGAAGTGACCAGATGAGACCTCTCAGACAGCCCCTCTAGCCTAAGCCAAAGCGGAGTGTTGCATGTCATGGACTGCTCAGCAACATGGGTTCCACCAACAGGTAGCCCCACTGGAAAGTCTTACCCCTCTGCAGAGGTACAATCAGTGTATTCGACAGGGTTAGTTTCGTAGGCGCATTTTATTTCTGTATTTTTTTTCTCACCAAAAGAGTGAGTATGTCTTGTATGGCCAATGCGCAGCTGAGCCAGTATTACTTCTTTCTCTCGGGATTCTATACCCTGGATTCCATTCTCCCATTGTTACAATTGGCACAAACTTCACTTTCATGTTATTATTATTATTATTATTATTATTATTATTATTATTATAAATGTGACAGTACGGTAGAGTAGACTTTTAAATATAATGGTCATTCTGAATTTACAGGACTTTGAACTTTCATTGACTTCATGGCTGTCCTCTGATTGGTCAGTTCAGTTCATGGAATCAGGAGGTGAAATTGGAGTTAGGGAGGTCTAGCTTAGGTGTCTATGGTTAACTTGGGGCTAAATAAAGACGTCTGAAAAATATACAGATCTTTGAGTTCGTTACTAAAAACAACAACGAATACAGAGATGAAGGAGTCCTAAGGGAACAGGTCAAAAGAACATAGTGAACCAGTCCAACATAGAAGAGATGGCAGAGATGTCCGGCCAACAGAGGAGAGACACAAGAAGATAGAAGATAAGTACAATAATATGATAGGAAAAGAGAAAGATATATATATATATAATATATATATATATATATATATATATATATATATAGAGAGAGAGAGAGAGAGAGAGAGAGAGAGAGAGCATAGATACTTGACGCTATAATCATTTAAGTGAAATGCAAACAGATTCCACCAGGATTTGAACTTGGCTATTCGAGTTCATTTCCTCTGAGTTTTATTCTCATTGGATGTAGCCACTCATTACAGTGTGACAAATCTCGACAATTTTGGCCAAAAATAATTTCTAAGTAAAATTTATTTGCGAATTAAACCAGCATCACTCCTGTATTATATCAAATTAACACCATTAATGTAAAAAAACTTTTTTAATCAGAAAAGTATTGGTAGATGGACAATATTTAGTTTAATTTAATTTTGTGCCACTATTTAACAAAATGAATATATTGTTCATTTCAAATTATTTCCAGTAATCAAGACGTCCAATATGATTTTTATGTTTACTTTAATTTTTATTTTTGATTCTAATTTTCCCCTCATCATTCTTCTTATTCTTCATCATCATCATTATCATCATCATCATCATCTTTATGGTCTTTTTGTACTTTTTCTTCTTCTTCGTCACCATTTTAGTGTTTTCATGTTTTTGTCTTTCTTCTTGTTCTTGTTCTTGTTCTTGTTCTTGTTCTTCTTCATTGTCTTCTTCTTCTTCGTCATTGTCTTCTTGTTCTTGTTCTTGTTCTTGTTCTTGTTCTTCTTCGTCATTGTCCCTTCTTCTTCTTCGTCATTGTCCCTTCTTGTTCTTGTTCTTGTTCTTGTTCTTCTTCGTCATTGTCCCTTCTTCTTCTTCGTCATTGTCCCTTCTTGTTCTTGTCTTGTTCTTGTTCTTCTTAGTCATTTCTAATCTTCTCCTTCTCTTTAATTTTTTCACTTTTTCTTCTTCTTCGTCATTGTCCCTTCTTCTTCTTCTTCGTCATTGTCCCTTTTGTTGTTGTTGTTGTTGTTCTTCTTCTTCTTAGTCATTTCTAATCTTCTTCTCCTTCTCTTTAATCTTTTCACTTTTTCTTCTTCTTCGTCATTGTCCCTTCTTCTTCTTCTTCTTCTTCTTCTTCTTCTTCTTCTTCTTCCTCTTCTTCTTCTTCTTCGTCGTCGTCGTCGTCGTCGTCGTCATTGTCCCTTCGTCGTCGTCGTCATTGTCCCTTCTCTTCTTCGTCATTGCCCCTTCTTCTTCTTCTTCTTCTTCTTCTTCTTCTTCTTCTTCTTCTTCTTCTTTATTTTAGTGTTTTCCTCTTAGAGTTTCCTCCTCTTCTTTTTGAATTACAAAAAACTTAGTATAATAAACAGTATTATTATCAAATTCATTGTATTATTGCATTTTTATGATACAATTTTATTGATTTATTTTTATCATAACTTTAAAAAAAAAGGGTTAAACGGTCTGATTTTATGTGGATTTTATGGCAGCGCAATCCATAAATTGCTCAAAGAAAGGGAAACATATAATATTATAGACATGTTGGTGCAAAGAAATGTCATATCTTATTATAATGGAGATTGTGTGTTTTTCTGTCTGTAACCGAAACTATATTACTACTCAAGTCACAATTCCCTTAATTATGTACGTCAAATACTCCATGATTTCATTCTTTTAAACCTTCAGTTATTAATAAAAATTGTTTTATATTATTAATACTGTTGACCATATCTACGTACTAATAACATGCAATTGTATTTATATATACAACAAATAGCGGTTTACAGTTTGAACGAGAAGCTAATTGCATATTGATATTTAAAATTTTATTTTAATAAATATGTGCTTGGTATTATTGATTTCTAATTGTTTGGTTTTATCTTAAGAAATATAAACAAAAATCTCGTGGATAAATCTTAAAAGAAATTTATTTACAAGAAGAAATAATTGTAATATTATCCTTTACTTCCTATTTTAACTAAATAGTTAAATTAGGAAAATTTACCAATGAAAGGGGGGAGTAATGGAAAATGATGGAATAGTTAGTTTCAAAGTTGTTCTATTTTTCGATTATACCCCCTCTGTTGCAGATCTTTTTATCTGCATTCTTAGTTTCATTAGCCTTTCTAATTTAATATGATATTTTATTATATCAAAACTTAAATACTTGCACCCGGAGGGTGCATATATTTGCTAGTTGTACATAAATGACGAGAATGGAATCTGCTTTTCCGATGAATAATGTCTGTCAAAACCTCGGAAGACAGAAAAAGCGAGTTCTCACGGCACTTGTTAATTCAACCTAACAATTGCTAATTACTTTGTTCACCTGGTATATTTACTTAGTAAACCTTTTTCATAATATTTATTACTCGTTGTCCCAACCCTATTGCCCTTATGGCAAGCCCCAACCCCATTTTATCATATGGGTGCTAGAAGGCGGTGGCTGAGGTTCTACATGTCCTGGGAATGACGTTAAACTCTATCTGATGGTGAGGTTCCAGTTTTGGAGGTTTGGGGAATGTGGAGCACCCCTTCATCACCATTACTCCCTGGTCCACTCTGACCCGGAGTGG
>CM042150.1:29895507-29958007 GCA_023376005.1 Doryteuthis pealeii | reverse complement strand
AATAATTAATTTGGGTTCTGTTTTTTCTGAGTCAGCCTGTAACCCTAACCCTAACTCTAACCCTAAACCCTAATTTATTTGTTTAATGGGAAAATTAACAATTTTATTACAAAATTTGTGGGTTCTGTTTTTTCTGGGACACCCTAATTTACTAAACAAAAGTTCATAATTACCAATGGCCTTACAGCTGTTTCTTGCGGGTTGCTGTTTCCAAGATTTGTTCAAGACAGCATGCAGCATCATTGTGGAACTCAATTTCAATAAGCGTTTCGTTAGAGGTCAAATTCGAAGTGTTGGATTATTGTGGTACATTTCAGGTATGACGAGGCCCACCATTTAAACTTATAGACTCTCCATGGGCGCGGGGATTAAAACCAGGCAATCAACACACTCAAATACATGGTTATACGAATACGTGGTAATACGAATAAAAAAACAGCTTCGTCCAGGAATTGAACTCGAGTCGTCGAGTCCATTTCATACGACTCTAACCGTTAGACAACGCGTCTCCATTCTTTTTAATATAAGTGCAAATCCTGCGTTAATAGAGAGGTAGGGAAAAAAATCTTTGATTACAGATTTTTTCCCTACCTCTCTATTAACGCAGGATTTGCACTTATATAAAAAAGAATGGAGGCGCGTTGTCTAATGGTTAGAGTCGTAGGAAATGGACTCGTCGACTCGAGTTCAATTCCTGCACGAAGCTGTTTACATTTCATATAGCGATAATACCCTTGGGAATGTTATGAATCCATTTCTCTCTCCAGCTATGGGTAAATAGCAGGGTAGACTGGGCCCTTTAACCGTGGCTAGGTAACCAGTCTAGGAAGAAAACTCTGAATTCAAACCTGTTAAACCCCGCTTAAGAAATTGACCTTGTATCGCATCCTGCTCGTGCAGAGTGGTTGGGTATAATATACATATATATCTATATATATAATATATATATATAATATATATTTATGTGTAAATTATATATATGTGTAATATATAATATATAATTATATATATATATATATATATATATATATTGAATGAAGTTGTGTCATATCTATAGAAATGTATGAAACAACTGAATTTTACATATCAAATCTATGTATGTATGTATGTATGTATTTACTGAACATCGCCAGATAAGCAGAGTGCGATACACGGTTAATTTTGTAAGCGGAATTTAGCAGCTTTAAATTCAGAGTTGTCCTTGCCTAAAACTGATTTCCATGCCACAATTAAATATAGTTCGTTAGATTTGAAACCGGAGGTGAAATGGGTAGTTTTCCATAACCGTTGGGAGTTATGATTGACATTTTAGATGACCCCATCTGACCTCCGGTACAGAGACGTAAGAATAATTAGTTTAGTTATCAGATTCGACCTGGCTTTGGAAGGAGAATACGTAATTGTATTCCCTGTTGGGTCATCTCATCCACGCGGAATTGAATCAATCATGGGCTAGATAAGTAATAAAAACATGATCAAGAAAACTTAAAGTATTGTTGGTTATTAAATATAAAAAAACACTGATTTGCCCAAAGAAGTCCAGTAGAAGAATTAGCAAAGAAGATTGAAGAACAGAATAATTAGAAGTCAACTCAACAAGATAAAATGGCGGACGACAAGTTAGAAGAATCAGTCAGCAAGCAGTCAGCAAGAACCAGCAACAAGTAAGCAGAAATGAAGTAATAAAGTAAGACCACCCATCCTCTCTAATAAGTCTCTATCACTCTCTCTCCCCCTCCTCTCTCTCTCTATCACGCGAGATGAACTCTCATCGCTTATATACCCGATGTTGGAAGCGCGTGGTGTAATGGTTAAAGTCTTGGAAAATGGACTCGTCGCCCCGAGTTCAAATCCTGGACGTAATTGCATTTCATTTAGCGCTAATATCCTTGGGAAAGGTATGAATCCTACCCTCCCTCCAGCTATGGATAAATAGTAGGGCAGACTGGGCTCTTTAACCTTGGTTAGGCAACCGGTCTAGGAGAAGGAAAACTCTGAATTCAAACCTGCTGAACTCCGCTTAAGAAATTGACTTTGTGTCGCATCCTGCTCGTGCGGAGGAGTTGGTAAATAAATATATACCCGATGTTGGGTATACAACATATTGATATACAAAACGATTGCTGGGTTAGCTCAGTCGGTAGAGCGTTCGCCTAGAAACCACAAGGTTCCTAGTTCGATACCGGCCCTCGCCAATTCAGCGTATGAGTAGCACTGGGATCTGTGCGGTAAAGTAAGGAGCTGATGGTAGATGTGGTGCTCCACCTCAGACGCAAAACAATCTCCTTGGTCTAGCGCTAGTGAAAAGGGGATAGACTCCCTCGCTGATTGGCTGATGCCGACGTTAGGCCACCCCGACGACTTTACTTTACTTTTACTTATATTGGTAAATAAAACATAGTTGCTAAAAAGAGCAATACAAATCTTATCTGTTTATTGTAGATTTTTTAAATTGGATTTTTTTTATGTGAAAAATGTTCATGCAAATTTGTTCATACTTAGAGGCTTAACGTTAAGCAAGGCACGGAAAGGGATTAAGTGGAGAGGAGATTAATCTCGACAGCAAAGAGAGCCAGAAAGAGGGAGACAGCTTATTTATTAACGAGAAAAGGAAAGTGTAAAATACTTTTGCAAGTCAGCGGAAATGATTTATTTAAAATAAAAAAAACAAAAAAACAACAACATCAAAGCCAAATATAATGTATATTGTATAATGGTTAGTTATTCTGAGTTTGTAGTTTCAATGAAAGGTCACTGCAAGCTACAAAATTGATAACCTTATCAAAACTGTCCCAGGTGTGGATTTAATTTCTGGAGACCCGAAAATAGCTCCAGTTCACATTTATATGATTGACAGTTGTTGAATTTTTATTCAACAACTGTCAATCAAGGCTCAAGGCTGGATCTTTGTAGCTCCGCCCCTCAAATGTGATAAGAGGCCTGGTCATCTTACTTTTGGATAAAAGGTGAGCTCTCATTAGCTGGCTAGAGGTGTTGTGAGAAACGATTTTCTGTGAAAAACGGTTTCTGAGTTGTTAAATGAGTTAGATGGGGAGAACCTGGAAGGAGGTTCAGTCAGAGGAACCACGAGACTTCATTTTTCTGAAGTAAGAAACAGATCTTGCCGCCTTAGATGAACTCTGATAAAAGATGTGATGCAGCTGAGTCAACCTTTGCTGAATTACTCGGTGCTAATTAACGTAGAACAAAAACGCCAAACAAGTTCCTCGTCGTGTCTTTTCTCTCTGGCCTATTGTACAAACCATATTCAAATCATCTCCACGGCGCACCTGCACCATCTTTGATGCCTTACGACCCAGGATCCGACCCTGAGAGATCCCCGCGGCTCGTCTGCGCCATATTTGGTTACAGATATCCACGGTACATCCGTACCAAAAAGGAAGAAAAAATACGAATTAGCCTCAAGAAGCATCGGACTAGGGTAAGTGACTATTTTCTCCGCTTCTCTGTATTTCTTTGTAAAAAATAGTCAGTCTGTTACTTTTGTTAGTTACAAGCGCAAGTAGCTCTATCAGCTGGGCTTTTAGAATACAACAACTGCAGCTTTGTTAGAGGGGTGTGGTCCCTAATGGGGCCACCTGTTGGCCGTGAGTGGCGACCAATGATGCTTAATGATGCATAAGGATAGAACCTGGTGGCTGAACAGTCAACTCCACTGGCCCTTACTTAGGGTAGACGGTCGGTCGGAAGAACCTCCTCCGATCAATCGGCTGGTTATTTCAAGTCTCAGTGCCTATATAATCATTCCAACCCTATTGTCCTTGTGACAACCCTCAACTCTTTTTATCATATATGTGCTAGAAGGCGGTGACTGGGTCTTCATGTCCTGGTATGACGTTAAATTCTATCTGATGGGGAGGTTCAAGTTCTGAAGATATGGGGAATATGGAGCACACTTTCATTACCATTGCTCCCAGGTCCACTCTGACCCAGAGTGGTAGAACCTGTTAGAAGCAAATGTGTTTGAAAAAAAAAAAGAGGGTAATTTATGAGGAAGTGCCTCCCGGTCTCCTGCCTCAGAAATTGCTACCCGGTGACTATTAAAATAACGTCCCCAGCTATGTCGTCTCGGCGGTGTTACTTGAAAGAAAACAACCAACTTAGGGCGTTAAATGTATTTTAGAGGGGGGAGGCTTCTTTTTTTATATGAACAAATGGAGATGGGTGGATAGATATATATAAACAATGTAAAAAATGAACAAATTGAGGTAGATAGATAGATAGATAGATAGATAGATAGATAGATAGATATCCATCTTCATATCTAAACAAGAATTACGACAAATGTCTATAAATATACAAGAATTATGACAAATTTCTATAAATAAATTTCTAAACAAATTACGATAAATAAATAAGAATTACGACAAAAAAAGAAAGCCCCCCCCCCCTCTAAAATACATTTAACGCCCTAAGTTGGTTGTTTTCTTTCAAGTAACACCACCGAGACGACATAGCTGGGGATGTTATTTTAATAGTCACCGGGTAGCAATTTCTGAGGCAGGAGACCGGGACGCACTTCCTCATAAATTATCAAGAACGAAAAAAAAAATGTCTTCAGCATAAAATGACTCATGGGTTTAACTTGCCGTAAAACCCCCCAAAAAACTAACCAGACCAAACCAAGCGCAATTCCTATGACGAGAGTGGTAACAAGTCGATAGAAGATCCTAATATTCACTGGGAGACCGGCTGCGAACCCTGTCGAGGCCGATCAAGCCTTGGAAAGAATAAGGCAAATTAAAGATGAGGCTCTTGCTGGGTTAGCTGATAGGATGACCAAACTATCAAGGTTAGCGTATCTGGACCCAAAATTATAAGAGTAATTACCGGGTCGTAGGGAGCTCTTAATCTCCCGGTGGTCGACTATTGTTCCGGACGAAAGAAGAAAAACAACACAATTGGAAATTACACACATATATTAACAAAGGTACAAAATTGTTGCAAATTTTGATGGCATTTGCTACAAGAGTTATCTTGAGAGGTGAAATTACAGTTCGTAGGTGAATTAGCGCTAGAAAGGGATTTCTACTAGTCGTTGTTGGAATGCTGTTGTGACGCGTTTCTCCTGGTGAAAGTTGTTAGGATAAGTAAAGATAAGTGTTGGGGAGTACTTTTTTGAGCGACTCTCCAAGGTAACTGCCCTTTCAAGTGGGCAGTGGACGGAGCCCTTGTTAAGGTGATTCCTCAGGTCAACAATCTTCAGATAAATGCTGGGGTTTGGTTTGGCCGCCAACATCGTATGTTGGCGATTCGCCCCCTAGCGGTAGGTGGAGATAATTCTCTATCGGTTTTCCCCATAATTAAGAGTGAGCCCAGCAATACAAATTCAGTTGCCTCAATTTTTCTTCGAAACCCTTAACAACCTCTTTATTAAGGAGGATGTAGCAAGATACAATCGAAGAGGTTTTCAGCGACGAGAGAGAGAGAGAAGAGAGAGAGAGAGAGAAGAGAGAGAGAGAGAGGGGGGGGGGGTAAGCAAGTAAAGTAAAGTCGTCGGGGTGGCCTAAAGTCGGTATCAGCCAATCGGCGAGGGAGTCTATCCGCTTTCATTAGCGCTAGACAAAGGAGAATGTTTTTGTGTCTGAGGCGGAGCGCCACACCTACCATCAGCTCCTTACTTTACCGCACAGATCCCTGTGCTACTCATACGCTGAGTTAGCGAGGACCGGTATCGACCTAGGAACCTTGTAGTTTCTAATCGAACGCTCTACCGACTGAGCTAACCCGGCCCTTAAAGATATATATAGAGAGGTAGTCTCTGAAAAGAGCATGCAAATTTGGAACATAGGGTTTAGAGCAAAGCGCATTGGCCGTCGGGACAGGTGGACTCACGTATCATGTTACGGTTCCAAAGAGGAAGATTTTGGCGTAGAGCGGTCTGGGCGTGGCCATAGTTGTTATAGTTGGAAACAAAAAAAGAATTATAGGATAGAATGTTAACGCACGCACAAGGAAGTTGTACGGCTACTTGCCACCTATCACACAGACCATCCGAGTGAGACGAAAAAGACATGCAGAACACTGCTGGAGAAGCAAGGACGAACCCATGAGCGATGTTCTCTAGTGGAAACAGGCACATGAGCACGCCAGTGCGGACTGTCCAGCAAGGACCTACATTCATCATCTATGCGCGGATACTGGATGTTGCCCAGAGAACAACGCATGATAGGGACGGTTGGCGAGAGGTTGTCATGGATATTCCGTGCCACTAGCATGGCATGATGATAATGATGATGATCATGGTGGTGGTGGTAGTGATGATGGTGGTGGCAGAGAAAAATAATAAAAATGAATATAGATCAAGTAAAAGCAAGCGGAAATGCTGGAACTGTGGAAAGTTAGGATACATTAAAAAAGATTATCGGAAGCCAACAGAAGAGGAAAATGACACTGGCACAAGAACCCCCTCCCCCAAAAAAAATACTAGAGCCATCAAGCGAGAAGCATAGATTGGGTAATCTGAAGGAATTTATTTTTTTATTTAAACCTCAATTATTAATAAAATTATTTTACATTATTAATACCATTGGCTTTATCTATCTTATTATAATGGAGATTGTGTGTTTTTCTGTCTGTAACCGAAACTATATTCCTACTCAAGTCACAATTCTCTTAGTTATTGACATCACATTCTCCATGATTTTATTTTTATCTAAACCTCAATTATTAATAAAATTGTCATACATTATTAATACTGTTAACTATGTCAACATACTAACAACATGCAATTATATTATATATACAACAGAATAGCGCTTTACAATGTGAACGGGGGAGGCTAATTTGCATATTATATTTAAAAATCGAATTTAATAAATATGTGCTTAGTATTATTGATTTCTAACTATTTGGTTTTATTTTAATGAATATAAGCAAAAATCTCTTCAATGAATCTTAAATGAAATCCATTAACTAGATAAAATAAGTGTCATTTTATTCTTTACTTCCTCTTAGAACTAAAGACTTAAATTAGAAAAGATAACAATGAAAGACGAGAGTGATGGAAGAGTAAGTTTCAGTTGTTCCATTTTTTATTATACTCCCTCTGTTTCAAATCTTTTTATCTGTATTCTTATTTAGTTTCGTTAGCCTTTCTAATTTAATACAATATTTTATTACATTAAAATTCAAATACTTGCACCCGGAGGGTGCATATATTTGCTAGTCTTTATAATAATGATTATGTGTTTGTTTGTCTGTAACCGAAACTATATCATTACTTAAGTCACAATTCCCTCGCATTCTCCATGATTTTATTTTTATTTAAATCTCAATTATTAATGAAATTGTTTTACATTATTAATACCATTGGCTTTATCTATCATTATAATAAAGATTGTGTGTTTGTCTGTCTGTAACCGAAGTCACAATTCCCTTAGTTATTTACGTCAATTTTCTCAATGAATTTATTTTTATTTAAACCTCAATTACTAATAAAATTGTTTTACTTTATTAATAATGTTGGCCATATCTATACGCTAATAAAACGAAATTGTATTTATATATACAACAAAATGCTGGAAAGTGGGAAGTGGGTAGCTGATGTCTGCCCTTCCATCTAAAAAAAAAAAAAGAAAAAAGAAAAAAGTCTAGTGCTTGCGAAAAGGAGATAGACTCCATCGCTGCTACAATAGGCCACTCCACTCTACTTTTTTTTTACTTTTATGATTCAAAATACCATTTTAAGTGTTTTCAAAAAGAGCTAACCTAATTTTTCAACCAAAATTTACGAAATTCAAACATTCTGAAATAAGCTTCCTGTTCAGGCTCTTAGCAGCGCCATGAGAAGGCCTGTTATATTGTAGGCCATGGTTCCGACACAAGGACGCACCAGTATTATGCAGACACTGGATACAGTGTGAAGAGCGGATGGAATAAGTGTGTGTGTGTGTGAGAGAGTGTGTGTGTGTGTGTGTGTGTGAGAAAGAGAGAGAGAGAGAGAGAGAGAGAGAGAGAGAGAGAGAGAGAGAGAGAGAGAGTCATTTGAATCCATGTTATGAATACAACTTGATGATGATGATGATGATGATGATTCTCCTCATGAAATAGATGATGATGATGATGATCATCATCATCATCTATTTCATGAGGAGAATCATCATCATCATCATCATCATCATCATCATCAAGTTGTATTCATAACATGGATTCAAATTGACTCTCTCTCTCTCTCTCTCTCCTTCTACACACACACACACACACACACACACACACACACACACACACACACAACACTCTCCTCATGAAATAGCTCCCCTCCCCTTCCACGCATTATACAACTTGGAGAGAGAGAGTGTTTTGTTTTAATCTGAGCACACCTGCTTTCATCTAATATGCATAAGATCATGACCGAATAACACGTATAATGTCTAAAAGTTAACAAATAGCTAAAATTACACAACTTTGACATATCCAGAAAAACCATATATCACAACAAAAGGTCTTCGGAACAGGTCAGTTCATCTTGCAATATATATATATATATATATTATATATATATATATATATACTTTGTGACGTTACCAAGTTTCTTGGTACAAGGTGATTCTAGGTGGGTACTAGATTCTACCCATTAGTTTGTTGTAGAGTTCAGGTTCCGTATGAGAGCTCAATGTTTATATATTGTAAACAGAGCAAAGTTATTTGGAATAAAAGGCCTTAAATACCATGGGTATCGTGTTATGGACCATTTCCACTCGCGAGTATGCTCACGAGCTTCTTCAGACCACTGATATATTTTATCGCGAGTGGAATAGGTCATAACCACGATACATGGTATTTAAGCCTTTTTATTCCCAAATATATATAATATTATATATATATATATATAATATATATATATATATATATATATATATATATCTCAAGTTTAGCCAAATTTCACGTGATTTAAAATCTTATATATCTGTCTATCTATCTCAGTCTATTCACCCCTCTCTCTCTTTCTCTCTCTCTCTCTCTCTCTTCTTCTCTCTCTCTCTCTATATATAATATATATATATATTATATATATATAGTATAATTATAATAAAATTTAACCATTAATATAATAAATTAACCATAATATTATAATAAATTACCATATATATATAATATATATAATATATAATAATATATATATATATTATTATATATATATTATATATGAAAAGTTTATTTACAGTACAGAATTTAATAAGAGCGTGTAAAAGCAAAGCATGTGTAAAATAATTGTTTTTTTTTTTTTCTTAAAAAGAAAGGAAAGGTACCCTAGTTCGCATTTAACAACATCAGAACATGATTTTCTTTTTTTTCGATCAATGCTCCTCAAGAGAAAAAATGTTGATTGAAAGATGAGCCGCGCTGATATATTTAGTTTTTTTTTATTGTTGTACGCCAAGGAAAAGACAGAATAGCATGAGAACAACGGGAAAATTTTCGTTAAAAATCTACGAAACTTACAAACTCACGAGCGGGGGGCGCTGAATTCGAGTGTGCCCACCCCGTTGTGATATGTTGAGCTTGAAGTGCCAATAGCGATAATTGTTTGGACTGCTTCTGATCCGGACAGAAGGGTTGAGTTCGGGAGATGAAAAGAGACTCGAGAATTTCTGCAGTTTTGTAGTTGCTGCTGTTGGAACTGCAAAGACTGAAAACATAGCTGGGAGTGGTAGGACCGAGCGGGCAAGTAGAATTTCTCAATAGATGTTGTCCATATGGGTGGACGAGAGTACTTTCAATGCCGAGCAGCTGTGGGACAGTCCACGGGTGCAACGTGGACTGTCCCAACAACTTACTCTTTTTGCACTTCAGCCTCAACTCTCTATCAAACGGGCACTCGTATTCTTCAACGCCCCCCCCCCCCGCCCTCGTGCAGTTTATAGTTTCGTACATTTACGAAATCTCTCTATTGAGAAACAATTTTTCCTCTGTTCTCCACTGCTTTCTATCTTTTCCGTTTGTCTACACACAACAAAAAAAAAAATACGTAACTATAATCACCATCTTTCAGATGAAATTTTTTCTCTGAGGATGGCATTGCATCGAAAAAGAAAATCATTTTGATATTCATCGAACTAGTGGTAACTCTTTTCTTTTCTTTTAAAGAAAAAAAAAAATTATTTATACAATGCATGCATTTTTTACGCGTCCCTTTATATTATATATATATATATTTATAATATTATATATAATGGTATTGATATACTATAATATTTTATAGTAAATATATATATTATGGTTAATTTTTTTATGCGCTATGATATTTGTTATGAACACGTCACACCTTTTCAACTCTTACTCGTGTCCAGTATCATCTTGGCTTTCGATTTCACGTGTTTCCTATATAATTCTCTTTCGCACTGCAGTATCACGTCATCAACATTCTACTATAAAAGCACTCAACTAACAGTAACGAATCCTTTTTTTCCACACTTTTTTCTAATTCAACGCATTACAAAACATCCATCATCTTTTATCACATAAAATCCTTGTTTATTCTCGGCCCTGAAAGAAGGTTCTTCATTGTAAACCGAAATGTTCGAGCATCGACTATAAATTTCCATCCATCATAACATCCGTGTTTGTCTTTAAATGTTATCCACCAAACAGCACACACCACACGAACACACACATTATCTACAAATGTTTAGTAGTTAATATGTTACTATATATACGTATTTGTTTAGTGATATATATAGTATGTAGTTATACACACCACCCACAACCCACACCCAACCCATCACACACGACTACATCATATACTAGAATATAATACTATATATATATATATATATATATATATATATGTGTGAGTAAAATATGTTTTTCAACCACCTATGTATTAAAATTCACTAAAGACTTGGAAAGAAGGAACGAAACTTAATATTTTTCTGGTGTATTAGGAAGAAGAAGTGTTTAAAAAAAATCAAAAGTAAAAATTATTTGTTTTACCATTTTTAAAACGGTGGAATTTTATAAATCAAAATCTGCATCTGACAAAATGGCGCATTTTTGTATTTAAAAAAAAAAAAATTTCTTGAAGATGTGCTTTTTAATTTACTCCATTGTTATAATTAAGAAATTCAGAGAAAAGACGAGCGACGAACGGCACTTTCGTTTATCGTTACCGTTTTCTTAAAACAACTATTAAAAGAAAACTAAAAATGAACCACAAATATACAATATTTAGTTATACATACAAATATACAAATATAAAATTACACGCGTGCACACACACACACGCGATATTTACAAACCCAAAACCCACACATATCTTATTATAATGGAGATTGTGTGTTTTTCTGTCTGTAACCGAAACTATATTCCTACTCAAGTCACAATTCTCTTAGTTATTGACATCACATTCTCCATGATTTTATTTTTTATCTAAACCTCAATTATTAATTAAATTGTCTTACATTATTAATACTGTTAACTATGTCTCCATACTGACAACATGCAATTTATATTTATATATAAAAACAAAATATTTACAGTGTGAACGGGAAGGCTAATTTGCTATTAACTTAACAAATCGAATTTAATAAATATGTGCTTAGTATTATTGATTTCTAACTGGTTTTTAGTTTTTTATTTTAATGAATATAAGCAAAAATCTCTTCAATGAATCTTAAATGAAATCCATTAATAAGATAAAATAACTGTCATTTTATTCTTTACTTCCTCTTATAACTAAATACTAAATTAGAAAAAATAAACAATGAAAGACGAGAGTGATGGAAGAGTAAGTTTCAGTTGTTCCATTTTTTTATACTCCCTCTGTTTTCAAATCTTTTATTATACTCACTCTGTTTCAAATCTTTTTATCTGTATTCTTATTTAGTTTCATTAGCCTTTCTAATTTAATACAATATTTTATTATATTAAAACTTAAATACTTGCACCCGGAGGGTGCATATATTTGCTAGTATATATGATATTATAATGGTATACACAGGAATAAACTACTCGAGTTTCACCATAAGGATCTTCATGGTTAAATCCACTGAATTAATCGAGATATTGATTAATTACAGCCGATTACACGATTTTGTCTTAGGGAAAAATTAAAATAAGAGACAATTCACAATTTTTCTTTTAAATTTTAAAGAAAGGTGGAGGTCCTGTCGTACCGAAATGTTGGCTCTATATCAATCAATCAATCTCTATCAATCTATCTATCTATCTTTTTATCTATTCCTCTCTCTCTCAATATCTATCTAGTCTGTTCCTCTCTCTCCCACCCACCCCTCTCTCTCTCTATCTACCTATCTGTCTATGTTCATACTTATTCATCTATATTCCTATTGATATATCCACATTAATATTTATCCATCTATCAAACTAGGTCAGTTCCTATCTATCTAATTAATTTTCAAATTAGGTATGACTTCAATTGAGCACATATTCTCCCAAAAATTGTCGGCATAGCCATATCAAACAAACTGTTTGCGTACTTTCATAGATAGATAAAAATTGTCGGCATAGCCATAGATAGATAAAAATTGTCGGCATAGCCATATCAAACAAACTGTTTGCGTACTTTCATAGATAGATAAATATCTATGAAAGTACGCAAACAGTTTGTTTGATATGGCTATGCCGACAATTTTTGGGAGAATATGTGCTCAATTGAAGTCATACCTAATTTGAAAATTAATTAGTTGATAATTAATGAATTAGGCGAATGTATCTGTTTAAATGTGAAGCGTAAACAAATCGAGAAAAAGTCATTCTCTGTGTGTACATTTCGGTCTATTATGCCTCATCAGCAGAGATATAGACTCGAAGCCGCTTTGTGTGTGATTCGAACCCTAAGTGCCTGGCTGACAGTCAGGGATTCTAACACTAGCTGGTCTTACCAGATTTCTCGCTTTGTTTATAAACTCATATATCCTACATTTTTGAAGACTTGCAGCACGACAATATAAAAGTACGCAAACAGTTTGTTTGTCTATCTATGTACGTTAAATTTTATTTACCATATGTACCCATCTATATTCACTGTCAAGTCACGCTGAAACCACCGGTCCCGCTATATTACTGAAGTTAAACAGCGAGTACTTAATTGGGTGACCACATAAGCAGGAGCGGGTACTACAAGCAACCAGAACCCTTTATCAAAAATGACTAGATTCGGTATTAAATGACCCGAAAAGGGTTGATATGCCGTAAAACAACCAAACTCTATCTATCTATCTATCTATCTATGATGAGTATGTAAACACGATGTGTTTGGATATGGCTTTTTGCCGACAATTTTTGGGAGAATGTGTGCTTAATTGAAGTCGTACCTAATTTTGAAAATTAATTGATAATAATTAATTAATTCCCGCCTAATTAATTAATTATTAATCAATTAATTATTATTAATTATTAATTAATTATTAACAATTAATTTTCAAAATTAGGTACGACTTCAATTAAGCACCTATCTATCTATCTATCTATATTTATAATCAACTCCGTCAATTCGTATATATATATATCTATCAGACACAAATGTTACTGAACCTCTTTTAGTCACAGGTCTTCGGCTTATTTTAAAGAACACATTATTTTTGCTAGCAAGAATATGCGCCCACCGGGCATAAGTATTTAAGTCTTAAAGTAAAGTAAAGTCGTCGGGGCGGCCTAATGTCGGTATCAGCCAAGCAGCGAGGGAGTCTACCCATTTTTCACTAGCGCTAGACCAAGGAGATTATTTTAGCATCTGAGGTGGACCGCCACACCTACCATTAACTCCTTACTTTACCGCACAGATCCCTGTGCTACTCATACGCTGAGTTGGCGAGGGCGGGTATCGAACTAGGAACCTTTTAGTTTCTAGCCGAACGCTCTACCGACTGAGCTCACCCGGCCCTAAAGTAATGAAATATATTAAACTAGAAATATTAACGAAATTAAATAAGAACGCATATAAACAGATTACACTTTAATTTTAATTATACGTTAATTGGTTTCTGTATAAAGTCATTCATAGGATCGATTTTAAATCATTGGAGAATAAAACATTAATAATAGAGATGAAGTAATTATTCACTAAACCCGTGTTTGTTAAAAACCAGTATGCAAATTAACTCCACATATATTATGTAAACCTTTATTTCTTAGTGAAATATAAGACTCATTGCAGGATTTTAAACACGCTGATAATAGATTTTTTTTAAAGCAAATCTAACTCAGATTTTTGTGTGACATAGTTATTAAATAAGATATATTCTGTGTATTAATGATATTGTCTATCAATCAAATACTCATTGATAAACTTACGCTTGTAATGAGGGTATTGTGACGTAAGCAGTGACGTAGTTTAGATTACAGACAGATAGACACCGAATCTCCATTATAATAAGATGAACTCATTAAATGCATTACTTGCCGTAGAAAAAAGCCAGATGTTTCGTCTAAAAAAAAAACTTGTTTTTAAAACCGAACACACTGAAATGAATACTAAAACACACGAAATGCAACGTGTACATATTTTGAGGCCCTGAAATCTCAGAGAATTTTGCAGAATTTCTGTTTTATGGAAACGGAAAAATCGGTTACCTAGCTAAGGTTACAGTATTTAGTCTACCCTACTATTTACCCATAACTGGAGGGAGATTAGTATTTTGCATACCTTTCCCAAGAGTATTAACGTTATGTGATATCCTCACAGCCTCGTTCAGGATTTGAAATTGTTATATCAGAGAGAAGATATCTCTTATGATTCACAATGCATACTCACAAAATACACCTTGCTAGCATAAAACATCAAAACTCAAGTCGGAGGCAACAAGCGGAAGTGAACTCAATGGTACCCTATCACGAAGTGACCAATTCGACGCAAGTTCTGCGCATAGGCTCGGATTGAGTTACGCTTGAAGGGAATTCCAAAACAAACAAAAAATAATATTGTAAGGAATCCGGATTTTCAGCCAATGAAAAATCTTCCCGCTAAACACCTCAAAGGCATTCTGGAGCCGATCGCGTAGCCTATAAACCCAGGCATTTTTGAGAATCGGCAGTTGACGGACGGCCTGCACGCCGAGAATATCACCAGACGAGAGGATCAAGGAACTGCTACGCACCCACCACCACGCACGCCCTCGCCCACCCGGACACTCAGCCTTACTTCAACACCTCACCGTAGCCAGGCGACATCCTTAACCCCTTGACCACTACAGTGCTACCCACTACAACTCACTGAGATATTCCTGACTTATTTCCCGCACCAAGTGACCGTATCAACTCAACTTCCACTACCTCACGCCTTGCACCAGGCCAAGAGAGAACTGACGTATTATCATACGATACCTACACCTCACCGACCCCACGGCCATTCCTGACTTACGACCCCTCGGCCACTCCTATTTCCCGCACCAAGTGACCGTATCAACTCACTTTCTACTACCTCACGCCTTGCACCAGGCCAAGAGAGAACTGACGTATTATCATACGCTACCCACTACAACTCACTGGGTTCCTGACTTGGTCCCTACACCAAGTGACCGTATCAACTCAACTTCTACTACCTCACGCCTTGCACCAGGCCAAGAGAGAACTGACGTATTATCATACGATACCTACACCTCAACGACCCCACGGCCATTCCTGACTTACGACCCCTCGGCCACCCCAGAGAACTACTACCGTTATCTACGGCGACAACAACAACAATTTTCACACTCGTTATTTCAATAAACGATTTTTATCCAATTCATCTTGTCCATTATTCTTCTTTGCAAACCATACGCTTTTAAGGATACTTAAGATATAACAAAATCGAGTCGACGAGTCCATTTCCTACTACACTAACCACTACACCACGTTCGTAGATTTAAGATAGAGGCCACTATCGTGTCCTTTAAAGGGATACAATCAGACAACGTTGTAGTCGAGGGGAAGGACCAGCCAACACGTTCGTAGATTTAAGATAGAGGATTTTATTGCAGAGAGATACAATAAGACAGACAAGGAATAGTGAGGCATGCTATTAATCATAGAAGCCAGCCCAGTATAATGCCGTGCTCACTATATCTATCTATTATTATACTAAAGCTGAGATTATCAACTTTCATTTCCTAAAGGATTTTTTTTCTATTTATGCTATGGACACAATATTTATACTTAGATATTCCTTGGTTTTAGTACTATTGTTTTAAAAAAAATCAGTTAATTGGTTTTTTAGATTATAATTAGCAATTAAGTCAACAACAGACCAATCCCTCTAAAATTATACATAACTCTCTTATTCCCTCTATATGCCAGTTAAGGGGAGTGGAAGAGCTCACAGCATTGTAAAGTTTTACTAAAAAATCAGCAGTCACATTTCCATCCCTAACTCTCGATTCGCCCCTTCCCTTTCTCCAGACCACAGAGAATAATTTTGTTTTGTTTTAATAGAACAAAACAAAAGTTCATTTTACGCTCAACTAAAATTGAAATCATGTTTTAAAATAGATTTTTTAAATTACTTTAATTATTAATTTATAGAGTCAAATTCGGAATACATGTCTGATTTAACATGATTATTAAACTTACTTTAAAAATATTTCATGTTGGGTAAAAAAAATAGTTTCATATTTAAATATTATGAAATTCAAATGAACAAACATTGACTACCCCCACCGTTTAAGTGAAAGTTTTCTTAGGGCTTAAAAGCTAAAACAAACTAGACTGACTTCTGATTTAGGTCGGAAAATTAAAACGGAAAGTTTTTTTACTGGTACCAAATGACAGTTTAACTACAGTCTATGAATTAACATTTTGCGAATTTGGTTACGGTTTTAGGGGATTAAGGCTGTTTTTAATTAAGTATTGCTTAAAAAAATAAACAACAAAAAACACAAATTACTATACACTTAATGTTGAAAAATATTTTTTAAAACTAAGTTTAATTGAAATTATACATTGCAATACTAACACAAACAACTGTCTTAATAATAGATTCAATAATTAATTTCAATGGTTGATTAAATGTATAGTAATTTGAGTTTTTTGTTGTTTATTTTTTAAAGCAATACGTGATTAAAAACAACCTTAATCCCCTAAAACCGTACCCAATTCGCAAAAATGTTAATTCATAGAATGTAGGGACTGACTTCTGATTTAGGTTGGAAAATTAAAACGGAAAGTTTTTTGCTGGTACCCAATGACAGTTTAAACTACAGTCTATGAATTAACATTTTGTGAATTGGGTTACGGTTTTAGGGGATTAAGGTTGTTTTTAATTACGTATGGCTTTAAAAAAATAAACTCTGTCTTAAGTCTTTTTATTTATGCAGAAAATAGTATCAATCAAATATATATCACACCGATATTACAGTCTGAATAATACAAATAATTATAATCTTTGCGGAGTTTCGTCCTGGCCTCTTGCCTCAAAAACTGCTTGCCGGTGACTGCTGAAAAAAACCCACCAGCTACGATTGAAGTCCGCAGCGGAAGCGACGTAAAAAACAAACACTAGAGTTTAGGGTTTAGGATTTGGGATTGGGGTTGGGGTTTAGGTTTAGTTTAATGGAAAATAAATAAATAAACTTTGTAATAAACAGGTAATTCTAACTAGGGGGGTTTAGGGTTAGGGTTGGTTTTTCAGTGGAAAATGCCCTAAGTTGGTTCTTTTTTTTTTTTCAAATACCGCTTCGGATAGATACTTCAATCTATAAGCTGCGGTGGGGTTTTTCCAGTCAGCAGCTAGCAGTTTTTGAGGCAGGAAGCCAGGACGGAACTCCGGCAAATATTACCATTATTTGTATTATTCAGACTATTGGTCCGTCTCCATTGTTATCTGTACAAAGTTCGTCGGCGATGTGCCCTCCGGCCTTCTTCGGGTATTTCTTGGCGGACTCGGAACCTTCTTGTAATTGGGAGCCATCACGGAACTTTGAACCCAACCCTTTATTTAATCCACGGGGGGTATCCTTTCTCATTCCACAAACCATAGCAGGGGTACAGGTGTTAGCTGTATTAATTATTATTCTATGTTACTGCTGCTCGCTGACCAGGATTGAACCTGCAGTCTAGAGATAACGCATTAGAAACTGTCTTAATCTAACTCCTTATCTACTAGGATATGTGTTCAATTGGACAATCCAGTGTGAATTTTTTCAATTGCAAAAGTTAGAATTTATTTTGTAAAAACGGATTTTAAGTAGCCTCTTGGCAGGCATCTTGATCGAAATTGACGAAAAAAACGTTTTAAATATATCAAAAATAAATTATATGTGTAATATTATTTTGCTTTTTTACTGATGCTCATTATGTTACTACTTTTCGACTTAGACAAAAATTTGACCTTGAATAATCAATTTAATAAATTTTAGTTAGTTTTTAAAATGAAAAGCAGATAATATTTTGGCAGATCCTACTCTTTTCCCTAATCATCTAGCGAGAGCTTAATGGGTGACCCAACGGGTCACGTTTTGTCTAGTATATATATGATGGCTGTCAACTCGTGATTCGAGTAAGACCATTTCCTGCTTTTTCCCTTTTTTTTTAATCATCATATTTATATTCCAGTTGTATTTGACTCTCCATTCCTGTGTTTTCTCAGATGACTCACCAGGCCAGCCCTGGAGAGACATACTCTTCCACATAAACCACATGTTGGAATTTCTCCACTTTGAATGTTGCTTGGTTGAAAATTACCCTTTCTAATTGACCGTTTCAGTTTTTGGTGTTTAATTCGGTTGGACTCAAATTCTTCCACAGACAGGTAGATAGTGGCTCTCCAGCTAGGTCTATTACAAGCTAGCTTCTCCCAATCCTCAATAGCAATAGCAGTGTTCTTCAGAGTTTCCTTGAGGCAGTCCTTAAACCTCAATTTGGGTTTGCACCGACGACGTTTGCCAGTTGAGATTTCCCCGTAAAATAATTGTTTTGGGATTCGGCAATCATTCATGCGGACCAAATGACCTGACCAGCGGAGACGTGATCTAAGGATTAGACTCTCAATACTAGGTAGATGACATCTTTCAAGTATTGTGGTGTCTGGTGTAAATGACAACCATTCTATCCCTAAAAATATATATATATATATATATATATATATATATATATATATATATAGTCATACCACATGGGTGAGAGAGAGTGTGGAATATTTTATTGCAACAGATTTGCACCTAATTGTGTATTCAAATAAGGTTGTTGCTTCTTTCTTCAAAAGCTTTCCCTTTTTTCCTTGTGCATTATAAACTATCTATCCCCTACAAAACTTAGGGTTTTAAGCGATGTTTTCTTATAATCTGTTGCCTAACCGTTAGGCATGACATAACCCCGGACGGGTTGATATGCCGTTAAAATCAATAAACCAACCAACTATTATAATCTGTTGCAGATAATTGCATCCTATTTGTATTTATTTGCTATATATAAAGGGAACGGTGAACTCTGTTCGGGAGCCCTGTAGGTTTGGGCTTTAGAATACACCGACTGCACCTCCGCGGAGGGGTAAAATCCCTCCAATGAGACCACCTGTTGGTCAAGGTTGTAGACCAATGATGCTTAAGGACGGAACGCTGGTGGCTGAGCAGTCCATGACATGCAACATTACTTTGCCCCTTACTTGGGCTAGACGGGTAGTCGGAGAGGCCCCCTCAGATCAATCGACTGGCCATGTCAAGCCCTATCCCCTATATGATTGTCCCAACCCTATTGTCTCTATGGCAAGCCCCCAATCCTTTATATCATATATATACTAGAAGGTGGTGGCTGAGGGTCTTAATGTCCTGGGTATGACGTTAAATAGCATGTAATGGTGAAGTTCCAATCCTGGAGCTCTGGGGATTGTGGAGTACACCTTCGTCACCATTACTCCCAGTTACATTCTGACCAAGAGTGGTACTATCTGTTAGGATCCCATCTATGGGTTAAATAGAAAAAAAAATAGTTAAAAAACGTGTTTAAAATGGAATTTAAAATATTGAGTACCCATCAAAATGGAGTTTAAAATATTGAGTACCCATCAAGAGTGAATAAAACAGAAACGTCTTCGATATAAAATGACCCAATGGGTTGAAATGACGTAAAACGCAAATAACCAACCAATCAGCCAACCAACCAACCAACTCTTTCTGAGATTATGACAAATAAAATTAATCAGTTCTACAATTCGATTTCTCATAGAGCTGAATATTAAATAAAGATAAAGACAAGTTGCAGTTTATTCTTGGTAACCACCAAGAGGCCTTGTGTGTCCCAATTAGTGTTATACGTTAAAAAGGAAATTGTGCACTGTTTACGACCAAGGTTTTCTGACTATATCTTCGATTTGTTGCTCGGCCTTTTATTATCAGTTTTAAGTTCACAGATAAGAAGTATCATTATCATATAATTTACGTTGCCAAGTAAAAAAAAATATCTATTCTTACCAGTCACTATTAAGATCTTCAACGCTTTCTGTCACTAAATTCTAGACTGGATATTTGTGTTACATCGCAACAGGGGTTGAATGAACTTTTACTATTGAGCGAAGCCCCAAGAGAACAGTGAAAACCAAGGGTAGAGTATTCTTTTTTTATTCACTTTTTTTTTTTTACTTCTGTTATAAAAATTGCTCTATTTTTGTTGTAAATTTGTATTTTTAATATTTTGGTATTATCTGCGTTATTCGGACTATTGTCCCCATCTTCATTGTTATTTGTACAACGTTTCGGCCGATATGCCCTCCGGCCTTCTTCAGGTATTTCTTGTCGGACTCGGGAACCTTCTCGGACCCGGGAACCTTCTTTTCGAACTCGGGAACTTTATTGTCGTATTCGGGAGCCATCACGGAACTTTGAACCCGAGTTCGAAAAGAAGGTTCCCGAGTCCGAGAAGGTTCCCGAGTCCGACAAGAAATACCCTGAAGAAGGCCGGAGGGTATATCGGCCGAAACATTGTACAAATAACAATGACGATGGGGACAATAGTCCGAATAACGCAGATAATACTAATCTTCAAACCTCATCTCAAACATTCAGAAATTTAATATTTTGTTAAACAGAAAAGTTTCAATTCACAGCAAAGGGACTATTTTGCAGGCCCATAAATTAGTAGTTAGTAAATTAATGTTTTTGGCCAACAGTTTATTAATGGTTAATTTATTTTTACAACCCTTCGTATTGTTTTCTTTATTTTTCTCTGTTTTTTTTAAAAAATGTTTTCTCTCGGACTAGGGGGTACAGCATCACAGTTTATTTTAATTCCTAAAATTCAAATTCCAAAATCTTTAAGATATCGAAGGCAAGATCCTCTTTCTTTGGTAAGGAAAAATAGCAACTTTTTAGTTTTATTTACTAATTTACACCACAAGGTTCCTAGTTCGTTACCGACCCTCGCCAACTCAGCGTATGATTAGTACAGGGATATGTGCGGTAAAGTGAGGAGCTGATGGTAGGTGTGGCGCTCCACCTCAGACGCAAAAACAATCTTCTTGGTCCAGCGCTTGTGAAAAGGGGATAGACTCCCTCGCTGATTGGCTGATACCGCCTTTAGGCCACCCCGACGACTTTACTTTAATTTTGGCTTATATTGGCAAATAAAACATAGTTGCTAAAAAGAGCAATAAAAATCTTATTGGTTTATTGGATTTTTTGTTTAAATTGGATTTTTTTTTATGTGAGAAACGTTCATGCAAATTTGGTCACACCTACTTAGAGGCTTAACGTTAAGCCAGGCACGGAGAGGGGTGAGGCGGAGAGGAGAGTAACATCGACAGCAAAGAGAGCCAAAAAGAGGGAGAAAATACAGCAGGCCCAGAAAGCATCACAGTTTGTGTGCAGTCAGTGCACCAAAGACTATCACTCAGGAATTGGCCTGCAGAGTTACTTGCGCAGATGCAGATTATTTATTTATTCATTTTTTTTGGACACTACGCCATCGTAAGAAATTTAGAACGCTAAACAGAAATGGGGAGATTTTATTTTCAAAATGATACTTTTCAACTGGACTCCACCAAGTGCTTATGTAAAAAAAAATAAAGGTAATATACGTAAAACTCAAAAAAAAGGAAAAAAAAAAAAAGAGAAACGTGAATTATTGTAAAACCAAAGCACTGAAAACTGACCGATTCAAATTCGATATATCATCATCATCTCATCATCATCATCATCATCATCATCATCATGTCGCGCTGGTAGCACGGATATCCATGACAATCTCTCGCCAACCGTCCCTATTATACATTGCTTTCGGGAGGTCCTCTGTACAGCATCCAGTATCCACACAGAGCTAGCTGGTCAATGTCGGTGTTTTGTGCTTGGCGGCACACACTGGCGTGCCCATGTGCTAGTGTCTATAGGAGAACGTCGCTTATGAGTACGTCCTTGCTTCTCTAACAGTGCCGAGCATGTCCTATTTGTCTCACCCGGATCGTTTGTGTGATAGGGGCTAAGTGGCCGTACAACTGCTTCATTGTGGGTTGTTGTTTCCATGATTTGTTCAAGATCGCACGCAGCATTCTTGTGCAGCTCCCATCTAGCTTATTATGTAGGTCTTTGATGGGCGCTCCACAATGGCCTGCCCATCAGCTGGTTTCCATAGGAGAATGTCACTTATTAGTTCTTAGATTTTCATGGATATTCGTGCTACTAACGCAGCATGATAATGATGATGATGATGATGGTGATGATATTTATTATTGCATGGGCCGGGTTAGCTCAGTCGGTAGACCGTTCGGCTAGAAATCACAAGATTCCTAGTTCGATACCGGTCCTCGCCAACTCAGCGTTATGAGTAGCACAGGGATCTGTGCGGTAAAGTTAAGGAGCTGATGGTAGGTGTGGCGCACCACCTCAGATGCAAAAAAAAACAATCTCTTTGGTCTAGCGCTACTGAAAAGGGGATAGACTCCTTCGCTGATTGGCTGATACCGACTTTAGGCCGCCCCGACGACTTTACTTTACTTATTAGGTTCAAGTTACACTGAAACCACCGGTTTCTTCTAGATCACCGAAGTTAAGCAACAATGCGCCGGTTCAGTACCTAACTGGGTGACCACTTAAGCAAAAGCGGGTAATGTAAGCAACCAGAGTAGTTTAGTTTATTAAAAAAAGACTCGATTCGGCACTAAATAACCCGAAAAGTGTTGATATGCCGTAAAACAACCAAACCCTATCAATGTATTAAATGCGATCGGTTCATATCTATCTATCTATCTATCTATCTATGAAAGTAAAATGGAAGTGAATCCGAGAGTATGTATAGAAATTTTTTAGAAAAAAAAACAAAAAACAAAAGATGTTATTAGTTTGCTGACAGATCTGTTTCGACCTTTTAATAAAGCGGTCTTTTTCAAAACAACTATATTTATGAGGAAAGACGGAATAAATAAACCGTTAATCACGAGTTACAAACAAACGCTCTCGTTCAGGGCCGGAATTTTTTTATAATTTTTGAAAATGCATATGTTGTGTTCAAAATAAAATAAATTTTATTCTTAAAAATCAGAAGCATTTTTATCATTAGAAAAACTCAAAAGAGTTTGAAGTAAAAGTGTATAAAAATATCAAAAATGTTTTGTAGCTGGAATACATCTTGAACATTTTTGTTTGTTTGTACCTCGTGATTAACGGTTTATTTATTCCGTCTTTCCTCATAAATATTGTTGCTTTGAAAAAGACCGCTTTATTAAAAGGTCGAAGCAGATCTGTCAGCAAACTAATAACATCTATCTATCTATCAGACATAAATGTTGCAGTACTTCTTTCAGTCACGGGTCTTCGGCTTATTTCAATGAACATATTATTTCTAAGAAGTCATGAAAATAATAATAATAATAATAATAATAATAATAATAATAATAATAATAATTGTCATTGACGCACTTGGAACGGTCCACAAAGATCTGGAAAAGAGACTAGAGGACCTGAAGATCAGAGGAAGAATTGAGACTATCCAGACCACAGCAGTGTTAAGATTGGCGAGAATACTCAGAAGAGCCCTGGAGACCGGAGGAGACTTGGTGTTACTCAGATTCCAGTTAAAAACCACTACTTAAAAGTGGTGTGATAAACTCTTAAGAAGTGAAATAATAATAATAATAATAATAATAATAATAATAATAATAATAATAATACCTAGTTTTGATTGACAAGAAGCGGAAGACTTGTCATCTCGTGGATTTTGCCGTGCCGGTTGATCACAGAGTGAAAATGAAAGAGAGTTAATTTAAAAGATCACATTATCCGATAATTAGGGATTACTTATCTGCCCTTGGCACCAGGGATCGAAATCGCCAATACATGATATTGGCGCCTAAACTGATTAATTCTTATAGTGTTGAGCAGATACAAGCGAGACGTCTAATCCATTCGCTCCCAAAATCCCTCAAAAGAAATCAGCAGATAAGTCTTGTCCCAAACGCCATTAAGTTTGCAATTTTGTACCTTTCTAAATATATGTTTTTTTTTTATCTTCAATTATTGTTGTCTTCTTTATCCGCATTTACTTGCCTATCTCTTAACCTGGGAAATTATATATATATTTACCAACCCCTCCGCACGAGCAGGATGCGACACAAGGTCAATTTCTTAAGCGGAGTTTACCAGGTTTGAATTCAGAGTTTTCCTTCTCCTAGACCGGTTGCCTAACCAAGGTTAAAGAGCCCAGTCTGCCCCACTATTTACCCATAGCTGGAGGGAGAGTAGGATTCATACCTTTCCCAAGGGTATTAGCGCTAAGTGAAATGCAATTACGTCCAGGATTTGAACTCGAGGCGACGAGTCCATTTCCCATGACTTTAACCATTACACCACGCGCTTCCTAAATTATATAAGGCCCAACAAAAACATCATAAACGACTTTCCGTACATTCTAAGAAGCAAACATTGTTATTCAACAATAAAAATTCCAACTTCTCTTTAAAAATACCAATAGATCTCGCTTGCGTTTAAGGTTGCGTTCATTCGATTTCTAAAATTCAGTGTTATATGATATTAAAAGATTTGTGAAAAATTGGATTCCTATATAAAAAAAATTATATTTTTAAACATCAAAATATAAAAATGTTTTAATCACATAAAATCACATTAAAATCTCTTAAAAATAAGTTTCTTTGAAAAAAGAAATTTTCTTGCCTATTCAATAGAATATAGGATATTCTAATAAAAAAAGCAAATAAAAATTTTCCAATCATAATATTAAGACATTTTTAGCTGTTTTTATTTCAGAATTCATGGATTTTTTACTAACAAAAAGCATCAGTAAAAATTTCTACAATTTTCTGATTCAATTATTTAGACTCTTATCTTAAAAAAAAAAAAATTAAAAAATTGTATGGTCAAAATATATTTTGTTTAGAATTCATAAAATGAAATAAGTGTTCGACCTAGTAAAAAAAAAAAAATTCCCCACATATATTTTTGGAAAAACATATTTTAAACATAAATTTATCTAAAGGTGAATAAGTATCGAAATTTTCGTGAAAATTTGGCTTTTAATTGATTTTTGATATAATGTTTTAAAAAAGTCTGTAGACGTAACTTGTATATGTTCAATTGATTCAATGTTGCGAAAATGTAAACATCATTTTTGTTCATAATTTTTATTTATTTCTGTAAGTTGAATTTTTTTTTAATCGTCAGGAGTTTTTAAAAAAATATTTCTTCTTTTGAATGGTTCACAAACATTGACGATAATATTAACTTTTATTTTAAGTTTCATTGTGTTAAATATAGGCGCGCGGGGTGGGGGATAAAGTTTACACATCAAATTGGAGGTCCCTATAAATTTAAGATAAAAAAAATATAAGCAGCACCATTAAAAGGAATAAAACAATATCTTTATATCTATCAATCAATCTATCAATCTATCTATCTATCAAACTCTTTTATTTTTACTAACAAAAGTATGCGCCCCCTGGGCACAAGCATTTAAGTTTTAATGTAATTGTTGAGTAACTGGCCGCCATCCTTGGTTCCAGTCGTAAAAGAACTTAAAATAAACAAGTCCTTGTGGGATAGTGTCCTTTAGGTCCGACGTCCAAGATGATCCGAGTGTCAATGAATTAAGATTAGAATCAGGCCTCTATAAATACACCAACAGCAGCAGCAGCAGCACTGCCAGTGATTGGATAATAGGAATCTTTCCCAGGTCACGTGTTTATAGGCGAGTCTATAAATAGAGGTGACCATTTGCCTCATGCCTTATATACAAAAATTCCAACAGTAATAAAATATTATATTAAATTAGAAAGTATAACAAAACTAAATAAGAACGAATGTACAAATATTACACTTATTCTAATGTTATTTTAATTGATTTCTATATAAAATTATATATAGGATTGCTTTTAATACGTTTGAGAATAAAATGATAGTAGTAGAAATCAATTATAGCAAATAATTATATATTAAATCCAGTTTTGTTAAAACCATTATGCAAATTATCATTATATTATATACTATGTAAATCTTTATTTCTTAGAGATATATCACACATATTTCAGGATATCAAATGCAAATAATTATATATTAAATCCAGTTTTGTTAAAACCATTATGCAAATTATCATTATATTATATGCTATGTAAATCTTTATTTCTTAGAGATATATCAAACATATTTCAGGATATCAAATGCATTAATTATATGGGCAGTTTTGCAGCAAATCTAACTCAGGCAGACTTTAATAGAGACATATCTAATAAGTAAGATGATAACTAATATTAAATAATGAATATTCCATAATCGTTGAGAATATAATTCAAATAACTAAGGAAATCATGACGTCAGTGGCGATGTTGTTTCGGTTACCGACACACTGTTACATAATCTTCATTATAATAAGATGTGACTCGGATTTATTTTTATTGCGACCAAATTTATTTTTCTAAACTGTTCTTTTTTTCTCGATATCTCACAGTTACGAATCTTGCAAGCTATAAAATGGTATCAAGGTAAGATTTTCTTTTTTCTCCTTTCATTTTTGTTTGTATAGTTTGCTCAATTGCAATTTTTCCCCACATCACCCCCTAAAAGTATTTACTTATCGAAGGGGCTTTTAATTCCCCGTGGTCGTTGGCAAATTGTCGGACAAAGAAGAACAAACACAAAAGTAGAATGCAGACACTTGTATTACAACATTTACAAGGTTTTAGACAAGGTAGTTAACAATAAAAAGAGTACAAAGATTCACATAAAATGGTAGAACAATAAAAATGGGGTTTGCAAATTAGCTGGAATTCGCTACCAGACTTATCTTCTAAGAGTTCTTGGTATCGTGTTGTTAGGTATTCATTCGTTGTAGGGAATGGCTCAAAGCGAGCTTCACGGGTCGTTTCTTGTTTTAGTTCTCAGTTTGCAATTAAAACCGCTGTTACAGTATGCGGGAATTAATGCCGTTGAAGGTTCGTTGAGAGTTTAGGGAACGGTAATACCGCGTTACCCTTAATGCGTGGTTTGTGATAAGTAGGCCCTGATTTTGGGCTAAGTGAGAGAGCGTGGGTTTAGACGCCTCTCTCCAGTAACAGTTCCTTGATAAGTGACGTCTAGGGATCGCTTATTTTTGCGACTTCCCTCGTTGACTGCTCCTTGATAAGTGAAGTCTAGGGATCGCTTATTTTTGCGACTTCCCTCGTTGACTGCTCCTTGATAAGTGACGTCTAGGGATCGCTTATTTTTGCGACTTCCTCGTTGACTGCTCCTTGATAAGTGACGTCTAGGGATCGCTATTTTTTGCGACTTCCCTCGTTGACTGCTCCGTGATAAGTGACGTCTAGGGATCGCTTATTTTTGCGACTTCCCTCGTTGACTGCTCCGTGATAAGTGACGTCTAGGGATCGCTTATTTTTGCGACTTCCCTCGTTGACTGCTCCTTGATAAGTGACGTCTAGGGATCGCTTATTTTTGCGACTTCCCTCGTTGACTGCTCCGTGATAAGTGACGTCTAGGGATCGCTTATTTTTGCGACTTCCCTCGTTGACTGCTCCTTGATAAGTGACGTCTAGGGATCGCTTATTTTTGCGACTTCCCTCGTTGACTGCTCCGTGATAAGTGACGTCTAGGGATCGCTTATTTTTGCGACTTCCCTCGTTGACTGCTCCGTGATAAGTGACGTCTAGGGATCGCTTATTTTTGCGACTTCCCTCGTTGACTGCTCCGTGATAAGTGACGTCTAGGGATCGCTTATTTTTGCGACTTCCCTCGTTGACTGCTCCGTGACGTCTTTATTTTTGCGACTTCCCTCGTTGACTGCTCCGTGATAAGTGACGTCTAGGATCGCTTATTTTTGCGACTTCCCTCGTTGACTGCTCCGTGATAAGTGACGTCTAGGGATCGCTTTGCGACTTCCCTCGTTGACTGCTCCGTGATAAGTGACGTCTAGGATCGCTTATTTTGCGACTTCCCTCGTTGACTGCTCCGTGATAAGTGAGTCTAGGGATCGCTTGATAAGTGAAGTCTAGGGATCGCTTATTTTTGCGACTTCCCTCGTTGACCCCTTGATAAGTGACGTAGGGTTTTGATTTTGGCGCCAATATGCCATTGGCGATTTGTCCCCCTAGTGGCAGGGGAAGATAATTCTCATTGAATTTCCGATACCCCTTAAAAAAAAAGAACGAAAAAAAAAAAAAACCATTAACAAAAGCAAAGAATAAAAAAATAAGCTTTTGGCATTTTTATTCTGGAAGGTGTTTCGTCATTAATCAGTTCTTAAGATTTTATCTATCTATCAATCGATCTATCTATCCTTTCTTTGCTCATATCTATCTATCTATCTATCTATCTATCTGTCTGTCTATCCATTTTTTAAATATCTATCTATCTATCTAACTATACATTTTTTATATCTATCTATCTATCTATCTATCTATCTATATATATATATATATATATATATATATATATATATATATATATATATTAATAAGTCATCCACAGACACGTGTTTCGGCATATCATGCCTCTTCAGTGTGGCTAGACACAACTATCCTTGGGTAGGGTTCAAACTCAGACTGACCGCATGGTAGTCTGATATCTTATCCCCTCGCCCACTGACAGCTGATGCGGGGACTGGTGTTTTTAAACTATTAAATACATAGAAATGTATGTATCTTTCGGTCACTGAGAGATCAAATTTCCGGAGAAATGATCATTGCTTATTTGCTTAGTAGTGATAGTTAATTTAAATTACCAATTAGAGAGCTCATTACCAAATTTATGGGAGCATATATTAATAAGTCATCCACAGACACGTGTTTCGGCATATCAAGACTCTTCAGTGTATATTTAAAAAAAAATCTATCTATCTATCTATCTAGCTAGCTAGCTATCTTTGTTTATATCTATCTATCTATCCTTTTTTCATATCTATCTATCTATCCATCTATCTATCCATTCTTTGTTGATATATATATATATATATATATATATATATATATATATATATATATATATATATATATACTAGCTAAAGTACCCGGTCCATGACCGGACTAAAAAAAAAATAGGAACACCAAAGAGTGAGTGGCGAAAAAAATAAGAGATAGGTATATCCAATTTCGGTTCATTTTTTTAATATCTCATAAAATAGAATAGGGGATGGGGGTAGACCTTATAAAAAATATAACCTAAAACTAACCATTCTCACAAAACAGAAACTTTTAGAATATACATATTGAAGTGAATATTAGAATAAAGAAAGAAAATATTATTGTAAAATAACGGGTGAAAAAAAAAAAAAAAATAAAATAAAACATTTATAGCAAAAACACGGACATAAAATGAAGGTTGTTTATTTTATTTTATGGTCGGAATATACGAGGAACTTGTTCTTTTTTACCAAATTTTAAAGTTTTACAAAGTTAAACAAAATTATTTTTTTTTAAATTGGTATTTACGTTTAATATTTAAAAATAAAAACCAACACAAAAACAAAACAATTCCAAGTTATTTACCATTTTTACTTCAAAAATTATTTTCAATTCATAAATTTCCGTAATTTATTTATTTTTGTTTTAACTCAAAGATCTTCTTAAATGTAAAGATTCGTGCATATCTTATTATAATGGAAATTGTGGGTTTGTATGTCTGTAACCGAAACTATATTACTATACAAGTCACAATTCCCTTTGTTATTTACATCACATTCTCCATGATTTTATTTTTATTTAAACCTCATACTAAGAACATGCAATTGTATTTATATACACAACAAAATAGCGGTTTACAGTGTGAATTGGAAGGCTTTGCATTTCGATCTTAAAAATGTGATTTTAATACATATATGCTTAGTATTATTGATTTCTAATTTTTTGGTTTTATATTAATGAATATGAGCAACAAATCTCGGGGATAAATCTTAAAAGCAATCCATTGACAAGAAGAAATAATTGTAATTTTATTCTTTACTTCTTATTTTAACTAAATAGTTAATTTAGGAAAATTTACCAATGAAAGGCGGGAGTAATGGTAAATGGTAGAAGAGTTAGTTTCAACGTTGTTCTATTTTTCAATCATACCCCCTCTGTTCCAAATATTTTTATCTGAATTCTTATTAAGTTTCATTAACCTTTCTAATTTAATATGATATTTTATTATATCAAAACTTAAATACTTGCACCCGGAGGGTGCATATATTTGCTAGTTCAAATAACTAAAGAAAAAAATGTTTGTAGAACCCTAAATTTACATGATTTCGTGGTCGTACTTTTGAAAACATTACGAGGCTGGCAACTGCTGCTTTTTACGTTTAATATTAAAAATAAAAAAAAAAACACCAAAACAAAACAATTCCAAGTTGTGTACCATTTTTACTTAAAAAATTATTTTCAATTCATAAATTTCAGAATTTCCGTAATTTATTTATTTTTTGTTTTGTTTTTTAATAAAGTTTTAACTCAAAGATCTTAAAATTTATCGAGTGAAGGGAAACATGAAATGATTGTTTGATTATTTCTAAAAAACAAAACAAAACAAAAAAAGTAAAGATTCGTGCATATTCAAATAACCAAAGAAAAAATGTTTGTAGAACCGTAAATTTACATGATTCAAAGTTGTTTTATTTAAAACTTTCAATTTTCTAAGCTAAAAAATATTACGTTTTAAAAGTAAAATAGGACCGTACTTTTGAAAAGTACGATCTTTCTTTTCATTAAGATTTGTAAGCGTGTATAAATATTTTAGTTTTTCATTTGAATTTAATTTTTTTTTACTAATTTAAAACCAGAAAACATCGAATAACATAAAATTTTAAAGTTTTAAAAAGTTAAACAAAATTATTTAATGATTTAAATGAAAAACAAGTTTGTCCCCATCCCCCAAAGCAAATCAAAACGTTACGAGGCTGGCAACTGCTGCTATTACGTTTAATATTAAAACACAAAAACAAAACAATTCCAAATTATGTACCATTTTTACTTCAAAAATTATTTTCAATTCATAAATTTCAGAATTTACGTAATTTATTTATTTTTTGTTTTGTTTTTTAATAAGTTTAATAATTATAATAGTTTTAATAAGTTTTAACTCAAAGATGTTCTTAAAATTTATTGCGTGAGGGGAAACATGAAATGATTGTTTGATTTGTAAAAAAAAAAAAAAAAAGGAATGTAAAGATTCGTGCATATTCAAATAATTAAAGAAAAAATGTTTGTAGAACTCTAAATTTACATGATTCAAAGTTGTTTTAATTAAAACTTTCAATTTTCTAAGCTAAAAAATATTACGTTTTAAAAGTAATATATGACTCTACTTTTGAAAAGTACGATCTTTCTTTTCATTAAGATTTGTAGGCGGGGCTATAAAAATATGTGGGCGGGGCTATAAAGATCTATGGGCGGGGCTAATTGGCTGGACTCGAGCGTCAGGCAGTTGGCCGTACCAAAAAAGTATTAGCGTAACGTTTTGGTTTTTCATTTAAATCATTAAATAATTTTTTTAACTTTTTAAAACTTTAAAATTTTATGTTATTCGATGTTTTCTGGTTTTAAATTAGTAAAATAAAATTAAATTCAAATGAAAAACTAAAATATATAGGGTAATACTTTTTTGGTATTAAAACACAAAAACAAAACAATTCCAAATTATGTACCATTTTTACTTCAAAAATTATTTTCAATTCATAAATTTCAGAATTTACGTAATTTATTTATTTTTTGTTTTGTTTTTTAATAAAGTTTTAACTCAAAGATCTTAAAATTTATCGAGTGAGGGGAAACATGAAATGATTGTTTGATTATTTCTAAAAAACAAAACAAAACAAAAAAAGTAAAGATTCGTGCATATTCAAATAACCAAAGAAAAAATGTTTGTAGAACCGTAAATTTACATGATTCAAAGTTGTTTTATTTAAAACTTTCAATTTTCTAAGCTAAAAAATATTACGTTTTAAAAGTAAAATAGGACCGTACTTTTGAAAAGTACGATCTTTCTTTTCATTAAGATTTGTAAGCGTGTATAAATATTTTAGTTTTTCATTTGAATTTAATTTTATTTTACTAATTTAAAACCAGAAAACATCGAATAACATAAAATTTTAAAGTTCTAAAAAGTTAAACAAAATTATTTAATGATTTAAATGAAAAACAAGTTTGTCCCCATCCCCCAAAGCAAATCAAAACGTTACGAGGCTGGCACATGCTGCTATTACGTTTAATATTAAAACACAAAAACAAAACAATTCCAAATTATGTACCATTTTTACTTCAAAAATTATTTTCAATTCATAAATTTCAGAATTTACGTAATTTATTTATTTTTTGTTTGTTTTTTAATAAAGTTTTAACTCAAAGATCTTAAAATTTATCGAGTGAGGGGAAACATGAAATGATTGTTTGATTATTTCTAAAAAACAAAACAAAACAAAAAAAGTAAAGATTCGTGCATATTCAAATAACCAAAGAAAAAATGTTTGTAGAACCGTAAATTTACATGATTCAAAGTTGTTTTATTTAAAACTTTCAATTTTCTAAGCTAAAAAATATTACGTTTTAAAAGTAAAATAGGACCGTACTTTTGAAAAGTACGATCTTTCTTTTCATTAAGATTTGTAAGCGTGTATAATATTTTAGTTTTTCATTTGAATTTAATTTTATTTTACTAATTTAAAACCAGAAAACATCGAATAACATAAAATTTTAAAGTTTAAAAAGTTAAACAAAATTATTTAATGATTTAAATGAAAAACAAGTTTGTCCCCATCCCCCAAAGCAAATCAAAACGTTACGAGGCTGGCACATGCTGCTATTACGTTTAATATTAAAACACAAAAAACAAAACAATTCCAAATTATGTACCATTTTTACTTCAAAAATTATTTTCAATTCATAAATTTCAGAATTTACGTAATTTATTTATTTTTTGTTTTGTTTTTTAATAAAGTTTTAACTCAAAGATCTTAAAATTTATCGAGTGAGGGGAAACATGAAATGATTGTTTGATTATTTCTAAAAAACAAAACAAAACAAAAAAAGTAAAGATTCGTGCATATTCAAATAACCAAAGAAAAAATGTTTGTAGAACCGTAAATTTACATGATTCAAAGTTGTTTTATTTAAAACTTTCAATTTTCTAAGCTAAAAAATATTACGTTTTAAAAGTAAAATAGGACCGTACTTTTGAAAAGTACGATCTTTCTTTTCATTAAGATTTGTAAGCGTGTATAAATATTTTAGTTTTTCATTTGAATTTAATTTTATTTTACTAATTTAAAACCAGAAAACATCGAATAACATAAAATTTTAAAGTTTAAAAAGTTAAACAAAATTATTTAATGATTTAAATGAAAAACAAGTTTGTCCCCATCCCCCAAAGCAAATCAAAACGTTACGAGGCTGGCACATGCTGTTATTACGTTTAATATTAAAACACAAAAACAAAACAATTCCAAATTATGTACCATTTTTACTTCAAAAATTATTTTCAATTCATAAATTTCAGAATTTACGTAATTTATTTATTTTTTGTTTTGTTTTTTAATAAAGTTTTAACTCAAAGATCTTAAAATTTATCGAGTGAGGGGAAACATGAAATGATTGTTTGATTATTTCTAAAAACAAAACAAAACAAAAAAAGTAAAGATTCGTGCATATTCAAATAACCAAAGAAAAAATGTTTGTAGAACCGTAAATTTACATGATTCAAAGTTGTTTTATTTAAAACTTTCAATTTTCTAAGCTAAAAAATATTACGTTTTAAAAGTAAAATAGGACCGTACTTTTGAAAAGTACGATCTTTCTTTTCATTAAGATTTGTAAGCGTGTATAAATATTTTAGTTTTTCATTTGAATTTAATTTTATTTTACTAATTTAAAACCAGAAAACATCGAATAACATAAAATTTTAAAGTTTTAAAAAGTTAAACAAATTATTTAATGATTTAAATGAAAAACAAGTTTGTCCCCATCCCCCAAAGCAAATCAAAACGTTACGAGGCTGGCACATGCTGCTATTACGTTTAATATTAAAACACAAAAACAAAACAATTCCAAATTATGTACCATTTTTACTTCAAAAATTATTTTCAATTCATAAATTTCAGAATTTACGTAATTTATTATTTTTTGTTTTGTTTTTTAATAAAGTTTTAACTCAAAGATCTTAAAATTTATCGAGTGAGGGGAAACATGAAATGATTGTTTGATTATTTCTAAAAAACAAAACAAAACAAAAAAAGTAAAGATTCGTGCATATTCAAATAACCAAAGAAAAAATGTTTGTAGAACCGTAAATTTACATGATTCAAAGTTGTTTTATTTAAAACTTTCAATTTTCTAAGCTAAAAAATATTACGTTTTAAAAGTAAAATAGGACCGTACTTTTGAAAAGTACGATCTTTCTTTTCATTAAGATTTGTAAGCGTGTATATATATTTTAGTTTTTCATTTGAATTTAATTTTATTTTACTAATTTAAAACCAGAAAACATCGAATAACATAAAATTTTAAAGTTTTAAAAAGTTAAACAAAATTATTTAATGATTTAAATGAAAAACAAGTTTGTCCCCATCCCCCAAAGCAAATCAAAACGTTACGAGGCTGGCACATGCTGCTATTACGTTTAATATTAAAACACAAAAACAAAACAATTCCAAATTATGTACCATTTTTACTTCAAAAATTATTTTCAATTCATAAATTTCAGAATTTACGTAATTTATTTATTTTTTGTTTTGTTTTTTAATAAAGTTTTAACTCAAAGATCTTAAAATTTATCGAGTGAGGGGAAACATGAAATGATTGTTTGATTATTTCTAAAAAACAAAACAAACAAAAAAAAGTAAAGATTCGTGCATATTCAAATAACCAAAGAAAAAATGTTTGTAGAACCGTAAATTTACATGATTCAAAGTTGTTTTATTTAAAACTTTCAATTTTCTAAGCTAAAAAATATTACGTTTTAAAAGTAAAATAGGACCGTACTTTTGAAAAGTACGATCTTTCTTTTCATTAAGATTTGTAAGCGTGTATAAATATTTTAGTTTTTCATTTGAATTTAATTTTATTTTACTAATTTAAAACCAGAAAACATCGAATAACATAAAATTTTAAAGTTCTAAAAAGTTAAACAAAATTATTTAATGATTTAAATGAAAAACAAGTTTGTCCCCATCCCCCAAAGCAAATCAAAACGTTACGAGGCTGGCACATGCTGCTATTACGTTTAATATTAAAACACAAAAACAAAACAATTCCAAATTATGTACCATTTTTACTTTAAAAATTATTTTCAATTCATAAATTTCAGAATTTACGTAATTTATTTATTTTTTGTTTTGTTTTTTAATAAGTTTAATAATTATAATAGTTTTAATAAGTTTTAACTCAAAGATGTTCTTAAAATTTATTGCGTGAGGGGAAACATGAAATGATTGTTTGATTTGTAAAAAAAAAAAATAAAGGAATGTAAAGCTTCGTGCATATTCAAATAATTAAAGAAAAAATGTTTGTAGAACTCTAAATTTACATGATTCAAAGTTGTTTTAATTAAAACTTTCAATTTTCAAAGCTAAAAAATATTACGTTTTAAAAGTAATAAATAACTGTACTTTTGAAAAGTACGATCTTTCTTTTCATTAAGATTTGTAGGCGGGGCTATAAAAATCTGTGGGCGGGGCTATAAAAATCTGTGGGCGGGGCTAATTGGCTGGACTCGAGCGTCAGGCAGTTGACCGTACCAAAAAAGTATTACCGCCCTAATTTTCCGACCGTTTTTCAAGTTCAGCAGAAATAAATTCGAAATACCATTTCTGGCGGTTTTTAGTAAAAAAAAAAAGAAAGAGAGAGAAAAAGTGGTGACTTAATTTGGCGGACCTGAACTTTTGGAACCCCCCCCGCCCTCTAAAATTTTCGTTTTTAATTTTTTTTTTCCAACGGATTATTATCGATTGCACACCAATCTATCCGATTGTAAAAAAATTTTTAAAAAAATTAAAAAGTTATTTATTTTTCGAGTTTTCAAAGGGTGCTCATTTCCCCGTATAAGTTTATCGTAAACCGATCCCCCATATCGGAACCGCTGAAAAAAAATTTTCTTTGTAATTTCTTTTCTTTTTCTTCAATGGATTATTATCGTTTACACACCAATCTATCAGATTGTAAAAAAAAAAAAAAAAAAAAATTAAAAAGTTATTTATTTTTTGAGTTTCCTGTGGTGCTCATTTCCCCGTATAAGTTTATAGTAAATCAAACCCCCATATCGGAACCGCTCTATCTTAACAGTTGGGCTGAATTTGCACTAAGGTATCAAAATTAAGGGGACCCATGAAAAACAGAACCCACAAATTTTGTAATAAAACTGTTAATTTCAAGTAGGGGGGTTAGGGTTTGGGGTTTAGGGTTAGGACTTGGGGTTAGGGTCAGGGTTAGGCGTTGGTGTTGGTGTTGGGGTTTAAGGTTAGTTTAATGGGAAAATAAATAAATAATGTGAGTTCTGTTTTTTTCTGGGCCACCCTAACTTTGACACATTTGCGCCAGTTTCCTTTCGAGCGGTTCCGATATGGGGGTTCGGTTTACGATAAACTTATACGGGGAAATGAGCACCCCTGAAAACTCGAAAAATAAATAACTTTTTTGAATTTTTTTTTTTTACAGTCTGATAGATTGGTGTGCAATCGATAATAATCGATTGAAAGAAGAAACAAAAAAAATTAAAAACAAAAATTTTAGAGGGGGGATCCAAAAGTTCAGGTCCGCCCTTAATTTAAAAAAGAAATCTGCTTATTTATTTATCATTAGAATTATGATAAATTAAAGAACAAATTTTCTCATTCAAGTTACGTACATTAAAATCATTTTTATTTTATGTTTAAGGTAAGAACATATCATACACTGTTTTGTTTATATACGAAATGTTAACGACATCGTATTTTTATTATAAATTTGTTTTTGTTTTTATTACAATACGAATACAATTATGTTTACTTAGTTTCGAAATAAGTAGTTATAATTTAACTACCTATTTTTGTAAAAGGCTTTTCTTTCTAAAAAATTATTTTGTTTTTAATTTTTTCGTATATATACAATGTTGAGTTAGATTATATTTATTAAATAAACGGAATAAACAATAAGCGCTTATTATTGTTTTTTTTACTTCGCTCTTTCTTACCAAATAAATATTTGCAAGATAGATTATTTCATTTCATTTCTAACTAAATTAATATTTTAAAGACAGGAATAAAAAGTTTGCGATATGAATAAGATTTGATTTTTCGTTAAAACATACTTTTGCTGTCCGAAGCAAAATAATTTTTTTTCTAACTTGCTATAAAAAATAATTCAATTGATAAAGACTCGTACAAATTATATATTGAGCAAGATTATTTTCTCTTCTTTTCCCGAAAAGTTTCACTGAAACTCCAGTTTGAAAATAATAATAGTATTTGGGGACAATTTTAAATTCAGTTTTTAATTGCTTGATAAGTTAGAAATACATTGTAATTTATTTCTTTGAATTTTTTCTACATGACAATTCAAATCTAGTTCTTAACGATAAAAAGAATGCAATATCTATTTTTGCTTACATTTTAAAACGTTTTCATTAGTTTTCTAAACTATTAAGACTTTTTTAAAACCATTAGTATTAATTACAAAACAACTCGTTTTATCATTTTTTTTTATTTACATTTATACAACCCTATACTGGTGACTGATTTTTATTGACATTTAAAATCTTATTTTTTAAAAATGTAACCGTAAATTTGTATTTTGAAACAATTTTCATTTTTCTACAATTTTTTGTGCATGACAACAATTTAAATTAAGTGAGTGTACATTGTACAATAAAAGTTAGTTTCAAAAACATACGATAAATATAAATAAATATTTAGAAAGATTATAAAAAAAACGAATTTATTTTACGTTAAAATTTAGTCATAGTTCAAGTTTGTCGCTAACATTTTCATTGTTTGTTTGTTTGTTTGTTTGTTTCTTTCTGCTGCTAAAACAGCCAGGCGAGTCGCTAACATTTTCGTTTCTTTCTTTCTTTCTTTCTTTCTTTCTGCTGCTAAAACAGCCAGGCGAGTCGCTAACATTTTCCTTGTTTCTTTCTTTCTTTCTTTCTTTCTTTCTTTCTGCTGGTAAAACAGTCAGGCGAGCTCCTGCTGATACACCAAGCATTAGCAGCAGCAGCAGTAGCTATGCTATGGCTTTCGAAAAATCGTTTGATTTTTGTTTGATTAATTAATTATATCCCTTAATCAGTAAAAATCAATAACCAAATTTGGAGTGTTTAGAGTGTTTAGAGTTAGTTTAATGGGAAAATAAATAATTTGGGTTCTGTTTTTTTTGTTTTTTTTTGGTCACCCTAATTTTCCCGACCGTTTTTCAAGTTCAGCCCTTATCTCGAGATTTCTTTTAATCATTTATTAACATTTTAAAAAAACTTTAGGAATCACTTTAATTCATTCATATTAGTGTCGTCTCGAATATAACATTTATTTCGACCGTTTATTCATTAGACAATTCTCGGCAATTTTTTTAAAAATTTGATAAATAATTATCTCTTATTAGTTACCACCAATTTTCCCTGTGAAATTTACACCACCCCTATATTTAATACAATGAAACTTGCATAAAAAATAATATTATCTTGAAAAAAAAATTTCAGTTCGAAGGAAGATACAGTAAACAATTTTACGTAGCCAAAAACAACTTACGACAAGAGGATTTTTAAAATATACTATGAAAAATCAATTAATGGTCCGATTTTCACGAAAATATATTAGGGGAAATATTTTTTATAAGGTCTACCCCCATCCCCTATTCTATTTTATGAGATATTAAAAAATGAACCGAAATTGGATATACCTATCTCTTATTTTTTTCGCCACTCACTCTTTGGTGTTCCTATTTTTTTTTAGTCCGGTCATGGACCGGGTACTTTAGCTAGTATATATATAAGGTTTGTTTTTATAGTTTGTTTGAAGCATTGTATGTATGTGTAAAATATAAATTTGAAGGCAATTTACAATGCAATGGAATAGGTGTTGAAAATGATGTTTATTTACCTTTTTATTTCTAAATATTTTCGGGATAAATCCCATCATCAGAGGTCATAGAAGTACTTGTGTTTTTTAGTATTTATCCCACGGCGCTGGCGTAGTCGTTTGTTGTTATTAAGTTGAAGGAATATATATATATTACATGGAAATTTTTGTGACCCCGGGTTTCATGCTTTTTATGCATTCTTCAGAGCGAAATTTGTTTTTCAATCCGATTAATATGGTCAATTATTCAAGTGTTGGTGGTGGTTGGAAAGGGACATAGAGAGAGGGGGTAAGCACACGGAAGCAATTACGCTAATCTGTTTCAATCGAAAAAAGTGTGTACAAAAACTTGTGTATGTATGTTTACTGGTGTTTTTTGTATGTGCTGACATTCATGCATACATATATACGCACATGTCTGCGTCTATCTTGGCATGTATCTTTATATATATATATATATATATATATATATATATATATATATATATATATATATATATGTATACATACACATCTGTTCAAGCTGTGATTTTTATTGATTAAAACACAATCAAACAGAAATCAATTGATTTTTGGAACTTGTCGCAGCTGTTATGCTACTGCTACAATAAATCTTAGCCGCAACACCAAATGGCTGCTGCTTAAATATTATAGCAGCAGCTATTCAAAATCGTCGCTCCTACTATTACTTCAATCGTGACCCTCCTAAAATAGTAAACATTACTCTATTTCTTCAACTAAAATCATTTTGACTTTTTTGTAAATGAATATTATATATTCATAAAGCTCTTTATATTGCTCTTCTCTACTAATATCTCTCTTTTTAGGAAACGCTGTCGTAGCGCCTAATTTATATTGTGACTTATCCCACCAATAACTCCGCGGATGGGTCAGCTTAATTTTTGAGAAATTCGCCCATTTTTGTGGACGGGTAACAGTGTCGTACATTCGAACTCGCTTCGGCCTTTATCATTACATTTTTATGGAGTAAAAAGAAAATAAATTAAACTAATACATTTTCTAACATCAACAGGAAAAATGAAATTGGTTCAAACCACTTACGAGTTTAAGGTAAGATTAGAAAAAAATGATATTTTGAATGTAGGTATTTACCTGACCCGTTCACCACGAGTAGGATGAGACACAAAGTCGCAATTATAAGGCATCCAGCGCGTATTGAACTCGCTATTCAATAGTAATGCATTTACGAAACTACACAACGATGGGACGCCCTTATTTACCACGCAATCCGTTTAATACGTAATGTGTGGAGATTTTTTATCCCCGGAAAAGAACCGTTTAAACCCTAAGTTTTATAGGAGAATAAACCGTACTCCGAACGCAGTGAGAAGATGGGTGCCGCTTTTGAAGAAAAGGAGACAAACGACCTTTTGTACTACAAAATGTTTACTGTACATATATTGAAATATAAAATAGGGATACATAATATAAAACAAGCAAAAGAGTTCAAAGGTGTTTGGTTTGATTGCAGATTGTTATGAAGGTATCTGTTATATCCCGAAATGTAGGATATACAAAATGATAATAAAAACAGGGAAATATGGTTAACAATAACAATACTTGTTTTATTTATTCTTACTGGCAGGGAATACAGTCGGATGGTTTTGGATAGAATTCAACTGTGCGTGTGTCATGTGTGTGGTCGTCACATGAGCGCTGTATGTATGATACGTGTGCTCACATATCAGGTCGGTCCTTGGGTCATAGTGTGCTCACATATGGGGCAAGTGCCTTGTCTCTCTGCTGACAGTCTTTATTTAACACAGGGTAGAAAATGGTTCTACCCTAAAAGTGATCATGATGCACATGGTCACTAATTCAAGCATGCTGCCGCACGTCTCTACTGTCAAAAACCCCTGTCCAAAGTAACATGGCAGAATTCCCATATCCGGGTTCCCGTTAGTCCCTTAATGATGAAAGGGAAGCAACTCGTTAGGTTACCCTAACACAGATAAAAAATGCCTGCGGGAACTTAGCTGATAGTCTTTGTAGGTCTTGTTGAGCATATGTTGCATACTGGTCTCGAATTCACGCCGCTAAATTCGTGTATGTTAGTAGCGGATATACAGCGGCTTCGTTCCTGACCCCTAGACGAGATATCTAGTAGTCAGCATTTGAACTTCAATAACAACAGACACGCGTATACAAAAGATGACTCTTCTTTATTTTCTTCGGTGTGTTTGGTAGGTGAGTGGCGGGCACGGAAAATGACACTACGACTACTTATGTGGTGGGCGAGCATCACTGCCCGCTCGACCGTATCGACGGTCCGACACCTTCTCTGCTCGCCGTCTCTCTCGGGTCTCTCCTCGGGTCTGTCTCACCTGGGTCTCTCTCGTGGGTCTCTTAAGTATCGACGACCGCCCACACATTCTTTTGTTCCCTGACCGGAAGTCCCCTCCTTTTTGTTGTTGTTAGTCTTTGTCCAGATGAGTCTTTTGTTGCTCTCAAACGCCTACACGTTTTCTTTGTTCGCTACCACCAGGATAAAGTCCTTTGTTATCTTCGTCATCCCGCGCGAAACAAACAGTCAATCTGCAACACCCCGTAAAAAGTTCTTAGTGGTTGTATTGTTGCTTCAGCTTCTACGTGATGAACTGCTACCGAGTCGTCGTCTTCTGGGCCTAGTAACGACGCGGTCGTAGCACTACTAGCCAGCAGTAGTGGCAAAAGAGGCCGAATTCTTGAGTACCCCTTCTTTTATAGCTAGCTTCACGTGACCATCAGAAGCGTTGTGGTTGGATAATTTCTTTGGCCTTTCGCATTAACTGTCCCCTACAAATTCCAACTAGTTTTCAAATACTTTTGATTGACACAGAAAATGTTCATTATAGAATAGTCTTTGAAAATTTCTTTTTTTATTTTTTATTGCAGGTCCAATCTCCCAAATAAATTCTTGTGGCTAACCATATTTACCAGTGGCACTGTTTTACTTTTAATGTACTTTGACTGCATTTCAACCCCGAATCAAATGTACCAGGTTCTATTTGATTATTCAGTGGGTAAATTCAATCGTGACTATATCCATGTTGAATACCATCGTCTAATTTGGCAAAACCTCACCACACCAGAAAATAAAGTTATTTTTCTGTATGGAGCTTATTATGACGACAGACCCCAACACAATGGAAAACGTTTCATACTGATAACAGCAGTTGGGCCCTTGACACGAGTTGGACCTTACGCCGCAATGTGGACCGAACAGGAGAGTAGAACAAATGAATTATCTCAATGCAAAGCACGTACAAATGGAGCCGGAATTCACGGTTCGGGACTGTATTACGATCAATTCTTTTATCTGTGTGAAATCAAAAGGGACGTAATACCTAAATATGTGTCGCTTACTTTTAACAACGCTTCTCTACAATCAAATATTTTGCCTGTTTACATCCCAGAAAGGAAACGAAAAAATAAGTTTTCAGTTTGCGTTGAAACTGTTTATAATCATATAGATTCTCGCCAAGTTGTTGAATGGGTTGAAGCCAACAAAATATTGGGGGTAACGTCGTTTTCAGTCTACCCGTGTAACGTGACAAATAGTACGATGAGAATCTTTCGTCAATTTGAAGCTGAAGGAATTATGCGCGTATTCTACACGCCATCTCCGTACGGTGATAATACCTGGGCAAAGCAAATGGCTAGCAGTCCCATATCTTTCAACGACTGTATGCTGAAACAGATGTATTCTGCGGAATATGTAATCCCTCTGGATTTTGATGAGATTATCACACCACGGAAAAAGGCTAGAAATTATGAAAACCTTCTTAAAGAAATTGATCAGTTCTATGGATTTGAGAAACCTTTGCCAGTTTATGTCATCAAAATGGCTTACTTCTTCACAACTTGCGGCACGAATAATAATACCGAAGATATAAAAGTTAATCGTTTTATTAGGAAATTATCAACTAATTCGGCCGAAAAATCTTTTGTAAATCCCCGCGAATGTTTAAATGTGTTCAATCATTTCTGTTTAGTTTTTTTCGACGGCTACAAAGGACCGCGAAATAAGAGGATTGATCGTCAGCTTGCTCAAGTTAATCATTACCGACGATCTCACTCCAAGAAACATTGTGACCGTTTTCACAAAGAGGGGGTTATCGATGTTGACTTTCGAAATAAATTTGCGAAGATTATCTCAAAAAAATACAAAAAGACAATTGAAAAGTTTAGTAGGTTAAAAGCTCTTTAATTCATTCAGAGTAAATTCCCACTAAAGACATTTGAATTAATGAAAATGCGCGATTGTTTTTAATCTTTGAACCGATTTTCAAATGATGCACATACTGTGTGTTTTTTTCTGGGACTAATACATTTTATAATGTTACAGCCGAAAAGGAGAACAAATAAGAAGACAAGAACAAACAAACAAACAATTGATAAAAACAAAACAATTGATACTGCGTAGAAACGTACAACTACATGAATATGTGAATACAGAAAGTGATCTCAAAGAGGATATAAAAGCAGATATGAGAGAGTGGGAACTGTGATGAACTGAGAATTGCGAAAAGGATTAAATTTCAACCATGCAATCAACTGCATCAAACAGAGACTGTGGGACTCTGTTATTCAGATCAACCATCTCACCCAATACGAAATGTAATATGCCAGATCGCATACATGGTTGAAGAGGAAAGAAAGATATTAGAAAAATCCGCGAAATTTAAAAATCTTTTAATTATAAAGAATGTAAAAGTAAGTATGACAGGGTGGGAATGGTGATGAACTGAGAATTGTGCAAAGGATTAAGTTTCAACCAGGCAATCATCTGCCTCACACAGATGGTATTAAAAATACTCGGAAATTCAAATCAACCATCTCACCCAAGAGCGTGTGTAATAGTTGTAAAAAACAAAAAAACAAAAAAACAAACAAAAAAAACAAAACAAAAAAAAAACATGCCAAAAAGGAAATAAAGATATTCGAAAAAAAACAACAAAAAAAAACAAAAAGAAGCAGCAGCAGCAGCAGCAACAACAACAACAACAACAACAACAACAACAACAACAACAACAGAGAAATTAATTTTTTTAAAAAATATAAAGATTCTATTGTTAAGTTATTTGCTTATACTGTTGAAAACATTATCACAATTAGTTATTTTTGAATGGTAAATTGTACTGGCTGGTTGGTTAGTTGGTTGGTTGGTTGGATTTTAAACAACAACAACAACAACAACAACGACAACAACAACAACAGGGAAATTAAATTTTTTTTAAATATAAATTTTTTAAAATATAAAGATACTATTGTTAAGTTATTTGCTTATACTGTTAAAAAGATTATCACAATTAGTTATTTTTGTATGGTAAATTGTACTGGCTGGCTGGTTGGTTGGTTGGTTGGTTGGTTGGTTGGTTGGTTGGTTGTTGTTGTGTTTTAGATATTTTCCCTATTTAACATGTCGATGGAACCCTAATAGGTACTACCACTCTGGGTCAAAGAAAACCTGGGAGCAATTGTGATAAAGGGATGTTTCACATTTCTCCAGACCTCCAGAACAGGAACCTCAGCATCAGAAAGAGTCTAACATCATACCCACATAAAGAGCCTCAGTCCTCGTCTTCTAGCATATATGATAACAAGGATTGGGGCTTGCCATAAAGGCAACGGGATTAGGGAAATCAAAAAATTGCTAGGGCTTAACGTGACCAGCTGATTGATCGGAGTGGGGCTCTCCGACCGCCCGTCTAGGACCAAATTGGAGTGTTGCATGTCATGGACTGCTCAGCCATCACCTCGTGTATGCAATTCTAACTCTCTCTTATCTCCACATTTGTCACAATTAGGATAATAAAGATATAAAGTATATGCTTATACAAGTGTTCGTTGTTCTTTCTCAAGTGCAGCTGCAGTGTGCAAGTTGATACCAAGAACTTAATGATCAGTGTACTGCATAGAGTGGGAATGGTGATGAATTGTGAATTGTGCAAATGATTAAGTTACAACGATTCACAACATATATAATCTGCACAAAACATAATGGGTTTTGGCCGTGGGTAGAGCCCCGTGTTATTCACGGACAGAAACCTGGTGGTTTAGCTGTCCTTGAGATGCAACACTCTACTTTGCCCATTACTTAGGCTGGACGGGCAGTCGAAGAGGCTAAATAGTGAAGTTCCAATTTTGGGCCACTTGGGAGTGCGGAGTACCCCGTTACTGCCATTATTCCCAAGTCTATATTGACCGTGAGTCGTAATATCAGTTGGGTTTCATTTATGGGTTAAATAGAAAAATCAGTTTGCAAAAATGTTTTTTAAAAATTGAGTATAAAAAATTTGAATATGCATCAAGAGTAAATAAAACAACAACTCTTCTTTTTTTCTGTTTTATAAATTCCCAGGTCTTCATTTGTTACAAGTTGAAGGTGGTATGAAGTAAAACTTGTGCACGAGATAATTTAAGTGGAAAGAGACGACTGCACAGACCCCAGTGCACTATCTTGGTAGTCCCGCAGTTAGTCCAGTGGCAGGGGAAGTCCGAAACGACTGGACTGCCGAACTGTTGCAGGGTGCTGTCTCAGGTAGTATTGAGTCACTTCCCGAGAGGCAATCCTTCCCGGAAGCCCCAGCGCTTACACCAAAACGCCAGGCTGTGTTGGGAATTTATGGGTCTCTGCTCTACAATAATATTACAGATTTATATATATATATATTTACCAACCCTCCGAATGGGCAGGATGCGACACAAGGTCAATTTCTTAAGCGGAGTTTAACAGGTTTTAATTCAGTTTTCTTTCTCTTAGACTGGTTATCTAACCAAATCTAAAGAGTTCAGTCTGCCCAACTATTTTCCTATAGCTGGAGGGAGAGTATTTGGATGCATACCTTTCCAAGTGTATTACCCCTATGTAAAATGCGAACAGCTTCGTCCAGGATTTGAACTCGGTCAGCGAGTCCATTTCCTACGGTTCCAACCATTACACCACGCGCCTCCAAATTACACACACACACACACACACACACACACACACACACACACACATCATCACACAGCAGCGCGGATATCCAGGACATCTCTCGTGATATAGTATATATATATATATATATATATATGTACTTGCACGATTTGTTCAAGATCGCACGCAGCATCCTTGTGCAGCTCCCATCCAGCCTATTTTCCTGGCGCCTCGTCAGGTCCAAGTGGTGCAGCCATACAGCAGCACTGATACCACTACGGCCTGGAAGAATTGTCGCTCCAACTTGTCGGCAAGGTCTGGATTCCATATATCATAAGCTGTTTATAGCGGACCATGTCTTCCCTATGCGTGCATTAACATCGCTTTCTGTGGATGAGATATTATTACCTAGGTAGGTAAATTGTTATACTGGTTTTAGAGTCGAGCGTGGAGATGTCACCTTACTTTCTAAAGCACATGAACCCTGTCTTACCGGAGTTCACACACACACACACACACACACACACACCACACACACACACATATATATATATATATATATATATATATATATATATATATATATATATATACATAAATATTGATTTATGTGTGTGATTTTTTTTAAAATTTTCAGTTGTCTTTTATCATCTATAATTTAAATATAACCTAAATTACATCTAAACCGGAAATTCAACAGACAGAATTAGCTACACTATTTATTCTAATTATTTCTAGACAGAATTTCAAAAAGGTAAGTAAGATATACGTTAATCTTAGTTTGTTATGAGTTTTCAATTTTCAGTTTGCTAACAATTTTACATATATGTATTTCATCCTTCAAACACGCACACACACACACACACACACACACACACACACACACACACAGCAAACAATATAAACAGTAATAAAATAAAGGAGAAGAAGAAAAGAGAAAAAAGATCAGCTGTGTCTGAAGAACACACACACACAGACCAAGTTAACAGAAGCTAACAAATGTTGGTAATAAAAAGGAAGAAGAGAAAAAGGAAGAAGAATCATAAATGTTGCAGTGACAGCCCTATCCTTTTTATCTTGACCTCTCACAGACCAAGTTTTTGATAAAAGTTAGTTTCATTCTAACCTTTTTTTTAACCAATCCAACACACACATACACAAATACATATGGGCATGGCACACACATAACACACACATATACCAAACACACACATACACACGGCAAATAATATAAACAATAATAAAAAGAATAGCTGCGACTGGAGAAGACACACACACACACACACACACACACACACACACACACACAAATAAACAAATAATTACAAAGGGTATGCCAAACGTGTAATGATATTAAGATATTGTTGGACAGACACACATCACACACACACACACACACACACACACACACACACACAAATAAACAAATAAATTACAAAGGGTATGCCAAACGTGTAATGATATTAAGATATTGTTGGACAGACACACATAAACACACACACACACACACACACACACACACACACCCAGAGAATTTCAAGGACGACAGTCATAATGGACAGAACCTGTCAGCAAGCTAACAGCCCCAGACCTTCAGAAATCTTCCGTCGAAGACATCTTTATCTCGAAATATTAAGAATAAGTGAAAACTAAACGAACAACATCATAGTTACCTCTTTTTATTGCATTGTGATGGCCTTCAAAACCAATCACCAAACCATATATATATATATATATATATATATATATATATATATTATATATATATATATATATATATATATATATCCGCTCTACTTACGTATTGAGCACTTTATAATTGTTATAACGCTGGCTTATCCGACTAACCAACCAAATATTGAGATCAACCCAATATTTTCACCGGTAAGTCATAGTTTTTTTCATCTATTATTAGACTCCTTTGAAGCATCAAGTTAATATGATTATTCTATAAGTTATTAGAAAAGATCACTGGAACTGAAGTAGTCTAGTTATGACATTTCTTTAAAGAAATGCCAAAAGCTAGACTACTTCAGTTCCAGTGATCTTTTGAAAGAGATTTTATCTCGAAAATTCAAGAATAAAATACATGTTAACACACAACACCATTGTTACCGTATTATTATTTTTTTTCTTTACACCTGCATTGTGATAGCCTTCTAAATCAACCTCCTAACCAATATATACACAATGCTTCAAGCAAATTATAAAACTCTCTAATATATATATATATATATATATATATATATATATATATATATATATATATATATATTGACAAAAGTGATAACAAAGAGACTTTATAATTTTAACAAAAACAATACGAAATACGATAGAAGGAATCAAATAATATATTCGTATAGAATAAATATCCCAATAGAAAAAGATTCCTTGCAGATAATCATGAGGCTACTGAATAGAGAATTAAGGTCCTCATTTACGGTTTGGAAAGGTATAAGGTACGCGGAATGCCTGGGAGAGGCAAAACCCCGTGTTCTGTAGATAAAAGACGTGCGTGTGACCTCTGTGCAACCGGAGGTTGAAGAATTGGTTGTATAACAGGTACCCGGAATGTATGCCCTATTTAATAGTACAAGCATTTTGGAATTTGAAATTCAGACGACTGTAAAAGTATAGAAAATGGCCATTATTCCCTTCAAATTGTGCTTTTATGCCATAGATAACACTACGTTACTCACATTTGTTCGTAGGTAGTATGTGTTATTTCTTAATTGCTAATCGTACGGATGTTTTACTCTTAAAATTAAAAAGAAAAAGAAAAAAACAAACAAAAAACAAAAAGAAAACTGTGAAATAGGGCCGGGTTAGCTCAAAAGAAACCACAAAGTTCGATAAAGCGTATGAGTAGCTGATGGTAACCTCAGATGCTAAAACAATCTCCTTGGTCTAGCGCTACCGAATTAGGCCGCCCCGTTGACTTTACTTACTTAACTTTATTGCTATTCTATGGATTTTCTTTTTTACTTTATTCGTTTTCGTAGCTTAATCTACTAAGTATATGCTTAATAATAAAGAAGAAAAAAACAGGTTAGATGTGTTTTTGTTAGAAGTTTAAAATTGACATCCGTAGATTAAACTCTTCCACTCACTGCTATTTTGATTAATGTAAAAAGAGTGAATAAATTTGACTAGAAAGAAAGTATTTAATCTGAATAAAACTATTTTATTCTTTGTTTCTTTTTTTTTTTAGTGTAGTTTATCATTGGATGATATTTTTCCTACGGAAGTCCGCAAGAGAACCAATATAAAAAGAGTCAATAAAAGGTCATTGACATTTTCCGAGAAGTTATTAATATTAAAAACCACGGATTCTTACGCCTTTGATCATCCATACTGTCATAAATTGTTAAAATGGAGTATAAAAAGAATTAATAAGTTAAGAATTAAATCGTTAAAAAGGAAAAAAAATGGTAATTTACCATATTTTAAAAGTTTTTAAGGATTTAAATAAATTTTAAGAATAAGAGTTGCCTGAACGGTTAACCATTTAAGAAATTGGTGTAGAAAATTTAAAGACACGCTTGATGCCCACTTTTAAGCGCAGACAGTGAGTGAAAACCCTCAGTGTAGACGGATAATTCTAAGACTGTTGTATCGGAAAATGCTGAATCAATAAGGATTTTTTGAAGAGGGAGTTTTTTTAGCAGATGAAATTGGAATGGAATTTATGAATTGGAATTGGAAAGATAGGTATGTCCAATTTCCTCATTTACAGGGAGATAAGCGATGTTTTTCAACTGAAAAAATAAGATTACAATGGACAAATTTACGATGGCCTACACCACGGCCTACTAATATTATACGGCCCCACATGATACATTAAGAGGCAAAAATTAACAGGCCGATTGGCCTGATAGTCAATCTGTAGGTTTAGGCAGGAAAATGTTAAAAGTATATAAAAATACACAAACTGTTTTCTTTTTTTTTCAGAAATGTAATATGAAAAGATTAACCATTTTTCTAAGCAAATTATCGCGAAAAACTTTAAAAAATCAATATTTAAATGCAAAAAGTTATGCGTTAGTAATTTTACCAAACTAGCGTCTTAGGCAAAACAGACCGTATACGTGATTGAAAAGCATAAATCAATAGGGATTTTTAGCAGATGAAATTGGAATGGAATTTATGAATTGGAATTGGAAAATAGGTATGTCCAATTTCCTCATTTACAGGGAGATTACAAAATTGGACAAATTTACGATGGCCTACACGTGTAAATTTAATTTCAGAACAGTTACACAGCGCAGAGATAAAAGTAAGAAAAAATTACCACACAACGAGGATACGCGTTGAAACAATTGTCGCTGTCCTCGGAGTGAACTCCGTTTTGTTTTGTAGTAAAAAGAAGAAAACCCCATTATTCCTTAAGTCAACACTAGTCTTCTATAAAGAAAAGAGAACAATCGTAAGTAATAATTTTAAATATATAAAAATCTCTGAAAATATGTAGCACAAAATTGCACATTTTTTTATCATATATTTTTAGATAGATTAAATAAATCTTTATTCATAAAAATATTGTGTATTACATGCCACCTTTCAGACGTTTAAAATTTACAATAAAATTTTTAAGTGAATAAAAATAGGCCAGTTGAATCAGAGAAAAGACATTTTTTTGCATCAATTCAAAGAAATATATTGTTTTTATGATTATGAAAAGAGAAAACACGATACAAAAATTATTTTTTGAGTTTTAATAAAATAAATATTCAAATGATTTTTTTGGGGAGGTGTGGATTTTTTTATTTTTGAATTTTCCAATGTTTTGTTTTGGTTTTGATGTATCTAGAAATGTAAAAAATAGGGAATGGATTTTTTTATTCATATCACGAAAGGTTGAAAATGCTGCCACGATTTTAATTGGTAAAAAAACATTTTTTGTGTTTTTAATAAAAATAAGTTATTCCTTATAAAATTAAGTCCTTATTGAATAAAGAGCTAACAATTTTATTAAAATTTGATTTTTTGATAATTGCTTTAAAATGAAAAAAAAAAAAAAAAAATTATTACCTCCTTGACAAAAATTGGACATACCCATGGAAAGGTATCTCTCAATAAGTTTTCTGTTCCTGCAAAAAAAAATCTCTGGTTTCAGTGTTTTAATTAATTTGTTATGCTCTTTGTGTTTTATTAAAAAAATTGTCGTTTGGAAACCGAGGAGAGATAATTTTGCTTGTTTATTTAGTATTTTCCTGGATATTTATTTCTTATTTTTTTTCCAAAAAGTACAATCGATTTTGCGTTCTTTCATACAAAGTGTCATAAAAGTGAAAAAACAAACAAACAAAAATGTATGTCAGGCAGCTTTGAAAAAAAAAAAAGAAAAAAAAAGTCCAATCAGATAACCACCGACTGCACCTTTGTATAGGGGTAAGACTCCTCCAATGGGGCCACCCGTTTGCCGTAGGTGGCGACCTGTGATGCTTAAGGATGGAACCGAGTTGGCTGAGCAGTCTGTCATGCAACACTCCACTTTGGTCCGTACTTGGGCTAGACGCTCAGTCGGAGAGGCCTCCTCCGATCAATCGGCTGGTCACATCAAGCCGTAGTACATATATGATTGCCCCAACCCTATTGCCTTTATGGCAACACCCAATCCTTCTTATCATATGGGTGCTAGAAGGTGGTGGCTGAAGGTCTACATGTCCTGGGAATTACGTTAAACTCTATCTGATGGTGAAGTTTCTGGAGATTTGGGGAATGTGGAGCACCCCTTCATCACCATTGCTCCCTGGTCCACTCGGAGTGGTAGTACCTGTTAGGGTCCCATCTACTGGTTGAATAGAAAAACATGAATTTATGAACAAAATTGTATTATGCATTAAGAATGAATTTATTTCACAACTTTGTCGGCATTAAATGACCCGCCGAGGTTGATATGCCGTAAAACAAAACAAAACAAACAAAACGAGTTGGCTGAGCAGTCTGTCATGAAACACTCCACTTTGGTCCATATTTGGGCTAGACGATCAGTCGGAGAGGCCTTTTCCGATCAAGCCCTGGTACATATATGATTGCTCCAACCCTGTTGCCCTTATGGCTAGCCCCAACCCTTTTTATCACATTGGTGCTAGAAGGCAGTGGCTGTGGGTCTTCATGTCTTAGGAATGGTGTTAAACTCTATCTGATGGTGGGGTTCCAGTTTTGGATGTTTGGGGGAAAGTAGAGCATCCCTTCATCACTATTGCTCCCTAGTCCTCTCTGACCTGGAGTGGTAGTACCTGCTAGGGTCCCATCGATGGGTTAAATAGAAGAATTTGTTTATAAAAAATTGAGTATTCATTAAGAATGATATTATTTCAAAACTTTGTTGGCCTTAAATAACCCACTGAAGTTGATATGCTGTAAAACAAACCAAATCAAACCAATTGGACAAATTATATTGTATACCATTTCTTTACTTCTATTATTCTTCTGCTCATCTTTGGTATCTTACGTTATCTTCTAGTGTCTGGACTTCGTCTTGCTGGCTGGTCGTCCTTGATTCATTTCTTCTTCTAGGTCAGTCTTGTTGCCAAGACATTCATCAACCACAAAACCATATTATTTATTTAAACCTTTATTTACCTAACTAAACATATTCCTCTAACTAAACATAGTGCGCATGTGCAGTGAGCTTCAGCTAAGGCAGATACATCTTCTCTGCCTGACGTCCAAGCTGAAACTGAAGACCCAACCAGGTCCCACGTGACTTCACGTATTTCGCGTGCTTTCTGTAATATTCCATGGAAAGTACCGCCCATGACATGAAAAGGGCCATCCCTTCTGAAATACAGGGGGTTGACAATAATTTATGCATAGATTATGTAACAATATCATTTTGATGAAAACTGTTAATTGTTTGAAAAATATTGTTGAAGTTTGATACGATCTAATATGTGCTCAATGCATGAAGTGTCATTGTTGGGTCAAAGGCATAATCAAGTGCCTTGCACAGGAGCTAGCTTAATTGTCAATCGAATTAAAAAAAATAGTCGTATGTAAGAGAAAACGAAATACGCTTCAATATCTACAGTGTAAAGTTCCTTTTCATCCACGGCCAGTTTTTATATAGCATGTCATTGATCTGCAGAAAGAAAAGGATTGTCAAATTTAACCCTTTCAACACGAGCGGCCAGTATTTGTGGTAAAGTGAGGAGCTGGTGGTAGGCGTGGCGCTTCACCTTGGACGCCAAAACAATCTCCTAGGTCTAGCGCTAGTGAAAAGGGGATAGACTCCCTCACTGTTTGGCTGATACCGAAATTAGTCCACCCCGACGACTTTATTACTTATCTATCATATCTAGCTATCAATCGTCTTCTATTCATATCTATCTATCTATCTATATATCTATCTATCTATATTGGTCTGATCATATCTATCTTACCAAAATGATTTTCAAAGCAAAGTTTTTTTCGTATTCGCCTGGGGAGTCGTCTGCTCGTTTAGTTTCGCTGGTTCCTGCTAGGGGCCTTTGATATTTAAGCGGCTGATTTGAACGTCTTTTTCTCTTTTCCTGTTGCTCGTCCTACGAGACTCTATGGGTTAGACTCTGGTCTACCCCCACCTCGTTGGGGCTTCGGCCCTCAACGCCGGACTAATCACTGTAAGTGATTTATACAGCATGGACTATTCTTAGTCTCATGTCTGTGCTTTTATGTTTTTCCCTTTTACTTATGTATGTATGTTTATGTACACCTCTATGTATTATGTACCTTGTTTATTCTGTGCTGTATATAAAATGTTTTGTCTATCAACCTTTGTCGGAGTTTTATCTTCAAGTATTATCACTTTGAATCCTTACAACTGGTGACCCCGACGTGATGAAAACGTTTTTGTGAAGGCTTTGTTTCACATTTGGAACTTTAATCTTTACAGAAAGATCCTATTCCAGTAGATATATTTTTCTATTTAAAAAAAGAAAAGAACTTCGCTGATTTGGCCATAACGATTAATAACTTAATAACTTGTATGATTTAACTGATGAAATATCCTGATAAAAAAAAGCATATCAGTATATATCAATATATATATATATATAATAGAAGCGCGTGGTGTAATGGTTAAAGTCATAGGAAATGGACTCGTCGCCCCGAGTTCAAATCCTGGACGTGGTAATTGCATTTCACTTAGCGCTAATACCCTTGGGAAATGTATGAATTCTACTCTCCCTCCAGCTATGAGTAAATAGTCGGGCAGACTGGGCTCTTTAACCTTGGTTAGGCAACCGGTCTAGGAGAAGGAAAACTCTGAATTCAAACCTGTTGAACTCCGCTTAAGAAATTGACCTTGTATCACATCCTGCTCGTGCGGAGGAGTTGGTAAGTATATATATATATATATATATATATATATATATATATATATATTTGCTGTAGATCAATTGGATGTAATCTAATTCCTTTGATATCTTAAAAATTGTTGTATACCCTTTCTTACTTCTTACTTCTGGTCGTATTTTCTTCTGGCCGGCTTTGGTTCTATCTTCTAACATCTGGACTTGGTCTGGTCTAGCGTCTGGACTTTCTTGGGGACTTTGGGTCTGGTTTCTGTTAGGGATTTCTCCTTATCAGAAGCCCTGTGTCATTGTTAGTTTTTAGGTAATAAACACAAGACTTCGATTTACTTTGATATTACTTTATTTGTAAATCCCTAAACCAGACATCTGCGCACATCCTACGAGCTCGGCTCCTACTTGCTAACTGACTTAAACTTACTATCCTTAAACCGGAAGACAGGGTCTTCTATGCCTTCCGGTTCTCACGATTTATCCCCGGAAGGCAAGGTGAGAGTGAGGTCAAGCGCCGTCACTTACTCTCAAGGCCATCAGCTGCACTAATCGCCATTATGTTTCTACATTACCTTATATAATTATTAGGTATCCAATAATTATGTAACAAAATGCTTGTAACATTTCAGAAAAACCGACACATTTTTTGTTTGTTTCAGTTAATTCATAATTTACTAAAAAATAATTTTCATGATGCATTTTCAGTATATGAAGAAGAAGAAAGTTACTTGATACTACTTGCTGTCCCTCGTATCCGATGATGACACCACGCGAATCATTTTCCTCCAATTTATTTGGTCTCTGGTTGCGTCTTGCCAACTGCCTATGGGTATATTCAACTCCTTCAGGTTTCTTTTGATGTTGTCTTTGTACCTGAGCTTTGGTCTACCGATTCTACGTGATCCCTCTCTCAGTTGAGATTACAGAATCTGCTTTGGTAGTCTGTCATCCTCAAGTCTGTTTAAGTGGCCAACCCATCTCAGGTTGCGTTGGGCAAGTATTTCATGCATGCCAGGGAGTCCAATTCTCTTCAGGATGGCCCTGATTGAAACATGTTGCCACCACCTGACATTTAATATGCTGCGCAAGTGACGCATGTAGTAGACATGTAGTCTATGGGCATCTGCTTTGTATATCGTCCATATAAATAAAAATATAAAATTTTGTTAGAAGTAATGTTAAATAATTATTAGATACCTAATATTTTTGTGCAATAGTGTAGAAATCAAAATGGCCGTTATAAGCTCCAGCCCATGGCCTTGAAGGATTTGAATGACAAGGCTTGACCTGTCCTGATCCTTCCTTCCGGTGGATACCGTGAGAATCGGTAGAGAAGACCCTCTTCCGGTTTAGATTAGAAATAGATTTTAGTCAGTCGGCGAGAAACCACGACGGTGGTGTCGTGTTATACACGTTCCGACTCGATCTGCGCAGGTAGTCTGGTGGGGGATTTCGAGAATAAAATATGATCAAAGTAAATCGGAGTCGTGTTATTATCTAAAAACTAACAATGACACAGGGCTTCTGATAAAGAGAAATCCCCAATGGAAGACCAGACACGAAGTCCCCAAGATAAGTCCAGACGTTGGAAGAGACCTAGAAGAACTTAAGATGTCAGAAGAACAGAAGAAGAATAGAAATAAGAAGTAAGTAATGAGAAGGGTATGCAACAGTAAAATGCTGGTCTTACATGACCCATATCTATGTTAGTGTACCAGATATACTTACCTAAGTAATTTCTTTCCATACGATTACATGGATGTTGAAATCATACTTTGGCTTTTATTTCTCCCTCCAGAAATCAATAAAACTCAATAGCAATTCGAACATCTGGTTGTATTTATCATTGTTATTTTTTTTTTTACCGAACGTTGCATTGTCAACATTTTCCTTTTTTTTATTACCAGCAATGACCGGCTTTTACAAAAGTCAAAAAGCTATCTCTTGTCATCACGTCTAACACTCTTCCTTTGTACTCTTCTTTTGTACTCCTTTATTGTAACATCCTGCAAATAGAGGTTAAAGTATGCCAACGGTATCCACTAGAGTGGGAGTGGGTAAGTTTCCTCGGTAATCCTTAACTTGTTCCTCGTAAATTCCTACCATAAAATAAATTGAACTTTCATTTTATGTCCGTGTTTTTGCAATAAATGTTTTATTTTTCTTGCACCTGTTATTTTACAATACTAGATATATTTTCTTTGTTCATTTTAACATTCACTTCAATGTGTATATTCTAAAAGTTTAAAATAACGGGTGCAAGAAAAATAAAACATTCATTGCAAAAACACAGACATAAAATGAGGCTTCAGTTTATCTTATGGTAGGAATTCACGAGGAACAAGTTAAGGATTACCGTTTCCTCGACCTTCTAAAAGACTATCTGGGGAGTGGGACTCTCTCTCTCTCTCTCTCTCTCTCTCTCTCTCTCCTATGTTGTCATTTCTCCCAGGTTTACTCTGACCCGGAGCGCTGGTAACTCTGAGGGTCCCACCTATGTGACTAGTACATATCTTTAAAATCTATTTGTATTAGTTAAAAATACTTGATACCATCATATGCATTTACCAAGCATTCCACACGAGCGGCATGCGACACAAGGTCAATTTCTTAAACGGTGTTTAACAGGTTTGAATTCAGAGTTTTCCTTCTCCTAGACTGGTTGCCTAAACAGGGTTAAAGAGTTCAGCCTGCTCTACTATTTACCCATACCTGGAGGTAGAATAGTTGGATGTATACCTTTTCCAAGGGTATTAGCGCTATGGGAAATGTGAAACATGTCAAACACCTTTAACTGTTAAACACTTATTCATGGAATGCAGCTTTCTTGCTCACATCAGAAACCGTTATTTTAATGCAAACGATGTGAAAGAGCTATTTGAAAATGTCAACATGGAGGACATTCTGTCCTTTTTGAGGGATATAAAGATATACCATAGAATATAGATATGAACCTACAATACCATACAACAAGATCCTCAATGGTGCTAACACATTGTTAAAACCAAAAAGTATAAATATAAATACACAACATATACTACTTCCTAACCGGTAGTTATGACATAACCCCAAACGGGTTGATATGTCGTTAAAATTAATAAACCAACCAATCAAACATCTACGTCCAGTATTTGAGTTCGGTTCGCCGTGTTCATTTCCTACGACCATGACAAAAAAAAACACCCCACCTCTTTGATACCATATAATAGTCATGAAGTTATTTATATTACTGATAATCAATATGGGCTAATAAAACTTGATCAAGTAAAAACAAAGTCTTGTTGTGTTTATTAAATAATTAAGACAATGTTAAGCCCAGCCCAAAAGATAAAAGAACTAACAAAGAAATCAACACCCAGCAAAAGCATAGATAGAAGTCAGCGCAAGGAACAATGGCAGCCGACGAATTAGAAGAAGAAGAAGAAGAAGAAGAAGAAGAAGAAGAAGAAAAGAAGAAGCAGTTAACAAGAATAAGTCAACAACCAGAAATGAAACAAGGAAGTAAAATCCACAAGTCTAATCTAATCTCCCCCCCCTCTCTCTCTCTCTCTCTCTCTCTCTCTCTCTCTCTATCTATCTATCTTATATACCTGAGTATGTCAGAAGGTTATATACGGCTATACAACACAGAAAGGAAGTGATACTTTCCAGACTTCGCACTGGACACAACTACATCACCAATTCAAATCTACTAAAAAAGGGAAGACACTCTAATGTGTTCAATACGCAAAGTACCTTTTACTTTTAAATACACCCTCTTAAACCAGGGGTTCTCAAACTTGAAATCCGTAAACCACAACATAAATTTGATTGACCTATCATGGACCCTCTCCTTATATACCCCAGTCCACCTTGCATTTGTTTTGTTGCAACCAATTATGTAATTAATGAATTCTGTACGAACGTTTATGTAAAACTGTTAATTGTAAAACAACCGTAAAATAAACAGTCAAGTAAGCATAACATGTAAAAAAGAGCTGCAAATATTTAATACTAACTTAATAACTTATCAGAAATACATGTGTGTATAAACACAATGAACATTAGAACCACCTTGACGCCTCTAGTGGACTTAAGACTCCCTCCCCCCAAAGAAAAACCCTGAAGGTACTGCTGCTTATCCTATACACAAATGCCAAATATACCGTATCTCTAATCTCATCTCACTTTCAGGAACACCGATAGTAGTAAGATTGGGCTACTTACTACTCGCATAAATCCCCAAATGGGTTAATGGAGGTTCCTTAGCATTGGTCGGCAACCCATCAAAAAAAAGTCCGACACAAAACCTCTGCTGCCTTCAAGGGAGGGGAGCAAACCCCGAAAACAAATCAGGAGCCGGAGTCTCTAAGGTGGTGTTGTGCTGAAATCCAGTGCTACCCATCAACTCCTGCGACACTACCGTTGCCAAGCCGCATTGGTACCTAAGCTTTCCTTTGGATCACAGCGGTAGTGGGGAGAGGGGGATGGGCAACAGCTTATCCTCCATATGAACCCGCCCAGGCTATGTTGTTCAAAGAAAGAAGAAAAATATATATTTTTTTAATTAAATTAAAAAAAAATTTTTAAATTAAAGAAAATAATTGACACTACTCCATCGTCTCTCGTAGACGGAAGACTGCCAACCAATAACATATCAAGAAAGCTCATAATTTGATGGGTGAAGCTGATGGCTTTTGATAAGTTTATGAATATAGGGCTGAACGTTTGTGAGTTTCAGTCTTAGGTCACCACGCTCACCCACACCCAGCCTGTGTTGTTGATTAGTCAATAAGGTATTTATATGACTAAATCCTGCTTCTACCATGTAGGAACTTGACCCGCCTCTCGCGCGGGGGTCCAGTGGCTTCGGCCCTGGACCAAACAAGTTAACATCGTTGATCCCAGGGGGCCATCTCCCAAGGAAAAACCTGCACTCTTGATTTAAATGGTTGGGTTTGTTGCTCAGTGCCTGAGGCGCCCCTTGAGGGGAAATGCCGATGGGATCAACGCATTTTTTGCATCTGGCACCCATGAGTCACGGCTTGTGGGTGGTCCCATATTAATAGGGCCTTGTGCTCGACCCGTACACGTGAGGTACGTGGTAAATACCCTGTAGGAACTTGGAAAGGCTAATAGAAACCCCAGAACAGTTTCAGAGAGTTTTTGATAACTATTGGTCACCAATTCTCTGTTCAACACAGCACAAAATCCGCTTCTAATGACATCTATCCATATATAAAGGGCAGTAGTGTGTATGTATGTTCGTGGATCTATCTATTCATATATAAAGAGCAGTTGCGTGTATGTATGTCCGTGTATCTATCTTCTATACATATATAAAGGGCAGTTGTGTGTATGTGTATGTCCAGAGGAAACTTCGAAAATAAAACAATTAATGACAAAGTAAATATATATATATATACATTAAATATCACTAGGGCTTGGTTTTTGAGCGAAAATAATGAAGATTTGATTTATATTCGTCAAGATAATTAAAAAATAAAATTTAAATGATTAGAGCATGGATTTTTTTGTATTTAATGTTGTAAATAGTAGACAATATTTTTTCTTTTCAGAGTGGCAGGATCAGCACAAGGTCTTTTTTACGGGGGAATTTAATGGGACATCCTGTGGGAAACCAATTCACGATTCAGTAATAATGGATCTATGAGATTTAAATTAAAAAAATCTTCCCACTACCCAGGCGATGCTGGGTAGCCGCTTCTAGTACATATATAAAGGGCAGTTGTGTGTATAGGCATGTCCGGAGAAAACTTTGAAAATAAAGCAATTAACGACAAAGCAGATATATATACACATTAAAAATCACCAGGGCTTGGTTTTTGAGCAAAAATAATAAAGTTTTGATTTATATTCGTGAAGATAATTAAAAAATAAATTTAAATGTTAACAGCGTGGATTTTTTTCATTTAATATTTTAGATAGTAGACATTAACATTTCTTTTCAGAGTAGCTGGATCAATGCAAGGTCTATTTTTTTACATAGGGATTTAAAAAGGCATCCCACGAGGATTCAACTCTCGATTCAGTAATAATGGATGTGTGGGACTAACTTTAAAAAATCCTTCTCTACCTAGGCAATACCGGCCGGTTATGGATGGTTTTACTTTACCCCTTAAAGGCGCGTGATTGGACGCGTGATTGGACGCGTGAGAATAGGTTTTAGTCTAGTTAGTCAGATGCGAGCCGGCACACTATCAGAGAGGATGCCTCTTAGAGTTCGCAACTCATCCGCGGTGGAAAAATGGGCAGGGTTGAAAATAAAAGCTTGATCAAGAAACAACCAAGTCTTGTTTTGTTAATTAAATATTAAAGACAATGACCAGCTCGGCACAAAGAAGAATCAACGAAGAAGACCAACCCTTAAGAGGTAATCCCAAAAAGAGAACATGGCGTCTAGAGGAGTAGACGAAGCAACCAGAAGAATTGGAGTTAAAAGTAAGAACTATCATCTCTAATCAGAGTTTTCCTTCTCCTTGACTGATTGCCAAAAAAAAGTTAGATAGTCCAGTCCTACTAGTTACACATAATTTGAAATAAATAGAAGGATTCATTCCGTTTCCTAGGTTATTAGTGCAATGTAACCAGTCTCGTACAGGATTTGAACTTTCGTCTCCAAATTCGCTCCCCCCTGTGTGTGTGTGTTTGGGGGGGGGGACAGAAAAATTGATACAATCATAAATAAATGTTATCAATTTCTTTTAAATCCTGACCATTTTCAGCCTTAGGCAATTATCGGCAAAATGTTGAAGTAAAATCAATTTCAACCTTAATAACCAATTCGGCACACAAAAATTAAAATGGCCGTTCGATTTTGATGAGAATCGAACGTTTTTAATGACATTTCATTTACTTATGAGAACCTGATCAGTATGTAAAGATTTTCAGAATTGAAAATGATTTTTAACTTTTTTTTCCCTGAGATATTTTTTAAGGTGTAAGTCAGGCTTTAAAATCTAATTCGTGCAATTTGTGCTGGAGATTTGAACTTGAATTTAGCCCAGAGTTAACACATCACTCAATAAGTCTCGGGCCTGAAATATAGACGACGCCATTAATAAATTTTATAAAGTACTAATCTTCAAATAGCACGTGTCAAAATTGGAGTCCAATCGGATTATTAGTTTACAAATTACAATTATTTAAGTGAAGCTACTGTTGCAAATTTTCTGTGTCTGTGTTGATAAAGCATTGCTTTCAGATGAGAAAAACACTGTTCAAGCAAAGCAATAGCTTGATAAGTTTTATTCGGACTCTGCTCCGTTGGAAACAATGGTTAAGAGGTGGTATGCTAACTCTAAACGTGGTTGTACATACACAAATGATGCTGAACGCTCAGGTCACCCAAATTCGGCTGTTGCGTGAGATAGCAGAGGAGTTGAAGATATCAGAAGGCAGCGTATTCACCATTTTGCATGAACATTTATCAACGAGAAAACTGTGTTCAAAGTGGGCACCGGGTTTGCTCACAGTCGATCATAAACAACAACTATTTAGTCTTTCTCTCCTCTATTTATATACCCGAGATGTTAGAAGGGTATATAACAGCAATATTTATGGAGGCGCGTGGTCTAATGGAGTCATAGGAAATGGACTCGTCGATCCGAGTTCAATTCCTGGACGAAGCTGTTTGAATTTCACATAGCGCTAATACCATTGGGAAAAGTCTGAATCCAATTCTCCCTCCAGCTATGGGTAAATAACATGGCAGACTGGGCTCTATAACCTTGCCTAGGTAACCATAGGAGAAGGAAAACTCGTCGCACCAAGTTCAAATCCTGGATGTTGGTAATTGCATTTCACTTAGCGCTAATACCCTTGGGAAAGTATGAATCCTACTCTCCCTCCAGCTATGGGTAAATAGCAGCGCAGACTGGTTCCATCTCTCTTT